>BSAI01000030.1:11372833-11396074 GCA_036245035.1 Adrianichthys oophorus
AAGTTAAAGAGTGATGAAAAAAAGTGACAGTTTTTCTGTATCTAAAAGAGCGGCTTACGTTTGCTGACCTCTGCTTCTTTATCACTCCTCTGCAGAGACGTTCGTGTCAGACGAAGGTAAAGTCGCTGAAGCTGCTGGTGCCAGTTTGTGACCACAACTCACCTTACCCACAGTTTCAATCTGGGTTTGAACCCTGCGGGACGCCTTTCATCCAGACTGAACCGTTCTTCATGAAACGAGGCTTTAAAGTCGGTTTCACACAGAGAAAGACCAGGAAATTTCAATTTGGAGAACAAAAGGGAGTCCTGGTGTGGCATCAGGCGTTTATTAATGAGAACATTCTTATTAATAAATCATGGAAGCATACACTGATGTTTGCCTTTCTCTGAGTTTCAGTCAAAATGTTTTTACGGTGAAAATAAATGGAAAACACAGTAACCAGGTGGTGTCTCCTCTGCTCTCAACAACCCTTCCTTTGTTTCACTCTGCATCCATCTCTTCCTCTTCTAGAAAATCATTAGCCGTCGTTGGACCAGCCAGCTGAGGTTAAATACATATAACCTCCAGCTGCTGCAAAGAGGGGAAGAGGTATGCCAGAAACCATCAAACACACTCAGACACACAAGCGGCGTCACTCGACATCAGAGAGGTCCTCGCCGCGACTTTAAGAGCTGTGATTGCTGTAATAGCCCTACAGAGGAGAGGAGGAAACGGGAAGACTGGGAGGAGAAGAAGCTGATGGATGGGCCTGCCGTCCAGGTCACTCATGAGGGCTCCTCCCCCGACTTCAGCCTCTCAGGGTCACTATTACTGAGCGCGCTCTGACACACTAGCGTGTTGAAGAGTACAAGAACACAGGCGGGTCACGGCACAATGGGTGGCATTGATTTTACAATATAAACTAATGAAGCAGACTGAGCTCAACACAAAGAACACACAGGCTGGAGAGGCCTGTAAACACATACCATCGCTGTCCTATTGTCGCTTTTCAATGCATGTACTGTAATTGCTGATGTGAAGATAAGCAAGTGCACCACTGGAACACAAACTAATTACAGCCAGTCATGGACACAAAGTCAAAAATGAGATTCCCTCGCATACGGGGGCTTGTCCGGGAGACTGTGTCCCCATGAGGCGGCATCGTTCCTCTCCTCCCTCGCTCCCCATTTCTTTGGTGACAGCTGTCATCCTGTCAGGGTGAGGGTGTGATGGCAGGCCATTCTGCTCACTGACATGCTGTGCACCCGCGCAGACATGTGCGCTCACTGATGCACAAACCTTCAAACTCTGCAGACACTTCATATCCACCGCTATGCGCCTTTCCACACAGCACCATTCCTGCAAATGCTGATCTCAAAACTAAGTTTTAATACTGAAACACAGCTATGTGAACAGAACATGCACTTCCATGTTTGATTTAAGGTCCATATAAGGGTAAAAGAGCATTTCTGAGAACCTAATCTGAGGGCTTACACAGTATCTATGTGACACCTCTACAGCAACCTTTAAAAACACAAAACCAGGAAGTCAAAACACAGACCACTGTGACCACTTTTACAAATGGAGTATAACTTTGATAAAATTCAAACCCAAAAATATTTCAACAACCCCTCAGGTCTGCTTTGGAAAACGGTGAATACTCAAACCCACACAGGTGGCCGAAGTTAGCTCTTTGACTCATCAGACAGTGTTTTTAACCGTAAAAGATGGTGAGTCAAACCCAAGTACACTAAAGCAACAGCTTTATTATTGTCATGTACCAGGGGTGGACTAGTTCTAGGTTTCTAAGACTCCAGTATGATTTTGTGTTTCAATCACAAAATGTATTCATTGAGAAATTAGATTCACTTACATCAGTTCTATAAAGAAAAATAATTTATATTTGTGCAAAACATGGAACTGATATGCTTTACTTCGATCTATTAATATTTTCATGCACTATAAAAGTATATGCTATGTAGATGAATTTTCTGTCATAATGGTGAAATCATCCTTTTTTCTCTTTCTATATAACCACAAAAATAAACTTCAGACGTTTTTTTCAGAAACTTTTCATCATAAATCAAAAATGTCTAACCTTCTGAATCCAAACCATGACCCAAATTTCCACCAGAAAAGTACCACAGGTGAGAACAAAATGATTTCAGGCACCGGAATAAGCTTTTACATTGTCTATCAAGTAGCATTCTGAATTTTAACTAAGAATTTTTTATGTAATAAGTAGAAGAAAACAAATCGATGTTGGGTTTTGTGTTAAAGTTAAGGCTCTTCAGCACATCCTAAAGACCATAAATCCCCTTACCCTAAACCAGTAGTCTCAATCCGTGTATCTATATGTCATCTATGCATTCAAATTGTGGCATAGCTCCAAAATTTGACTCATTTCAGCAGCAGAACTGGATTTATGATTAAAAGTGGTAGTGTCACAGTCATCCTGATTGTCAGCGCCGGCCGGTTCTGAATTCTTTACAGCGCCCAGAAAAAAAATGCTGTCCTCCAGTCAAAGACGTTCATTTGCACGTCATTTTCTCAAATAGCCGTGACTGAGACAAAAAATTAAAATACGGTCTATTGGCAGCTTCAATCCAAATTTATCTGCGGTGGCCTTTAGAAGCACATATTTGTGCTGCACTTGTCAGTAACTGGACACCACCCCGACACAAACCTGCTGCTCGGACACATTTTTCTCATGTCTTCTCCAGCAGGTCGAACACATCTGACTGTCTGTGGTACATTGAACACTGCTGCTTCTGAATCTGAAATCACTTCAGCCTTTTTTAATATTCTTTCATTTTACAAATCAAAATACAGTATTTTCTGAACCTAGGGAGAACAATCAACGAAAGGTCTATTTTCAAAATTATGGCATATGTAAGGTGAACCAAACTATAAGGTGCATAAGGCGAGATGAAAGAGAGGCAAGTCCGTCAGTCAGACTTTATTACCTGCATTCACAGTAACTCTGGAACTTGTTTGTAACACGCTAAACGTTTGAAGCGTTAGTCGCATTAGAGTATTTTCAATACCTGTTACTCACAACCTTGTTTGCAACACATAAAAAACAGACTGATGTCGCTAAAACAAACATTATTGTGACTCCGCTAACTCCTAACCTTGTTAGTAAGACGTAAAAAAAAAAAAAAACAGTCATCTCTTCATGCTAGCTGCATTAGAAGTGTTAGCCGTGTTATTATATTAACAAAATCCATTTTTGTTAATATAATGTTTGCAACACATAAAAAAACAGACTGATATCGCTAAAAAACATTACTGTGACTACACTAACTCTTAACCCGACATCTCTACATGCTAGCTGCGTTAGAAGTGTTAGCTCATTTACAAGACCCGTATTGTTTGCATCAAGTAAAAAAAAACAAAACAATAAAATAAACATTGTGACTATGCTAGTTTCCAAACTTATTAGTAACACCTGAAAAAAACAAAAAAAACCACAATCCAACATCTCTAAATGCTAGCTGCGTTAGAAGCCATGTTAGCATAAATACAATGTCCAAAGAATAGTTTGCAACAAGTTAAAAAAAAACAGACCGATACCGTTAAGACAAACATTACTGGGACTATGCTAATTCCCAAGCTTATTACTAACACCTAAAAACAGTTCGACATCTCTACATGCTAGCTGTGTTTAAAGAGTTAGCAGTGTTACTGTATTTACTATACCCATTTTGTTCACAACTTGTAAAAAAAAAAAACAGACTTCAAACAAACATTATTATAACTACATTTTCTCCCAACTTTTTTAGTAAACATAAAAAAGAAAAAAAAATTCAACACCACTACATGTTGGCTTATTCAAAATAAGACCCAATCATAAAATCCACATCTAACACCCTTAAATTTGTTGTTTTTTTGGCTAAAAGGCTTTTAAGTGCACCTTATATTGCATAAAGTACAGTAACCACTTTCATGTGTAAAAAAATGAGCAAATGATGTAGTTTTGTGGTTTCTCAATATTGTCAATGAAAAGATTTGTATACCATTTACTACTGCTACAAACAGAGTAGTAAAAACAGCTTTTTAGTTGAAACAGCTTTATCTGTTGAATTTTTGACAAAAACATGAGGAAAATGTAATTTCAGAAAATGGCTCCAACCCAAATAAAAGGTGTTTTTGTTCCCTTAAATACAAACTTATGCTCAACAAAGCGGAAATGATGTAGATTTACACTGAAATCTGACCTGATTACATTTTAGAATTGCATATTATTTAGATTTAGCAGCAGTAACAGGAAAAAAAAAAAAGATTAGTCATACATGCAGCAGCTGTTTCCTGAAAGACCCACATCTAAGAAACAAACAGGAGCGTGCATGAGCAGAGGGTGGCTTGGCAAATGGCAACCGTTTTGGAAAACGTAATTGCTTGAACTTTATAGAAGCGACTGCAGCTTCAGAAATACCCATGGGAGCCATCATGCCAACAGCAAGCTCCCACACTCTGGCAGTGCACTCACAGAAAGCCAGGAACCTCCTGTGAGCAGCCGCACTACTTTATTTAGTAATAACCGTTCTGGCTGTAAGGGTGAAGAGAGATCGGAAGGAAGCAGAGGAAACAAACAAAAGAGAAAAAGAAACGAAAAGAAAAGGCAGCTCTTTAATTTCCATCAGTTGGAGTTTTATTCTTCAGGGCACAAGCGGCGCAGAGTTTCACAAGATGGGCTGTGAGTGCGGATAATTCAAGAGCTAGAGGAAGACTTTGTGCTTAAGTTGGATTTGTAGAGCTGTTTTGAAGTGGCACTTGACCAGTTTTAGATGGAGTTGAGGCTTCACTTGGTGCACTCATTTACGCTTTCTGTCATGTTTGAAGAAAAAGTGGGGAAATAACCTGTTGTATCGCGTTATGGAGGTTTAGCGGGTATCAGCGAAGTGTGGAGTCAACTCAAAGGGGACTGATTTAAATGAAAAGTTGACTCCAAAGAATCACTGCCCTCACAAAAACAGCTTTTGCTTTCAAAGCAATGCACCTTAAAAGCAGGAAAGGATCAGTCTCTTTACGGAAAAAAAGGTTACTTTTTGACAAATAAACAGCAGAGTAACAATATTAGAATATTTAAATGGCATCACTTATACGGACATACAGTGGACTCTAATGACTCACTCTAAATTAGATTTGTAGTAAATTATTCATAAAATGTAGACACTTATGTTTTAAGATATGAGATTGTAGCCCACAGTGCTTTGCATTCTGTTATATTCACTGTATATCGAACACAGAGTAATTGGTAGAATCTGACATTATAATTTCTTACTTTTTTATGGACTTTCATTTTCTCAGTAAATTACTGAAAAAAGGAATTATTTAAGAATATTCCATTAAAGTCAATGCAGCTACAATTAAAACATAGCTTAACAAAAGAATTTACTTTTTCAAGCAGTTTGGCCTTCACTAAGACGATGGTCTAATGGACGAAAAACAGAGTTTGGATTTTATCCGGTGCCAAACAGTACTTATGAAAAGGTTCCGGTGCCTAAACAGTGTTTCCAAAATAAAAAAAACACACATTTTTTTCTAAAAAAACAGTCAAGTGCGACAAAGCTATGAAGTACAGTCAAACAAGTCGCTTGCTTGGCCTTTGGCATTTTGACTGAAGCTACTCCCGCCCATGCGTCACCCATTCTTGAATGGGCCCGGCCTCAAATGTTGCAAAAGTAAAATGAATGGCAAACATTGTAAAGCAAAACTGAATAGAACTCAAGTGATTTACACATTGACATTGGCAAGAAATGAACCATCAAAATCTGCATTTTAATACGGTACTGGTAGCTCCGTATACATTGATACTGCTACCAGTATTGGTATCCATCCATATTAAAACACATCCTTAAGTTGAAGCCAATAGAGATCCATCCTTTGTATTTAAATGGTGTATACTTAAATAGCACTTTTTTACTTTGCTTTAAGGCCCAAAGAACAGTCACAGGTCTATTCAATCATGTACACACGCATTCACACAGTGATGGTGACTCCACTGCCTAACAGTGTCAACCTATAACCACCAGGAACAATGTGGCATTCAATGTCTACTCTGGGATGCTAGAACACATTGGTGCCACATGGGAACCAAACCTTTGATCTTGCAATCAAAGGTCGACCACTCTACCTATGCACCATGGCCACTCCATTTAATGCTACTAAGGGTGTATTCAGTCTGGACACATTTGGTCCACTTAAAGTGAACCGGAGTTCGTTTCTCCTGATAATCCAGAACAAATTTTCAGTCTGAATGCACTCAAGCAAACCCTAGTCCGGTACCAGGAGCCGCTCTCAGACCCATCTTTCAAGGTGGTCTCGGTTTAGTCTTAGGTTCTTCCGTTTGAATACAGTTTGCTCCCGGAGCGGAATAACTGGACCAAAACGGTCACTGTAGCTGGTAGTCACGTGATGTGAACAAAGTAGGAATAACGCAACAGAAGAGCTGCAGACAAATGTAAAGCAAAATTGTCGTGTCATCAGGCTAAAAAAATGGTCAAACTCCTTACTTGTTAGAATGTTTGTTTTAACACTGCTAAAAATGCTTCTTACGTGCTGTTCTGTGTCTCGCTGTGCGGCATGCACCCTTCACTGCTGTGACGTCATCCCAAAAACTACCATGTAGCTCTTCGAATTCTCTTAAAAACAAAGCCATAACACCATAACAATGAGAGCAGACTCTCACACATTGCTTCTCACTGTTTATGACATCTAGATTGTCGATAAAAGACTTATCAATCTACCTTCATAGCCATTGTCTTGCCAGTAACCGCCTTGCAGCATGCCTTCACCATACTAAAGTAGCAGTAAAAAGTGTTGTACCTGACGTTGGTACAGACGTTTAAAATTGGTCAGCAAAATATAGTTTGAATTAGTGAACTATCTCAACAAGGTTTGCAAACCGCAGGACTATCTTTAGTGTCTTTGCCCCGCCCTTATAATTTCTGGCCAATGGTTGAAGAGATCTTTAGTTACGTGGTTTATTTACAAGCTTTCATTTGATACAGGAAAGTCTGCTTGACTGCAGTCTGAATACAGCCCAAACACAAGGTTGGGACTCCATCCAAACCAACATAAGTGGATTTGGTCCGGACCAAAGGATTTTCCCAGTCTCAATACACCCTGGGTTAACCATTTAACACTTTGTTGACGTTCTTTGGATTTTCGTACCATGGAAGCAGCTTTGTGTTGATGTATAACAATTTACAGACATAAGGTGTTTACGCAATCAACGTTTGACTCAGCTGATACTGATACAGAGAAAAGCGGCTTTGCGCCACTATGTGACACTTTTGTTACATAGTGGCATAAAGCAGTTTTTCTACGCATCAGAATACATTGGAATTATTTTATACACGTAAACGGTTGAAGAATGATAGTAGTTAATAGAGCATGTTATTTAGATTTTGCCAAAGATAGCTCGATGGTAAAGGGTTTATAGTGTAGGTTTGGCTAGGAATATGGTTGCTCAACAGAATTTAACATTTGCTTTGGGTTCAAGATGCAAAGATTGTTTCACGTATTTTTTAAACCAAGACAAAAACCAACAGTTTGGTTGCTGTGGACTGCAAACCTTCATGAAGTTATCATTTTGAATCTGGATCTGACTTCTCATCACACTTTTAACAAGTTATAACTAAAACATTACTTAAGTCATCCTCCTAATTCATAATTTAGTAAAACATAGAAGATTAAAAAAATCTGCAAAGAAGAAGAACTTTCTCAGACCCAACAGTCCTCTCTTTAGTTTGGGGGATTCATCAAAATCTATGGTGCGATCCATAAAATATTGTTTCCGTTGATGGCGAATAACTGCCTGTAATTACTTCCTTAAATTTCCCATTAGCTTGAAGAATCTGCCCTCCCGTCAAAGTTTGGTCTCACATCTCGGTTTTCCTGGGGTTGGTGCACAACTTCTGGGGATGTGGCCATTTAAGAGCAAGTATCCGTGTCTGCGCGTTGGCGCAGGCGGTTGTGTGTAAGCCTCAGGCTGTCCCCTTCAGCGCTGCCTCTGCATCGACCTGCAGTGGAAAACAGCCATGTAGGCCAGGCAGTCGATGGGGACGTCGGAATGAGGGCAGCCTTCCAAAACAGCACCACAATGTGCCCAGAGGCTGAACAAACACACTGTATACATACAAAGGGTTGGACACTTTTCAACAAGCCTTGGATTTATGGCTCATAAAGCTACCAAATGGCTATTCAAATGTAATCTGTCTGTAATAGCTGCTTGATGGTGTTCAAACCTTTGTGGATGACTTTTTACTGTTTAACTGGCTTTGAACACATGTGACTGATTAGAATAAGAATGACCATACAGAGAAAACAACCTGAAGCTAGAACTCAACATTTGTTGCACAGCAAACAGCAAAAGACCCCGATGCTTAACATGGGTGCATAAGACCGGTACAATTTAGAGAGAAAATTGACCAAACATCACATCCAAAAAACTAACAAACTAAGAAGTTTTTTATCACGACTTTGCTCATTCCTATAAAGAGTTTAAAAAAGATTATATTTTTGGGAACTAAGATTGCTTTCCAAAAGATTGAGTCAACTAGAACTTTTCACAGAATAAACAAGATTATTATTCACAGAATAACAAACTGAAACAAGTTCAGTTTTTAGATACAGTCAAAGGGTTGTTCAAAAAGATGGATAGAACTGCTGCAAAAACTGCTTTATAGGTAAATAAGCACAGCAAATTGTCAAGTAGTAAAAGATAATCAAAAAGGCTTTGGATTCCTAAGGATTAAATCGATAGTGGTCCTCCTTATAAACTAAATTTACAAACATTGAACTCCATCTTTACCTTATTATATTTTGTGCATCAATGGCCTAAAAGTCTTGACATTTGAATGTACCCGTAGCTTATGGGGAAGCTGTTGTTTTCCAGAAATAATTAGAAGATTATGTTCTGAAGAGCTGATGAAGGAAGTGATCACTTCCTACTGAAAGCAGGTGAAGACGTTTTCATCGACGGTGGCCCAGAAGGAGAACCAGAGCTTCCCCGCTTCAGAACTGCCATGCTGCCACCTCCATTTCAGTACCTCCACTGACAGATGACTCCGTCAAAGCACAGCAATATATGTGAGAACAAAAAAAATGTCTCTGCGTTCAGTTGAAAAATAGGTTTGGCTCCCTTATCAGGCGGCAGCTTGGATAACTGGGAGCAAGTTAGACGATAAGCTGGCTTTAAATCATAACTGCTGACAGAGAAAAATAAAAATAAAGAGTTTTGTTGGAAAATGAGCTTTTTTGAGATTTTCTTTTCAGCAAAACTGTGATTCAGAAATATACTTTTAGAGCTCCGTTATAGCAAGAATGCCTGTCTTTTTTCATTTCATCTGTTAAGTTTTTAGAGCAGTTGAACAGGGATAAAGCTTTGAGAGCGTTTGACTTCATCGGAAAATGCACAAATTCTTTGACTGAGAGCAGAAAAAAACAACTCTGGTACTTTGCAGCCAAATACAGCCATCTCCAGCTTGTAATCATCTATATTTTAACAGCTAAATTATTCATTTAAAGAGGTTTTAGAACTTCACAGAGCGGCGAGAAAGGTGTTAACTCATGACATCTGAGCGTCTTTGCCCCCCCTGACTGTTTCAATTATACAGATTAGGCTCACTTGAAGGGGGGCTTCTTGATCACAACATGCGGGGAGACGGCGCATGCCAAGCATCCCGAGTGGGAAATGGTCTGGGACGCAGTAAAAAATAGAACTGAACTGAGGGAAATGAGCCGCTCCAAGACCAAGCACCATTAATGTCTTTCCAGCGGTTTTTCCTGTCTCTGTCAAAACCATCCGGCCCGTTTGATCAACTGCATTTGTGAGGGATGAAGGCACATCCTCAGCATCCATCCGTCCCTGCAGGGACCCCAAGGCCTAGAGGCCAGGTTACTACAGAAAAGACACTGTTGGATATTGGTGAATGCATGGATGCGCTGCTATTGCTCTTGGGCATGCATTGCTCACACATCCGTGCATGCAGACGTACTGCAGCATCCATCAGAGTGCTGCTGACGTGCAGCAGATGTTTCTGTTTCATCAGCAGGATTGGCCTTGTTTTGTTTTTTTAATTCCATGTTTGTTTTTTCTGCCCTCCAGTTCAGCTTCAAACACACTAATGCGTTCTCCAGCATCTTTTAATGATGCTTATCCAGTCGTTTACCCAAACACAGGATGCGTGATGCCTTCTTGCCTGAGTTATTGTAAAAAATGTAAAACAATTTTTTGGTCCTACACATCTCCTTAGCTCTCAGCAGTGATGCTATGAACGGATACAGGACCTTTCTCCACTCTTACACATACAGCAGATCTGTACAGGCAGGTGAACAGGTACACACGGCAGCAGCTGAGAGTTCAAAACTGCTGCACAATGAAAGTTCAGTCATTCCAGCATCAAATGCTGGCTCCTTTCCAACAAGACATTTATTTTTCCTCCACAATAGATCTCAGAGTGACTAAGCTTTTCGGCTTCACTGCAGACATTTATCATTTTAATAACTCAGTTATGTAAGTTGGCTTCAACTCAGTCAGATTTCTTTGGAGAAACAACAATTTTATCGTGAATGTGAAGTGTGTGAAGGCATACCATGCAAAAAAAAAAAAACAAAAAAAAAAAAAAACAAGATTTTCTCCCTAAGAACTAAAAACTATTTAAAGACTCATTCTGATGAAAATTGTGTTTTAACATGTTTTTGTGGCATTGTTCTGACGATGAAGGATATTTATAAAATAAATTAAGCTTAAAATTACATTTGAGAATTTCTTGATAGATTTGCCGTTTGAAAAGGATCCTATTTTTGACATTGAAAATACAATATGCGGCACAAGCTTCCTGCTCCGCTCCACTCTGATGCATCCACTTGCAGGCAAATAGACGAATGACTTTATTTTCCTTGTCTGAATTTGTTAGTTGAGGGTGTGAGGGGCTGCAAGCTAGCAGGAGAGCATGTAAACAGAGAGGTATCAATAAGGGTGGTGGTGGTGGTGGTGGGGTCATCAAAACATGATCAGAGTGGGCTTTCAAAGAAATAATTGAAAAACTAGTGTCACTGACATTTTTAAAAACTAAAACAAGTTAGAAGTTAACCTCTCAGTTTATTATCAAATGCAGATTGCAACTTTAGTGATGAAGATGAAATACATCAAAAACAATGGTTTTCTGTGGTCCCTCCCAAGCGATGTTTAAAATCTTTACGATACTACTCCTCTTACCGATACTGCTCATTGATCCTGTATTATTTTTTATACTTTTCTGTGTGAAAACAAGGAGAGAGAACACTTATAAGAAATTAAGTACACGAAAACCTTTTATTTTAGGACAAATTCAAATCTTTTAATTTAATGTCCTTTGCAACACTAAATTAAAATGATCAAAAGATGATTTTACATTGTATGTTGGATAATTAGTTATAATTATTGAGTTACAAATGATGGATTTTCCAGCTGTAAAACGTCTAGAATGATACTTCGCAGATTTTACCTATTGCAGGTTATTTTTAGAACAATAAACGATTTAAAAAGATATTTGAAAAAAATTAAACAACCACTAGCTAATCAATAGATGAGCTAGTGGTTTGTGTCCCACTCGTTTCAGCGTAAACTTTGCATTCTGTGGTGTTCTGACATCGGCGCAGCAATCATTCACCCACCTGAGGCCAGCGAATTTCCAGGTGCGGTAAAGAGGCTCTTAAAGCCGACATGTGTTCAATAGAAAGTCCCATTTCAAAGGCGACCTGTGGTCGGTCATCTCAGCATGCTCCACCCTGAACCGCAGGAACCTGGCAAGCTCTGCACAGTCTTTGATATAATACAAATTTGTTTTTTTTCCTCCATGAAATTGGCCAATTTGAGAGATATTGAATATCAGCACAAAGTATCAGCAGTCAGCAGCTTCCAGCTGAAATGCTTGGCATCGGTTCCGGATTTTTAAAAGTGCATCGAGCCCCCAGGCGGGGGACAGTAAATGGGAAGAGGGGTGAGGAGGGGGATGAAGCCAATTGAATCGGTGGAGCTGCACCAGGTACTGAGGGATGGAAGGAGTTCTGTCATAAAGGAAGGATAAATGAAAACGTGGGCTGAATGGAGGGTGGGACGAAGGGCAGACAGATGATGGTTTAAGTGGATGATTGGTGGCACGTGCACACAGCCAGTGTCTGCACGCACGCTCTCCAGAGGTGCAGATTAGATCACCTTTATGGCTGCACCGGCCCTCAGGACACGTGGATAAACATCAACAGATAACCTACACATTTATTCCCATCTCTGCACCATCATCACTTCCTGCTCCACACACTCCTCTGAGGCACACTTCCTCCTCCACCATCCATTCACCCTCACTAACTCCGCTCCCTCCTCCTGCTTCTGCCCTCACTAACTACATCTAATAGTCCCAGGGCGGAGTGCTAGATCACGCTTCTCAATAAACCCGTCAAGCCTCCCACGACTTCGTCTCCCTTCAGCTTCCAGAAACACAATAACGGTGACGGCGATCGTCCCTCCGAACAATGCTTCCATCGATCACTTCGCTGTGTGGAACACACACATCTATCACTACACCGGCGCTGACTTCAGGCTCAGCATCCACCGAGACCCCGCTGCTCTGGACGTTTTTTCATGTCATTGACTCAAAACCAACAAAAGAGTCGGTCCATAAGAAAGTGGTTCAGTTTGTTTTGATGGTCTGAGTCTCTGTCCTCAAAGGCTTTAGTCAGCTGACTGAACACCATGTCTGTTGTAGTATGGTTCTCATGCCTCAGTCACATGCATTCGTAAGGGTTGTTGGGTAGTCTGGGTCCGTGGAGAGTCCTAGAGAGGAGCGGCTGCATCTTAAGGGGAGTTCTTGCAGTTCCCTTCAGGCTCGTATGGACACCTCAAACTGACCTCAAACCTGAAACTGCCGCACTCTAGTCATTTGTAAGGTACGAGTACTTGCTCCTTACTGATCAAATGCGGTATGCACAGGAAATATTCAAGTGCCCGTAGGACGACTGTTGGCTCTGATTGCCTAATTTCTTTCTTTTTTTTTAAAGCTTCAGTCATAAACACAAAACCTCTTCCTAAGAGTCATAGGTATGTCTGTCTTTATACGGAAACAAAACGTTCTTTAAAACTGAGGATCCAGCTCCACGGTTGCAGCAAATGTAGCATTTTTTGCAGCATGATCTGCCAGCATTAGCATGCATCTACAGGATGACTGAGATACACCAACGCTCCTCGTATCCATTAATAGATCAGAAGGTAAACCCCGCTCAAGAAAAAAAAAAAAAAAAAAACAGGGAGACGGGTGGTTGCTGTTGTGCTGTGTGTGAGTATTCACATGCAGAAGAAAAAATCTGCGTGACGCAGAGATTGTGCAGAGTTGGACTACTCTGGGGAGAAAGAGGAGGCAGCTCTCTGACATCCCGCCTGCTCCCGCCGCTCTCCTCCTTGCATTACAATTCACTGTGTGCGAGTCAAGGTTAGACCTGACAGCTCTGCAACTGAACACACACGTGCGCTTGAGCATGCTACTCGCATGCTGGCATGGATATTTGCAGCACCCAAACAAGTGGGGGAGGTGGAAATAAAGGGGGTCAAACTGACGTGCACAGATTTGGGAAGAAGAAGTTTGAACTCCAACAACGGCTGGAGAAACCGGGTTTGGAAGGGGAAAAAAAAGCCAGATCGGTCCCTCATGCGTGCCTGGATGTTTGTTCAATTCAATTATAAGGCCAGGCCAGAGGTTTGCCGAGGCTAATGGACTACTCTAATAGTCATTTTTACATCTTCATCATGAATATTTCATCAACAGAAAGAAGAAAAAAAAAAAAAAAAGAGACTGCATTCTAGCTGGGATTTGGCTCAGTTCAGAGGGAAAAAAAGAAGATGAAGCAATCAAAAGCTAAAACCCAGCTACGCTGCTGTTCTGTAAAAAAGTATTTGTCCCTCTGACTTTTTAGGATATTTCATGATTCGGGTTCATTCATATGACAGCAATTACGGCATGCGCCAGAGATGATGAGAAGGAGTACAATATCTCAATATCTTCATAAGGAAGGAAATGGTCCTGGATTTTCTACCACTCCAGTTTGCCTACGATGATGGTTTTAGAGGTAGTCTCCACTTGGAAGTACCTGGACAACAAGTTGGACTGGTCTGCTCATACAGAATATGAAACCACTCTCTGAAGTCTGCCTTCATCAAACAGAAGAGCTCCTTTAGTGACTACAGTGGCTCACAGAAGCTGAAATCCTCCTTTATGCATGCATCACTTGATCGATCCACTCACCTAGGAAAGTTCTGGACTTGAGTCCACATCTTGTCCTAATTTCAACAAATAGTCAATGGATTGATGGCAGAACATTTTGGTGGAGAATCCAGATGTTCCTTTGTGTTGTTTTAGCTCAGCAGTGTGAACGCTCCCATGGATCCATTTTTGTCCAGTCTGTCTGAACTCTGACCTGAAGTGAGTCTAGTGAGGCCTGCACTTCTTTCCATCAAGTTCTGCTCCTTCAGTACAGAGTCCTTGTCATGTTCTTTGAGTCATTTTGATGTGATTTGGAGAAGTCTTTGCAAATATTAGACAAACTTTAGAATTTTCTCAGAAAAAACTTGATCCTTTAAAACAATTAAGATCTGTGTTCTACCAGCAATGCAACTGTACACTTCTAATCCTAAATATCTCCCAAAAACTGCATACTATTGAATATAATCCTTTTGGTATTCACAGAGGACATTTAAGGCTTTTCAGTGATACCATATGTGAAGGGGTGGGGCTCTGGGAATTGTTGTTTTTAGTGTATTTAAAAGAATTATCTTGATAAAAATGTCTTCTCTGGTATTCAGGAGGATAATGTACCCTCCTTATATCAATTGTTACCTTGTGAATACAAAATTTCCTTGATGCTGAATAATTTCATTTAAATCAATGAAAAGGAGGCGTTTTTTTTAACCAAAGAATGTATCTAAAGTTCCATTTATACCAATAGTTCTCGTTTCAGTCTTTCGGTGTTTGATGTTTATGTTTCCTGATGTTTTATGATTTTTTTCCCACAAATAAAAGCAACAAACTCTTCAAAGAAAACCAGGTCTTTTTTGGAGTGATTTTTTTGTGAGAAACAAAAGTGACAAGTACTCTATGAGTCATTAGAAATAATCAACTGCAAACGTGAAAAGACAAGTAAAGAGGTCCTGCAAAAAAAAGGACTAATTAGCCCCAAAAAGAGGAATCCACAGCGGCGGGGACGATTTCTTCCAAAGCGAAGAGCGTGCGGTTCTGAGGACTGGTTTGTACCACAGGAGGTAATGAGACGCTCAGAACAGGTGGTGCTGACCTTTCCACCAGCTCTGAATGTGATCGGGCCAATGAAGTTTAGCTTGGTTTAATGGAGCCGGGTTTCACGTGGTGCAAAAATCACACTCACGCAAGCTAGCATGATGATTCAGTCAACAAAAAGGACAAATTCAAGGGAATTTAAGGATAAACACAAAGCACCCGAAGTTCAGGTAAAGCTCTGTTATCGTCTCAGAAATGTCTGATCTGATGAAAGGACTGAAGAGTGACAAAAGGATACTAAAGCAAACTTGGATTTGACGAAGAAACAAATTTGAAAAAAAAACTAATACTAATACTAATAAATAACTAAACAGTGTTTCTGTAAAATAACCTGGCACTAAGACATGCTGAAGACAATTTAACAATTTCTTTTATCACTTAGGCTGAGAAATGCTCATAAAAAAAAGATCAGACCAGGACACAAAAACTGGTTTCTATGGACTTTCATCTATGAAAAAGTAATCATTGGTACTTTAACGTTCATTTACACGTACATTTCTTCCAGTGGTTTTGATCCTTCATGTTTCAATAATTCCTTGTTTATCTTCATAATTAACATTATTTGTGTTGTGACTTTTTAAGAATTGTTGGGCAAAATTTACAATTTCAATATATCCATTTGGCAGATTAAAGTAAAAAAAGAAAGGTAAAAAAAAATAAATCCTGGTTTTTGTATCTCTTGTGATGCTAATGTCTAAAAAGCAGGTTGATATGAAACAAGAGCATCTCTTCCTTTCATTTTTGGGGGGGGAAATGTATTGTATTGTTTCAATTTTAAGGTTGGTAAGCCCACATTTATCAAATGATGTTTGAGACAAATCAGAAAATCCAGTAATGACTTTATTAAAAGCACAAAATGACAAAAGTGCAAAATACTTGTTCCAGTTACAAGGAAACAAAAATACACATTTTGTTTTGGTTGCCTAAAAAATTAGATTTGTTAACAGAAAAAGTATTCCTGCATGACAATAAGAATGTAAAGTTAAAAACCAAGGATTCCTAAAAATTCTGCTGGAAAAATGAACAATTATTCCAGTAAACAAAGGAAAGTGCCAGTGTTTAAAGATTACCACCAAACACAGGAGATAGGTCTTTCATTTTTTGTATTCTGATGGCTCTTTTAGCCAAACAAGAGCAGACTTCAGTCCATGAGCGTGACTCCTAATCCCAAAATTCTCTTTTGCCACCATAATGAACTCTCAGAGTCGAGAGTTGACAGAGGTAAAGCATTTAACACGCTTGAATAGATAGGAAGGGAGAAAAGGAGAAAGATACAGGCCAAAGAGGGATGAGGTGAAGGATAAGGGGAAGGTAGAAAGACTCCACAAAGACATGCATGAAGTAAGCTCACCCTCTGGCAGAGGGAGTTACTCTGCTAAGCAGTCCAAATGCAATGGCTGGCTGTTGATCACAATGAAAAAGAGGAAGCAAATGACAAAAAAAAGGTGCAGCAAAAGATTATGATTGCTTTTTTAGTCCACTGTTTTTGTGCCTGTCACTACAGTCCAGGGATGTGAAAATGCGACAGTTTGCCTGTGCCAGCGCTGCCCTCTCTCTAGCATTTACATAGAGATGTGTGCAGCCGAAAAAACACACTTCATTCGTTTCAAGGCCCCGTGATGAAACTCTCCTCTCAGAGCGCGACTGACCTTATTTACAGGAAAACAAAGCACTTTCCCTCACCGCTCAATTCAGAAGGTAACGGCTGCTTGAAGCTGGGTGTGCAAATGCACACTTGACACTTGCAGGCTAGCATGCTCTTACTGCGTGCAAAAAATCAAGGTCATTAGATGAAGATGCTTGAGAGCGCCAAAGCATTCCAGTATGGCAAAAATGAAGATCATGAGAAAAATGAACTCACGAAGAATCAAACAAGACGAGAGGTTTTATGCAGCAGAAAATAAAAAACAGTACCATACGGTGTCTTCATTTTTCACTGAATCTTAAAGAGATAGTTCTAAAAGAAAATCCTACATATGCACATATACCAATGAAAGAACACATATATGCTTCCATTAGGTAATAAAATAAACCATTTAACACTGGAGCTGTTGTCGGCAACAGCAAAATACACACTAAACTTCTGTAACTCTGACCGATTACGCAATTTCAACAGATTATTTGCGCTAATATGAATAACTTTGTGCTAATAAAATATTTCATTTAAGCTCAAAGCTGATTTTCTCAGCTATCAGATTCCATTGGAATTTAGTTAATTGTGTAAAGGGTTGCAGAGTTAATTCAAAGAACGTCAACACTGAAGCTAGAGCCCCGGTGTTAAGCAGCTATGGTTTTGCTGCAATGCTGATGACATTCTGCTTTATCTGTGAAATCATATATAATAACACTCAGCCAACCAGACTGTTGGCATATTACATTTTTAAGAAGTCTGATTTTTCTCAATAATATTTACCATTTGGTACTATTGCGGGGAAATGTAAAAAAAAAAAGTGTAAATTAAATCCAGTGACGACTTTGCGGTCTTTCCTCAATGTGTTTTTTTCCTCTCCATTTAACCTAGTTTTTTTTTCCTTTTCTTTCCAGGAAACAGACTGTCAGATTTTACCTTGTTCTGGGTTCATCATTCGGTGTAAATTCAACAAATTGAGAGATGATTCTGGATTAGGAAATCAGTCATTTCACTTTACTCACCAAAAAAGAAATGTAAAAAATGTAATTGTCTAATTTCGCGATATGCATGAAAAGGGTTTTCTGAAACAAAAAGACCTCCTTACGGCGAAACAGACGCACAAATGCTTTGTTATGGAGTTGGATGAACGGGAACAAATTCTCGGACCAATTTTTGCACCAGTCCACTCAAGCTTAAAGGTCAGAGCAGGAAGTGTGAGATAAAGACTCCTTTGTGTGTGACTGTGTGCATGAGCTTAAGTCCTTCAAAGTCTCTCACCAACCTTCCTTCTAGTTTAAATGGCATCCTTAACTTACTGACGTTTCTCCAATACAGTGTAACGCAGACGTGCTGCATCCATAAAGCACGTCATCCAATTTGTCCAAAGCCAAAGCTAAATCAGCTACATTGGTTTCTAGACATGTTTGGATACCATGACAATGATAAGATGGTAATGGTGCTCAAAATTGTCTAAATGTCGTTCAGGGAAACTGGTAAACTCCATCTTTATTGACTGAAAAAACATTTTTAATGCTATGTAGTTAAAGGATCCAGTGCCTTGAGATTTTTAAAGAGTACATTTTTATTGTACTGAAATCTTTGCATTTGGGATTCACCAAAGCTGATATTTCTAACTGTTTTACTGCTTAAAATGTTTGAAAAAGTAGTGAACAGGTGGCCATACAACATAAAGAAGCACAATAATATATGATTGAAAAACATTTATATACAGGGTTGTGATGGGCTGTAGGACATATCCAGGTAAAGTGCAACAATTTCTACAGCCTGGTGTTGGTCAAAACAATCCATAGGTTGGAAACAAGCTGAAATTTAGTCAGGTGTATAAAAATTCACAGGTTATAGATAAAGCCCACAAGCTTGAGCTTCAAAATATTTTTGATCACTGTTGATTGAGAAGGCAAAACTGAAGACAATTTGCCAAATTATAGCTCCATCAAATTCTAGCAGCAATAGTGTGTGTAGCAATGCTAAACTACAACATGACTTTGGTCAAGCCTATCACTATGCTAATTGACTGGTAATATATATATTTACTTTACTTGCTTACTTGCTTTTTTGACCATATTTCCCTTCAATAATAAAGGGCCTATATTATGCATTTCTTAAGCCTTTCAGAGTAAGCTATATCCATATATATGATCGTATATTACCTTTGGCACAAGAAATATCAAATTAATTTATTAAATAGGAGTTATTTTTGTGAACTTTTTTCTCTACTCAGAAATAAGACGACTCAATCTCTGAGGCTCTACCTTTCGCTCATTGAGGGTACCTGCCGCCCATTTCGTGACGTCAACCTAGAATCTGCCTCGGCAGCGGGTCTGTGTTTCTCTCACAAAAACAAAAATCCACATTTTTGCAAAGATGGATGTGCATATTGTAGCCTTCAGTAGCCCGGATGCTTATTCCAAATATTTGGAAGCCGGCCCGGTGTTTATTAGGGAGCAGGGTTTATTGCATCACAGACAGAATTGGATGGTTAATGGGTTACTTTTCTGGTGAAATTTGGTCACAAAATGCAGAAAACACCACCAGACGGCTTCTCAATATCATCTATATGCTTGTGCCATTCCCTGATATGTTTAGAATTCACCCCAAAATGTCCTGCAGATTCCTCACAAGATTGTTCTTTGGTGTATGCCACAGCACAAAGTTTAAACACTAACTCGAATGAGCGTTTCTTGGCCATCGCTACACAGGCACCCAGCGTCTGTATGACTGGGTTCGACGAGGGGGGGGTCTTGAAGGAGCCCAGCCACTATTAGAGACCAGCGTCTAAAGCAACAAAAACCTGTTAGACCTGGCGGCTATTGGAGACGAGACACAATTGGAAGACATATGATGTTGTGCATTTAAAGTGAAAGCATTTTGCTGATCACTGCCAGCTTTGCAGAGAAAGTCATGAGGACCTGGAGGCAGGCATGATGGCGGCTGAAATTATTTGGCTGGAGACCAAAATTGGCAAAATCTAGACCAGTATTTACGTTTGACTGCAGTTAACTTCAACCCTCTACTACCCAATCAATGTGAATCGACTTATTCTGTCGCGGAGAAAAGCGGCGCAAATTAGTAATATTAGTAATATGTTGCATTGCAGTTAAACTAACACCACTGGAACATCAATAGAGAATACTCTTTTGCAAACTACCATTTGTTATCCAATACATCTTTCAATGTCTCATTATGAGCTTCTCTTGTGGTAAATGGATGACTTGTAACACTTTGATCTTGTTTCATATTTCTGCATAAAGTTCACACACCTCCCTACCTTTAGATTTCCAGGACAGATCACAGACCCATATGGACGCCAGCTCTTAGACAGCCACACCCCGGCTGTGCACATGTCCACACGGAGACCTGAGGCCGGCGGTCGCGATACATCACCACCTCCACACAGAGGTGTCAGCCACAGACAACTGCTGCCGAGCCCCCGCAGCGCACAAACATTCATCATTATGACATGCCAGCATAAAACAATGTTGCATCTGGCGATGCGTGAAGACGACTTCATCACATCATACATCACGTGTACTGTACATGTTCCCCCCTAAATAACAACATTATGAACAAAACCATCAGGAAAAAAATGACATGGGGATTTTTCCTCTTGCAGATGCATTTTTCCTCCATTCTCTGAGACTCTTGTAGTGAGAGCTTGGAAGGAGGAAAAAACAACCACCACCACAGCCTATTTTCTCCTAATCTCCACATCAGATAAGTCACAATTCAAATCCAAGCAGATGTCTGTCCAGGGGCTTGTAAGCTGTCGAGCAATCACTCGTCTCCTCTGCCAGTCCTCCGATGTCAATTCTCACCCAGCTCCCTTTCCTTGATCTTCCTTCAGTTCTCTTTCAATGTCTCAGATTAGGTCGCTGTATCAGTCTGATCGGCTGTGATTTGCCAGAGGGTGTTATCAACCTTCTATAGAATGGTTAAGATGCAATTTTTGTTTGAGTGGATGTGTAATCTGCAACCGATCCAAGCTCAATCGACTGTCTGTGCCAGTGGTGGATTCCGGGAGACGCGGCAGGATAGTGAGGAGTGATTTGCAATTTTTTTGAAAAATATGGGGTGGAGGGTGGGTTATTTCTCCAAAAAAGGTTTGGACTTTTAGAGACGAAGTGGATTACGGCCTGCTTTTCTATGTCAGTTTCCCTTTGAAAGTAACATTTTGTCCAGTAGGGCCGATTTTGCAAATGTATGTCCAATTTGACCTTTTGCTTGATACACAATGTTTGTAAATATTTAAACTCAATTTTTTATATTTTAAACTTAAGCAAGCGTTGGCAGCGTCCATTTCCCTCCAGTGTAAGAGGAGGCACACAAATGTTTCTCATGAGAACTCTGTGCTGTCTGTCACAGGAGCCTTTCAGCTGCTAACTTCATGATTTGTGTCCTTTCAAGCTTGGAGAAGGGGTCAGGAAGGGGAAGTGAAGGAATAAGTGGGCGGGAATAGGTCACAAAGAGAACCAGAGGCCTTTTTTGTTCTTGTAAAAAGTTAACAACTCTGTGTTTCTGTTTGCTCAAATATCAGATACCCCTGCAGCGAGGACATGCCATACCCTGAGGAACCTTACAGTTTCGCAAGAGGAGGGAATTCAACACTGAGTCAAAGGAGGTGAGGGGTCACATATTTCCCAGACACGGATCCCAGTCTAGGCTGAAACGAGGCTGGAAAGTCAAAGGCTCAAAGGGAGGCTTAAACTTTGCTGTCCTCTCTGCTGTTATGCGTCAATCTGACAAGAACCTGAAGGGAGCCGTGAGGAATCAGGAGAAACTCTCTAAACACAATGATGCAAACAATAATGTCAAAGGGATTACCAGGAGAACCTCTCCAGAGCTAAATAGCTGTGCTCCAGAGGCGTGTTTGCGTAAATACAAAGTGTCATCTCCATAAGCGCTATCTGCTTCAACCTGTCCGCCTCCTCGCCGGCTGGGTAACGGGGCGCAGATAGGCCTGTCTAATTCCGGCGACACACATTATGTGGAAATTCCTCACTGCGGGGCAAACACTGCCTCAGCCACTGATACAAAACACATCTGAGGGAGGAAGGGAAGGGCGATGGCGTTCTCGTACCCCCGCCGACCCAATGGAGCCCATGACACTGATTAATGGGAAAACCATCTTGTCACTGGGGCATCTGGGTAATAGACTACATGGAAAGTCAATGGGGGGAGGCTGGGAGGGGTAAAGTGCACAACCTGCTCTTATGTCAGTGATGGAGTTTTATGAAAACAAGAACAGCAGCAGCTGTTTTTGAATCGTTCATCTCCAGTGCTGAAGTCTGTTTACTGAAGCCCTTACCCACATTTAACCAAACCAGGATGACCATTCTTGCAGATGTTGGACCTCAGGGGTGGGAAATCCCTGTCCTAGGAGACCCCAACAGCAGGAAGGTTCCCAAAACCCTCCAGGTCTACAAGACATAGCTGTTGGGGGTCAGGGCACTCTTTTTGAGGCGTTACAGAGCCTTTTTCGAGATCTCACTGCTAACCTAGAAACACCTGTATTTGGTCTGGTCCTTGTTCCAGGCCACTCCTACAAACCCAAACTGGAAGCCTCAGAAGTGTCTTGCAACATTTTCTCCATCTCTTGAATGAATCACAATGTCTTGCTTTCATGTTTTGGACATGTGAGGAGTTTGAAAACAGTCAGTCATTGGGAGTCTCAGCATTTTCACTTTTTTTTCTTTGATGTTAAAGTGTACGAAAATGTAAGACAAGGTTTTTGGACCATTCACCCCCTGGTCCTGGAGACCGACGAACTGCTTGTTTTCAGGACATCCCAGGTAGGCTGGATCAGGGTTCCGACTGAACCAGGAATCAGCAGACTTCCATGCTGGCAGACTGAGGACTATCCAAACCCATTGGAAGTTTAGATTCACATTCTGAATTTTACTTTGCTTAAGAAAGAATTTAACTTATTAATTGTGTGTTTTATCTTAATCCCAGTTAAAACTGATCCCACCTCAGGTTGCAGAGTCCAGACCAAGCAGAAGACAACAAAGATCTCCAGCCAGAAATCACCTTAATGCTTCCTAAACATCTTCTCTACTCAGAGTTGTGTGGATTTTGAAGGATTTATCCTGAGTTGTGTTGGTTTTTCTTCTCCTGATGAGCCTGGAGATGTGATGCTCCAGGAGGCTCACCAGCAGGGAGCTCATCTCTGCTCCCCACTAGCAGGATGAGCAGAAGTGGGACACGCGCGCGCTGCATCTGGAGACAGAATCCCGCCTTTGTCCAGAGTTTAACTCCATCACGGGGGGGGGGGGGGGGGGG
>BSAI01000030.1:11403411-11424588 GCA_036245035.1 Adrianichthys oophorus
CTGCCTCAATGTTCAGATCTCATTCCCGTGTTTTCTGCTTCTCCTCCATCACTCCTTTTCCCTCCGCCTGTTCTTGGCCCTCGCCGGACTCTTGTTAGGACATTGTGTTCCACTTAAAATGGATGCCTGCTGTACCTGTGGGGCTGCAGCCCCTGCTACGAATGCTCGCTGACCTGTTTTGCACACCAAATCAAACTCTGACTGATGTTTCAGCTCTTCTTATCTAAGTGGATGTTTTCCACAAATCAACAGAATTCTGGGAGGCTGTCAGCAGCTTCACACAGTCAAAGCTCCACTGTATTTAAACTTCTCTTGTCTGGATGGGCATTTAACATGTAAACCAGGCTAATTTGATTCCATTTTCTGGAATGTTAACAGCAGGAAATAGTTTCCAGAGTTGGACATATCTGTGGGAAGAAGAGCTTTAACACATGACGAGCATTTTAATGAAATAATTGAAGTCATTCGCAGCATGAAATGGGTCAAAACAAGATTCATGTGGCACAAAGTATGAGATGACGTCTTTGTGTTCCTGTTTGACCCAGGTCTGTGGCTCACTAACTGGCTGCACAAGATGTTGGGATAGAGACCAACACTGTTAAAGCACCTTCTGACCTCCTCACTGACGAGCGCTCCCGTGTCCCAGCGTGCAAGCAGGCGGGTCACTCCTAATCTCTGCCCACTCGGGCGTCCTCTGCCCCAGAAAAGGCCTCCGGTCTACTAGACTTAACAGGCTGTGCCAGCAGGAGTGGATGATGCTGTACAGGTCTGCTGTACAGGTCTGCTGTACAGGTCTGCGGTCCAGCCAGCGCTTTGAGGTCAAGTGTCATAAAGCTTTACTGTAGGACCCTAGTTCATCTGGTCTTTATAAAGAAAGAGAACTCTGTAAATATGTCGTTAAATAAACTGCAACCTCAGCAGGCGACTCAATTTTCAGAGGAACACTTCGGATCAATCTCAAAGTTTTAAGCCTTCAAAACTGAAGCTGTTGCCGGTGACGCCTAAATAAACGCACTCTTTTGACATACTGATACTCTTGGGCCATTTATGCGATAAACGCGAATCAGCTGCTTCTAACGTGGAGAAAAGCAGCTTTTTTAAAATCAGTTTTGCACATTACACAACACTTTACGTGTTAAAAGTGTTAAGCGATGGTGCAAAGCTGTTTCTCTTTGACAGAATCAGCTGATTTACGTTGATTGTGTAAGCACCAAAAACAGTAAAAAAGGCTGCATACCAGCATTAAGCACTTTTCTCTGCTCTGCTTCAGAACCAGCTGGAAATCCTTTTGTTGCATAAACAGTTGAAGAGTTACGGTAGTCAAAAGAATGGGACCTAAAGCTCCATTGTTAAAGCATTAAAAACGGTAGTTGGTTATGGTTAGCCTGTTTACCTACAGAGTTTACTGACTGGAAACAAGCAAAACAATTTAAACATTAGCGTTAGAATAATTTTTAACATAAATGAACATAGAGTCAGGCACAAAAATCATCTCATTGTCAGTTGTCACATGCTAGCTACAGAATGGTTAGCTATCCATGATTTATTCCCACCAGCAAGTTTCCTCTGATAGTCCACTTTGTCCGGAGTGGAAAGTAACGTGACCTCTAGTCTGTTTTAGAGTGAGGACTGCGGATCACCAGGGTTTGAACTGGAAAGCAGTTTAGAGGGTTTGGTCTGCATAGTCGTTCTGTTTCAGACTGGGGAACTGCAAAGATATACTCCGCCTTTGTCCAACAGTTGGTGGGATAGGCTCCAGCAACCCTGTAGCCCCAGAAGGGATTCAACAGGTTTGGATGGATAGAGCGGATTTGTCCTTGGTTTTCTCAAGAGAGCTATGTGTGAAAGCAAACCAAACCACATGAAGAAGGAAATTTATCAGCATTCCCGAACATTTCAATAGACCCCGAAGGCCACATTAACCCTTAAACACCAGAACTTTAGCTCTAGTGTTGACGTTCTTTGAATTGCTGTAACTCTTCAACCATTTACATAATTAACAGGCTTCCAACAGCGTCTGAAGCTATTTTGCGCTGGTTCACGTTACACAATAGTCAAGTGCTTAAGCAATCAACAAAAAAAACAGCTTTCTGATTTGAGAAAAAAAAAAAAATCAGTTTTGCCCCAAAATGCAACACTTTGCACTGAAATGCTACACTTTACCAACTTTACGCAATTATCGTTAATTGGTTAAACAATCAAAGAGAATTGTATTGACCCCTTAACACCAGAGCTGTCGCCAGTGACAGCAAATAACCCACGCTTTCTGAACTGTCATAACTCTGACTGTTTATGTAAGTAACATAATTCCAACGGAATTAAAAAGAAAAGCTGCTTTGCGCTGCTACGCAAGATTAGTTTAGTGAAGTGATACTGTTGTATATTGGTGAATTGCAAATAGGTGAAAGGTTGAAGAAAATTGCGTACCTTTCATATTGGAACTTTCCCTAGTGACAGGAAAGGACACGTGCTCTTTGAACTATCGTAACTCTTTGACCATTTACACAATTACCGCAATTCCAATGAATTCAGAAGTTTAAAATTTTGCACATTTGACACATATCCACTTTCCTTCACTTCAGAATGCGTTGAAAGTACGTTAATTGCATTAAGGGTTGAAGAGTTACAGTTTTTCAAAGAGTGTGTCGTTTTCTGTCGCTGGCAACAATGCTTTTTGATCCAGATGGGATTTTGTGTTTTACATAAAATATGCTAAAGTTGGCAGTTCCTAAACTCAAATTCAACTTAAACGAGTGGATTCTAGAGAACTGCATCAGGGTTCACTTGCAAGTGAATGTTTGCATTATGTGGGCACGTTGTTCGAATTGACAGAAGCTTGGACAAAAAAAAGAAAACTCAGAATTTACTTTTACCTCCCACTCATTTTTAGAAAGTTTCTTTGTTTGGGTGGAGTAAATTTTTATGGCCAACCCACTTCAGAATCCTAATGGTACCAGGCCGCTTCTCATGTCTGCAGTCCTTCAAACTTCCACTTGTTCAGCAGGCATCAAGCTTCACTAAGAATCAACTTATGAAATGAACTTAATTAGCAGCTCCAGGACTCCATGAGGATTTTTTGTCAAAGCTCATTCACGCAGTGCTTCTGTCTTTGGTTTAGCATTTCAGCTTGTAATAAATCATGATTTTTCTGGCTAAAAAGATCTATTTAGGGCTGTAAGAACCAGATGATCCCCGATTACTATATTTGAGACTCCAGACTGACATCTAGCATCAAAACTCTCATTCACCAATGTTTAAAACAAAAATCCTTAATGGAGCCTCTAATCCGTTCAGACAGACCCGTAAAAATAAACTCTTTTAGTTCAGCCCAGAAATACTAAAGGCGAGTTACAACCCAAATCCCCAAAAGCCGCTTGGAGTCGAACACTGTAGTGATCTTTTTCCTCTGTCGATGCAAATCAAGGATGGAGAGTCATTCTCCATCAGCTGTGAGCGGCGTCCGCTCCACCTGCGGCGCATCAGAGCGTGCTCCCACTGTAATTGGCCATCGCATCGGTGACAGGAAGACTGTTCATTCATCACAACTCCCCACCTCTCCTTCCTTTTCGTCTCCTTCAGTGGAGACGTTGCCAACATGAACCACCACCTCCCCCTCCTCCTTCACCACTCTCCAATTTCTCACCCCCCCTGCTTCTTTTCCTCATTAAAGTGGGACCCAGGCAGTAGCGGTCACTGCCTCTCATTTATTTTCATTTGAAACTGGTGCAGCTCCACTGATCCTCTGGGGCTGCAGGGGGAGGAGGAGAAGGAGGAGGGGGACAGTGTCATTCTGATAACAACTGACACAAAAAATGTTAACGCAAACACCCCCACCCCCAACACCACCATCTCCACCCTCACCCAAAAAAAGGCACGTCAGGAGTGGGGATCCACACAAACAAATCCACCAAAATATGAATGCGTGCGCATCTGCCTGTGAGAAGATGCACTTTCACACCCATTTCAATTCATTTCACGCACATATTCACACATTTCAGGTACCTGCGAGCTCCCGCACGCTCCCTTCCCTCCCCGCCACCACCCCCCACCCGCCATCTCCTTCTCTTGATTGTGGGTTTTTGAAAAGGTGATGATAGCAGGGTGTGAGAAAGAGAGAGCGTTGCCATCCATGATTGCGAGTATTGATCCCGGACTCTGAGCACATGTGGGTGGGGGGTGGGGGTGGGGGTGGGGGGGCGCTGGAGCGTCCCAGCACGTCTTTGCTTCCTGTGTGTTCGTGCGTTGTATTAAAAACCCGGGCCTGTCTGACATCGTTTAAAGGGAAAGCTTCTCAGTAGATTGAATCTTTGCAGCGCCGCTTCGGTGGTTAGTTTAGCAGAGTCAACGGGGGGCTTCAGAAGAAGGGGGGGGGTGACTGACGGCATTTTAATAGCTGCTGCTCTGACCCGTCTGGGACAGTGAGAGGCAGCGCCTCAGACTGGTGGCCATGTCCCTAATAGTAGACTAATAACTTCCACGCCATTAGACAGGCACACTTTGAGGGGTAAGTGAGAGGGGACGCTTGGTTTAACTTCTAGTACACCCAGAGGAAGACATGAGGAATGAGGGAGCAGAAGAGAGCTAATATCATCTACAAAAGCAAACTCACAGGGAAATGAGCCTTAAACAACTCCATCTGTGACAGACCTTTGGGGCATTGAAAAAAACAAACAAAAAAAAAGTTCCCTATAAAAAGGTTCTCTAAAGCCTCGTTTCAACTGAGGTACGGTCCGGTCCAGTCTGGTATTTTGAGCGTTTCCTTTATAAAATGGATCCATTAAGCCAGACCAAATCATACTATTTTTGAGCCCCTGTTGATTGTAGCGCCATAGAAAAATAGGTAACACTTTATAATACCTACCCGTTTTAGCTAGTCAAGTCATTATTAAACTGTTAGTTATTGAGTTATAAATGACTTGTTAAAAACAGTTTACAGTTTGTTAGTTATAACAAAGAATCAAATAAATCCATAACAAAGCTTTCAGTTAGTGAATTATAAATGACCTGTAACCTGTATGTTAATGATTTCTAACTGACCTTATTAATTAGAATTAAATCATAAAGAAGCTGTTACTAAATTACTAACGACTTGTTAAGAATCAGTTAATATTTTATACATGTTACAGGGACGTTTTTTCAAAGTTGTAGCTATTCCTTATTAATTAACTATTAGTAAATGAGGAACATTTTCAACTTACCCTAATCCTAACACCAATTCTGACTCTACATTTATAAATCCTTAAACTATTTACTGTTATTTAACAAGTAATTTATAACTCAATAACTAACAGTTTAATGATGATTTGTTCGGGTATTTATTATAAAGTATTATCAAAAAATAGTATGGACCAGTTAGGGCGGGGCTACTGTTGAAACCAATCGACAGTATATATAGAAAATTGGTCTGATTTTCCCTCCAACCTGGTGTTCCAAACAGGAAGTACCCGGTGGTCCCAGAAAGCCAAAATCCCATAGACTTCTATTGAGAAATAAACAGCTATTACTCAGTTCATTATATCAGCCAGAATAACCATTCTTGCTCTTTCTCCAGAGTCTGCTTTCAGTGGAAGGGGTGTGGCTTTCCAACAAGCTCACTCCTGATTAGCGAGAGTAGTTGCCATAGAAATGATGACTCAGACCGACTCGGACCACTTACTGAAGCCATCATGTTCTGGTGCTGTTGGAGGAACTGATAGACACTGAGTGAAGACACTGTCACATTTGCAGCATTGTCCTCCAGGTTGCGCATCTTTAGACCAAGACCTTTGGTCATCAGGTCTAGGGTTTCAATGACTTCCTGTTTGAGGCTGGTCAAAAACTGCCAAAACCCAAAACAGTGGTCATTAAATAACTGTTAAATGGTTGTTACTATTGACTGTATATGAGAACTGGACAGTGACCACTCCCCCCTGGCCAAACAGGAAGTACCGGCTGGCTCCAAGAAGCCAAAATACCACAAACTTCTATAGAGAAATACACAGCGAATGGTTCTATTGGTCAGAATAACCATTCTTGATCTGGTTCTTTTTGTTAACCTGTTCTTGTTAATCCTTATTTCACGCAATTTTTTTCTTTAGTTAAATTTATTAAAGTTGTAATCTGACCAAACAGATACCTCAATAAAAGTAGGTGGAGCCTGCTGGTCCCCACATCCAACGCTTAAAGTTAACGTAATTCAAGTGGATTCTGAAGTAGAGAAAAGTAACTTTGTACTGTGATAAAGCGCTCCAATCGGTTGAGTCACATTGACTGTGAAGACTGTTGGAGTTATGTCAAAGACTGTTATTTAGGCATCGCCGGTGACAGCCTTGGTGTTAAAGGGTTTAAGTCTTAAATTAGAAGTCAATTGTTATTATAAATGGAACATAGCTTCAACAAAAAAATCACCACTGCTAAGTCCTCCACACAGCTCTAGAAGTCCTAAAAACTGTTTTTATTTAAACTCAATCATCTGGCTGCTTTAGAAGCCAAAGGCTTCATTACATTTCTTTGATTTGAACTCGATAGATTTTTGAAGAACTACATCAAAGCCCCCACAGCTCTCCCAGGATCACCTCGTGTCCGATGTGTCGCTTCATCTCCCCCGAGCTGAAGGACAGGCTCGATCTAATTATTAAAACATACGCCTCTCACACTCTGGACACCCTTGCACTTGGAGCCTCCTCTAAAGTAGTGCCTATCTCAGCCTGCCACCCCTCCAACCACCCCATCCTGTCGGCGGGATAAACCTCAGAGGAGCTGCTCCACACAGAGAGCACCGTTTCTTGTTGGGAAATTGCAAATGAAGTGTATGCCTCCAAAGCAGTTTCATTTGTCACCCGACGAAGCATTAACCAATTCAGTCAGTAAATTATGGTGCAATAAATTACTACCAGCAAACTTCAATGAAATATGTTGACTCGCTGCAAAACAAGTCAAGCCCGGCGCGACTGTTTCTCACCATCAGACTCGTCTCTAATCTTTTATGCAACAGGGTGGAGGTTGAGACAGAGCGCGGCTCACCGGGGTTAAATTCATCAGCTGCATAAACTTTACCAAAAAAAAAAATATTCAGAAATGGATGGTTGAGGTTGAAAGACCAGCTGCGTCCTTACTGTGCTTTATGCACGTAAGAAACTGAAGACTTGAATAAACAAGAGTGTAAATAAAGAGATGGAAAATGGCAAACCCTTCTTTGGGTGAGTGGATGTTTGGTCTCCACAGATCTGGCGTTTTTCAGGGCCGATACCGATTATTAGCAGTCGAGAAGGCGATAACTGATATATGGAGGAGATTTGCAGCATCTTTTATACGTTTTTTTTCCTAATTTAATAAACAGTCCCTGAAAATTTTCACGGCAAATAAACGTATAAACTGAGTTTTTTTTTTTTTTTTGCTGCCATCTTCACTTTTCTCTCCACTACGGTTACAAATACAAATGCCATTGCGCAATAGGGAGGCATGGGCAGACTCTTTAAGATTTCATACCACCGCCCATTTTTTTTTAAATCATTGGTGCAGGCATGAATGTAGACTGTGGCTGTCAGGTGTGCATGGTGTGAATGGCCCACTTTTTATGTGGCTGGGCTACCTGGCTGGCGGCCAGCGGCACTTTAAACAGATGGCTGCCGTCCAGAGACATTTACACATCATCCAATCACAGCTGCTGCTGACCAACGATTCTGGCTGCCACCGACCTGTGGCTGCTCAGCTGTCACCTGATTTCGTAAAGGCGTCATCCCTGCCTATTACTGGACTGCCACTGGGCAACCTGGAAATGTGCCCAGGCAGCCACTGACTGATGTCAACTTTGAGAGAAAAATCGTCAAGTTGTCGTTAAAATTGTAACTTTCTTAACACGTCCATCAAATTTAACACGTTTACTGAAAACTTGCATTTAGGTCGCCGCGCTGTGGCATTTTGGGATATGCGACTGAAGTCTAATTGACCCCTAGTTTGGTCCCTCTGTTACTTTCAAGCCGCTCTAAAATCTGGTTTGTAAAGTCAAAACAAAGGTTACAAAACAAGTTATTGCAGCTTTTGGACTGGAAGAAGTTTGTTTTTGTGTGAAAGCTTTGTAAGACAAGCTTCTAAAGCTCCACGCATAAAGGTTAAAATCATCCATATTTATGTGAACGTGGGTGGAAAAATGCTAAATTGTAAATGAGCTGTAAGGCAAACAGGACGACTGAATGGGAGGAGGTGCACATAAACAACGTTGTAAGAGAAGTCAAAGGTGACGCAGAGAGCGGCTGCCTCCGTCTCCTCTGCTGCAGCGCAGGAACATGGAGATGCTACAAGCATTGGGTGATGCGCTTCACTGGGCAAGCAGTTGCGGGAAAGCGTTGAGATCTCCCCTGCCAAGCGCAGCGTGAAGGCGGGAGTGGCGTTGTTAGGCTTCAGACCTCCTCAAATAGAGGAGCGAGTGAGGAGTCCACAGCTGGGTCACGTGTCGTGCGTGCAGAGGTTTTCACGAGGATCTATCTGCAGCTACACATCCCCACCAGCGCCAGCTCGGACGACATTTTTAGACTGGCTTCAGCAATCTTATTTTTGTCAACAAGCTGTCTCTCTTTGCTTCTCAACCTCTGCTGTCGTTCGCTCTTCTGTGATGCAGAACCCCCCCGCCTCCCCTCGTGCTCGCTGCTGGAGCGGCAGAGCGGTGGAGGCCCTGCTGGCTTGCCTGGCTGAAGTAATCCCCAGTGACAGCTCAGCTCATGTTGTAATGTTCTGGGCCTATTGGAGTCTAATGCTACAGCTCTGGAACAAGCGCACTCCGGCCCAGCTCTCATGGCCTCCGGGCAGGGCCCGCTCCGGCACTGCCAGCACCGCCTGCTGCTTACATTTACTGCACATCTCGTCTGTTTTCGGCCAGAAAACAAACCCACCATAAGTCAGCGTTACAGCTTTTTCATGCGGGCTTTTATGAGCTTCATAAACCCTGGAGTTTGGGGTGTAGATGTGCAGATGCCAAGAACAACAGCCAGTCAATATAGCAGTGAATGTTTACAGTTCATTATGAGAGGGATAAATAACCTCCAGACAGGATTTCACTAAAGGACTCCATGATGTTCAGTCTGAGGATCAGTCAACTCCTGCAAAAATGTTTGCAATGCTAACTTATCAGATACATCCCAAACTGATGGGTGTTAACTGCAGCAGACACCAAGCAGCAGAGCTGCAGAAGCACGCTTGTAACTCCTCTTTTTAGAAAAAGATTTGGTTTTGTTGTAAATCTGATGGAAATGTCAATTCAGCGGACCGAGCCAGAGCCGCTTATTCTGCAGAGACGAGGAACACTGGTGAGCTCCCAACTTACAAATAGGATGTAAAAAATGAATGTAAATAAAGTGACAGTTTTTTTTAAACTTATGTCTCTAATATTTTGCCCAAAAAAAACCTTATATTCCAGAAACACCTCTTTTTGGCTGCGGTACGTAGCATGCAAATGAGGTGCAGCTGCTTCAGTAAACTAGACGAGGCATTTTATTTTGAAATGTATGCAAATTCTCTCGTGGTTGGTGCATTTAGCTCCATCCTTCCTTCTTCTATTGTGACCAATTTCAGTTTTGGCAAACGCGATGTTACTGAGCCAAAGCAACCACTTCAGCACCTGTAAGAAGAACAGATGCTGTCCTTAGAAAACATTTACAACTTTATTTGCAGTTTTGTGTGCTTATTTTCTGTCTCTGTGATGGAACATCCAATTTTTCCTTATTATTCCATTTGTACAGACTAAAACTGAAGAGTTTTGTTGAGTCTATGGATTGGCCCGCCCACTCGCCAATCAAAAACAAACCCTGCCTCAAAAATGCAACTAATTTGAACTGCAAAAAAAGAAAAACAAATCTAAACAAAATTTACCAAAATAGTTATTATAAATCAAAAAACATACAAAAACATTTTGAAACCAGAATGCAAATATTATATTTTGCAACCAGCCTTTAGTGGTCAAGTGAAGAACTGCAGTATTTGGTACTTCCTGGTAGGATTTGTTTCTGGGAACCAACAACGGAGGCTTAGGGTAAACCAGGGGTGTCAAACTCCAGACCTTGAGGGCCGCCCTCCTGCTGTCCAATCTGCTCTTGATTACCAGGATCAGGTGTCTTTGGCCGATTAAATTAACGGCAGGTTGGAAACCGGTATCAGAGCAAGAATGGTTATTCTGGCACCCCTGACACATTTTTCTATTTATATGCAGAAAACAGAACACTTCCTGGTTGAACACCACTAAAATAAAAGTTATTTGAAAAACATTTGAGAATTTGACAGGAAGGGAGCTTTCAAAAAGTCTTAATTAACAGAGAATACACATTTTTGATTGGATTGCTTGGCTTTTCTTGCTTTTCTCTTTATTTGCAAAGATTTGACAAACTTTGAAAATAGAGCACCATCAATAATCTTCTTCAGTTATTTAGTCAAAAAGTTTTAAACATGTTGGATGTTTTGGTGAGAAAACAAACATGTCAGATGCTCCATGAGTGAAGGATCAACCCAAACTGAGCCTGAAATTTTGGTTGCAAAAAAAGTTCAATTTTATATGTTCTATTCCAAATAAGAAATGGCTCTAGTTGACATCATTTTCCTTGACACAGCACAGAGATACAACCTGAGCTAAAGGACAACCCAACGTTTAACGCAGATTTGCGTCTTTTTGACAAACATTTTTCAAATCAAGGTATGGATAATATCTTAAATACATTTGATATGTCTATATTTTCTTGTTTTTATTGTTGTTTTTATTTAGTTTTAATGCAAGACTTACTTAAAATAAACCAAATCAATAAAAAAATGGGAGTGGCTGATTTGAAATAAAATGCAATAAAAGTTTTTTTTTTTTTTTTAACAGTGAGGAATGACAAAAATAAATCTTTCTTTGGGAACGTTTTGGTAATTTCATGCCCAACTCCAAAAAACGTTAAATAATTTGATTTTACTGAAGGACATTTTCCAGACGTATGAATCCACGCTAAAGTCTCTGCAGATCAGGTAATGACTTATGAATCATTGTTGATTAGAAGCAGCTTTCTCCTTTGCAGGTGTCCCACTTTAAGTGGATGAACCCCCTCACCGTCGCAGGAAGTTTGATCTCCAGAGCCGGGTCAGGACAGAGGAGCCTCCTCAGATGGACACGCCTGGCTGAGCAGAGCTCTCAGAGGAGGTGCTCCTCAGATCATACCTGGCACATTATAGCAGCGACTCCCCACAGGAGGCTGGGGCTGAAGACACAGGCAGGGAGCTGCTGATTAAAAATTCATCTCTGTTTATTATGATTTATGCATGTTTCACCGAGCCAGGAAGCAAAAGGAGAGGAGTGGAGAACAGCTTCATTAGTGCACATTGTGTGGGGGTACCATGTCGACGCCGGCTTGTGTTTGCGCAGCCATTTGGCAGGTGGAGGGGAGATGAAATTATGGATCGTATGTGAGCTTCATTAGAATGTTTGGCATACGGGGCAAAACCATCCGTCTTCACCAAACACCTGCATTTGCCTGAAAAACAACTCCAACTCCAATCCTAAATGATTGCAGGCGCACGGGCCGCTGCCATCAAAATGCAGCAGACCTGCTCACAAAGTTCTAACTTAATTATCCATTTCCGCCTGGTTTAAATGGGATCAGTCAAAGCTGATGTGGTGAATAAGAGCACAGAGACAGAACTGAGATCTCAGACGTCACTGTTCTGCACGGTGACAGCCGGATGCGGGCAAAGGCGCAGCAGCACTGCAGCACTCTCCAACGCGCCGTTACGGCCGCAGACAGGCAGACTGATGATTGCTTATTTACATGGCTAACAGCTCATTTCTCTGCAAGATTTCCTCACAATGTCGGCTTCTCATTCACCATCAGACTCATAATGTTGAACGCCACACAAGCAAATGTACCTTAATCACTTCATTAGTCTTTATGGCTCGCCATATGGCAGGAAGGCGACATCCTGCAAGTCGTTCTTTTGCTTCTAAAGGCTTCAGAATCCAACTAAATCAAGGCAACACTGCCAATTTTCAGTCAATTTTTTTGCGATACAGACAATGCCATGTGGAAGTCAGATGTCATTAGTAAGCAGTGATTGGTCCCAGTCGGTCCGAGTCAATGTTTCTATGGCAACCACTCTGGCTAATCAGGAGTGAGCTTGTTGGAAGTCCATACCCCTAGCACTTGAAAGTGGAATACACTAAATCTGTCAAATGCTGGGCTGGACATGGGCTCCACCTACTTTTATTGAGGCATCTAGATGGTCAGTTTATAACTTGACTGACTGAGTAATAACTGTTTATTTCTCTACAGAAGTCTCTATAAAAGACAGCGAGAGTACTTCCTGTTTGGAATACCAGGGAGGAGGGGGTCACTCAGCTTGAGCATTCTTTCACAGCTGACAGGAGCTTGGTGTTTAGAAAGAGACGCCTGAACATTTTCTTGCATTCACACTTTTTGGGAATTTGGCATACAGCTATGATGGACTCTGAAAACCACACTGAGCTTTAGAAATGAGGCCTTACAATGGAGGTTTTTGGGAGGTTTGTAAAGGTTTTATCTCATCAGCTGTTTGGGAGGCTGGACTTCTATAACTCAAACATAAAAAGTGTCTGAAAAGGCATGAGTGCATGGTGGTTGGCTTCTCTCAGGAAGTTGGCCCAAAGTGCCCAAAGTCATCACGAGCTGGTAAACATGTGACACAAAGGTCATGGACACATCAAAGTGCAGCCAGAAAAAAAACAGCAAAACCTTTTTACCAAGTGAAGAAATCTGCTTTTATCATGTGTTTAAAGTGGCAGAAGGCTTGGAGGATTTTTCCTCAAACTATCAAGACCTTCTGGCGCATTAAGATCAAAACGGCGGTTTGAAGAAAAACTAAAAAAGTAACATCAGGGAAGTTTGTAATCCAGCCCGAGTCTCAGCATGAGCTCACTCTGGGTTCACTCTGCTGGTTGTTGGTGTTTTTTACAATCATTAAACTGTCAGATGTTTGATGAAACGAGTATTTGTTGAAATCCAAAGGGAAGACGCCAGAGAGGGTTTTCTTTTGGGGGTTCTCACACCAGGCAGTATGTATTGAACCATGAATTCATCTTGGACAAGTGATATGTGACAGAGTACCAGAGATCTATGGAGTCAAGCAAAAAGTGCTCTGGTCCAAGAACAGAATGGAGTTATTACAGCAGCCAGACAAACTGGACTCGAGCCCCCAAAGACAGTCCAAATGGTTTTCTTGAACAGGCCCAAAACCTGAGGTGTGCACAGAACCAGAAACCTCCCAAAGCTGTTAAAGATTTGGCCCTTGCTCTCCTGCCAGATTCAACACTTTTGGAGCTGAAAGATGCTACAGGTTCTGCACTTTTTAAAATTTTCCTAAAATTGTCCGGATAGGACCCAAGATCAAAATAAAAAACCAAACCTAACACGATTTCAACAAGTTTTAGATTTTTATCTCTTTAAATTTAAGAATCACGAGCTAAAATATTTTGGTGAAACCCTTTAGCACTGGAACTAAAGCCAACCATATTACAGACACCAATCTGGTTGGCTAAATGCTAACTTTGTGATGTTTAACAGATAAGGCAGAGTATCATCAGCGTAGCAGCAGGGCTTGATGTTTGGCTTTTTAACTCTTCAACTCTTTAACTTTTAGTTCCAACGTTAGCATTCTTTAAGTTGTTTTTACCTTTCAACCGTTTGTGCAATTAACAAAATTTCAACAGATTCCGAAAGCTAAAAACAGCAGCTTTGTGCTGATATACAACAATTTAAAGTGTTTCAGTAATTAACAAAAATCAGCAGAGAGAAGCAGCTTTTTGCCGATATGAAATTCTACTAAAAAAGTAAGGTGCGATGCTACTTTACTAACAAAGTTAGCTGATATGCAACACTTTACATTAGTAAAGTGGAGCTATGCGCACCATTATGTTGGTAAAGGGCAAGTGTAAAGTGGCTTTTCTCGGCTGGAATTACGTAAATAGTCAGAGTTACAGTACTTCAAAGAGCGTGTGCTATTTACAGTTATTCGCAACAGTTTCAGTATTTAAGGGTTAAAGCAGCATGGGGGGCCCAGGGGTCACGAACCTTCTGTCAGGTGTATGCAGGACACATGTATGGGGGCGCTCCTACATCCGCTCAGGTTAATGCCAGAGAAGGGAAGACAAAAGCTGAGCTGTGATACACGCCAGCTGAAAATGAACTTGTTGTTTCTGTCGTCACAGGAAACACAGTGGTAATTTTAGGGTCAGACACCCCCATCCCATTTTTTTTAAGTATATTTACAATTTAATTACCTATTTGTGTTTGTTGTTTCTGCTGAGTGCCTGCTCTGCACGCTCTCTCCCGTACTTTGTGTCTCCCGCTCCCTAATACGCTCTGACAGCAAAAGGTCAGTCCCTACCGGCTACTCGGGGGGCACAGAGTGATGCTGTCATGGTAACATGCAGGGAACGGGAGTGGTGGGGACGGATGATACAGTAGGTGCCAAGTAAGGCAGAGGCCAGGACCTGAGCGGATTTGAAGGACTAAAAAACTGGACTTTAGCCAGATTCGAAGTGTGTTGGGGGGGGGGCTGTGAATTAACAGTCCTTTAATTGACTGATGGTTTACTAGCCTGGCAAATGGGAAAGGTGGTACGCGGGGGGGGCTAAACACAACTGCGCTGTTATGTCTGTCATTCGCCTTTCTGCTGAGCTTGGCTTCACAATAATAAAAGAGGGATTACCAAAGTCTGCAGGCTCCTCCTGCCACCCATCCTCCCCCACCACCACCAGCCAAGGGTTCACCCCCTCCACCACTCCTCTGCATGCTGCTCACGTTCATTCCATTCAGGAAAAAAACACTCATCTGCTTTTTCTCCTGTACGTGTCCGTTCCATTTTTCTCCACTCTCCCTCTAAGTAGAGATGGGGGGCGAATGCACCAAACACAGATGAATTATTTACCATTTTGTGCCCCAAAAGAGAGAAAAAGAGAAGAAATGCTTGACTATGCATTTTGAAAGATAAGGGGGGGGAGAGAATAAAAATTACATTAGATACACGATTCCGCAATCAGTCGGGTGATATGAAGTATTCATCTTATCGCACGCCGGCACACGCAGTCAAGCCGGAGAATGCCTCCAAAGACTCGGAGATGACAACGGCACAAACTTGCCTTTCCAATTGGCTGCCATTCATCCATTGTGACTGAGGACACGTGCGATAAGAGGATGTATTGTTGCCATTGACTATGTCATTACGGGACAGTAAACAAGCGGCGCAGAGGAGGGTTGGCATGAAACTGGACGGGGCCAGAAGGTCACCAAGACAATCTGGAATCAAAGGATGTGAGACCCCATGGGGGAGATAAGACTCCTCTGTTTCTTCTTCGTCTCATTTTTCCTCCCTCTCTTTGAAGCCAAGGACGGGCATACGCTTAGAAACAAAGCCCCGGAGCTGCCGCGCAATCAACTCTTCTGTTCCCCCACCGGGAGCAGCACTAGCATCCCTGGAGGTCATCTACAGGAAGAAGCTTAGGGAGGCAGGATCATGGGCTATTAGGATGGGAAAATAGGATGACATTCACCCAGGTTGTCGCTATTTGGAGTTGTAGACACATCAACAAACATGAACAGAGACCACAAACTCACAAGGGCACATGCAGCACTTTTACATTCTGAATCCCAAATAACAATGAAGTCATGTTCTGGTTGGGGAAAAACATGGCTACTCAGTATGATTACACGCTTTCTGATGACTGTGCACCATCACAACAGGTATAAATCAGCCGTTCCCCCTCCAACAACACCTGAAAAACCTGGGTCCAAAATCAAACAAACTGAAAACTCGAGTTAACGAAAGAAATATTAGTGAGACTTCGGTCAAAAATAAAATGCAAAAATGGAAAGAGAAAGCTCTCAAATACAATTTTTGAAACAAAGAGGTTTCTAAACAGTCAGTGCAAGCATTATAATATTCTTAAAAAATGCTAAAAATGTTCAATTGTGTGCTAAAATAGTGAAAAGTAAAATAGTAAAAATATTGAAAAGTAGGCAAATTACTATAAGTGGAGAACTGGATGGAATATATTGAAGATAAAAACATACATTTATAGTTAAACATGCTAAATGTGCTCTAAAATAAATAAACAAAAGTGGTCTGTACCTACAGAAAAAAGCAGAACAATGCTAAACCATGCTATAAAAAAGGCTAAGTTAAAGCTAGCTTTTTAACAGGTAAAAAACAAGGCAAAAAATCTGTCTAATAAAAATTGTGGTCGAAGCTTACCGAATGAAGCCTCAATGGATCCTGAAGACTGGGACAACTTTAAATTATCTTTTTTTTTTCTGTTTTCTGTAAAAAAAAAGTAAAAATCCTTTTTAAAAGGTGCTGGAATTCTGTTTCCAGTGAAAAGACCATTTCTCAGGTTTGTAAAGTTCCTGCTCACACCTGTGTGCTGTTACTAATTACCACATCTGCATCAGTGTCGGCCATTACAAAGCTCTGCACAGACACCTCATCGCTGCTGGATCGGTTTATTTTAAAGATTTCTTTTCTGTCCATCTACAGATGAAGTCTCAGCTACAGATTCCAACTGATCTCAATAGAAATAAAATATTTTCAAAAACGTTTAATGTTTTATTGGGACTTCCGGCAGAAAATACATGAGAATCTGTCCATCACTGTTCATTTGAAACTCTTTCTTCTTCCACTAGGCTTATCTTTCCATTTCGATTTACAATTTTTGGCTGACACAATTACCAAATGTATTGTAAATTAATCAGACTTCTTGTCTGTCTGTAATTTTAAAAAAAAGATGTCAGTCTGCTTTTTTTGATTTGAACTTTTTGGGTCGTAGCTTTTCAGTCAGATATAACGACTTAAAGGGTAACACAAGAGTAAATCAACTTTTTTGGCTGCTTATCTTTACAAATTGGGCTTTAAAAATGCTGACTGTTGGTCCTCGCCAAATTACTGAAATATAAAATAAACTAAATAAATTACTGTAAAACTGTCTGTGTGTTGCCACCTAGAGGTTAAAACGAGGTAGCGCAGTTAAATTTTGTGATTGGTCAACTGGTGTCAGTCCCACATCATTTCAGAAGTTGCACGTCATCATGCTCTACAGCTCCAAAACACTCAGCCTGCCCTAATCTTTGTCTTTTTTTTTTTTATTTTTAAAATCTGGGCTGAGGGTGGAGTCAGCCTCCATCAAGTTTGACTGTTGTAGTGCTAAAAAAAGCGCTAAAAAAAAAAACGCACCGACGTTTTTAAAATGTTTCCAAATACCAGAGCAATTTGCTTAAATATGATTTCAAGATTTGTTCACTTTATGTCCCACTCCGATCATCTTTTGATCTATTTTCAAATCATTCCCAGTGGTCTTTTAATTATAATTATGCTGTTTTCGGCCAAAACTTTTCAGGACATAGTTTCTGCAGAGAGGCAGGAGTTCATTAGAAATCCTCCTCTGACATATTTTCAACTTCACAAATACAATTTTTTTCAAACGGAATTTTTTCATCTGTTTCTGATTCACAACAATCTGAATAAAAATACACCCAGAAATACAATTTGATCTAAATTTTCTTTAGACATGTCCTCCATGATCAGAAAAAGGCCACAAGAACATGTTAAAGAAAAGACACAATGTTCATTGGAGTAGAGTGTGAAATCCAACCTTAAGCCCAGAGTAACTTCAGGCTGCATCCCACCAAAACCGCCACTCCCACATGCTGTGACCGCGGACGTGGCTGGAGTGCTCCTGCTCCATTTGCAAACATTAGCTCAGAGGGATTCATTTGCCCCCATCCATTAGGTGGGGAAAGCAAGCGCCATAGCTGATCAATTATGGCTTAACAAAAAGAACCCTCCTCAAACAAACCGCCAGGATGAATACGAAGCATCTGCGCATCCGTTCCACCTCTAATTACCAGCAAACTTTGCTGTTTTTCAGCTTCTGAGTGAAAGACGACATGAGAGAAGGAAGGATGAAGACGGAGAGATAAAGGTTCGACTTGACGTCTCCCTGCCACTCGCTGCTCTTTGTGAGGATTTCATTAGAATGACAATGATCATTGGTGGAGCTCGCTGAGATATTTTGATGAGCAGAACAAGAAAACTGTATTTAAATCTGCTCCATTAATGCTGCTTTATGGTTGGTATGAAACTAGCATTATGGGAGGGGCAAAAAGCGCGTGGCGCTGCGTGATGCAGGCCGTGATAATGAGCTCAAATCTGATGGTTTGTCATTGTTCCTGACGTTTGTGCGTTCTGTGAAACTGATTTTACAGGCAGAACGACATCAGTGATAGACGCACCGGGACATTATGGAGGTAACGTTAACACTACAGCACAGTTATGGTGTGTGTCTGTGTGTGTTTGTGCTGTCGTGCTCCATCGGTGTGTTGATGCTGCTGTGTGGGGAGACTTGCTAATTGGCTCACCTGTCTCTCAGCCATCTGGAGCCTCTCAAAAAAGAAAAAAAAAACATCACACGAGTTGGTTCCCCCGCATCACAGACACACATACAAAATCACACACAGATGTGTGCCAACCTGCAGGAAAAAGAGGAGCTGATGCAACAGGAAGAGAAAGAATTCTCCCAACATCCCAATCGTTTTAATTATTTTGCTGAGAGAAGCGATATAATGAACAAAAACATTGTTTGTGTGCGCAGAAGTAATCACACAAACCAGGATGATTCATTACTAAAACACAAAGTTTGGAACAAGAGCATGCTCAATCAGAGCGTGATGAAGAATAGGGAAGTCTTCACAAAGCGGGAAGACAGAAGACCGACCACTTCAAGATCCCAACACCCCGAGTGACATCACGTCACAGAAAGCTGCTGATCAGAACTACACTGCAAAAACACAACATACAAACACCTTTGTCCAGTTTCTTTGTACACTTGTAGGAATAAACAAACATTCTTGTAGATTTTCAGTCAGATATAACAGCTTAGATCAATTAATACAGAATATCTGGAGTCATTTGATCTTCAAAACATATTCTTTTAAGTGAAAGTTTTTTTTTTTAACTTTACGTCATATTTTATGCAGACATTTGGGGTGAGTGCTTTTGTTTCAAGAAACAGACTTGTTTAACCTCAAGAAACAGAAAAGTTTATTTGACCCATAATTTTAGGACAACTTTATTTTCTAACGTGTGATCCTAATTTCATTTTTATTGTCTAAAATTAGGCAGAGTTGGACTGTTGTATCACTAGAATAATTGTCTCCAAAAGTGACTTTAAAAATAAAATCGTTTTTGAGCAAAACATGATGATTTTAGATGTCATATTTCTTTTTCATCCATCTATTTTCAAAACCTGTCTTGTCCCTTTCATAGTCATGGGGCTGCTGGAGCCTAACCTGGCCACTTGTGAACAAAGGGAGGGTAAACCCTGGACAGGTTGCCAGTCTGTCACAGGGCCACACAGCCCTTTTTATATATATATATATATATATAATTTCTAATTACCAGAATGACATAAATAAATATGAGTTATTTTATAGCTAATTTCAAAAATAAATTTAGTCTTGAATGGCAGAATATTGCAACTTTTTTTTTAAAAGAAATCATAAAAAATGCACTAGTAATTCTGGCAGATTTCCACTCTGATCATTTAAAAAAATCTATTTTCAAAACATTCCCAGTGTTCTTTTAAATATGATTAAGCAATTTTTAGCGAAAATCTAAAAACGTGTTGTTTTGATCAAAATTCCCCTCTATGTTGTGATTGCTGGCGTGGAGCAACCCCCCCCCCCCCCCCTCCTCTTCCCATTGCTTATATATTTGGAAGCAGGGAGCTTGTAATTTCTATGTCACCAATACGATCTTTTTCAAACGCAATTTTTTTCATCTGTTTCTGATTTACAATGATATGAATGAAGAAATACTCAGAAATGCAATTTTAAGTTTAATAGCTTAAAAGCATAGTATTTCCAATTACCAGAGCAATGCACACAGTGTTTTAAGCTCATTTTCATTTTTTTTGTCTTAAAGTACAGGATCTCTTGACTTTTTTTTAAAGAAATGTTACTGAGACTAATTCTCTTAATTCCGTAGAATGTTTTCCATTATAACATATTTTACTCTATATTTCTAACTTGTTTTGATGAGGACTTTTTTTTACAGTGTATGATTGATCCATTTAAAAATGTGGACATTTTAAAGATAAGTGGATCTCCAAAAAATACTAGTATTTGAAATCAAGCAAATTTATTTACAAATATACTTTAAATTTGAGTTATTAAAAAGCATTAAAGCAAAAACACAAACATGAATGCTTGTTTCTTTAGTGGCTTTTTGGAGACAAAGGGAAGAAGGTGTGTGTCTGTGTCAGTGTGTATCAGTGTGTGTGTCAATGTGCATGTCTCGGTGTGTGTGTATGTCAATGTGTGTATCAGTGTGTGTGTGAATGTGCGTGTGTCGGTATGTGTGCGTCAGTGTGTAAGTGTGTGAGGTTGTGCTCTCCCGGTAGTTCCAGGTCATTGGTCTGGATCTCCTCCTGGGCCTCAGTGAGCTCACCTGTCACTCCGACAGAGTTTGTGTGTCAGCTCTGAGTCGCTCCTTCAGAAGAAGAGCCAACGACAGGAGGTAGAGGAGGAAGAGGAGGAAAAGGGGGAGGCGGCTCCACTGGACTCTGCCCCATTGTTAACAGCTCTTCATCATTTATGAGTTGGTTGAAAAATGGATGAAGTGAAACCAACATCTCCTAAAGCTTAAGAACCTGAGGAGAATATCAGAATCAGATCCGGAGGTGACCCTGCCTAGGGTCAGCGTTCCCCCATCCCGACTAGCAGAGCTCCAAAAGGGCGCTCTTTGGAAAGCTCAGAAGGAACTTCAAGAGGAAGCCGTTTTCCACCACTTCCTGCCTCATGAATATTCATGTGGAGTGTGCGTGTGTGTGTGGGGGGGGTTGTCATGCGGCGACCGAGGAGGTGGGAGCAGATACGGCGAAGCGGGACACCACATAGTTCGACTCCCTGTAATTACAGCTTTTACTGTGGGTGTAAACAGGAAGTGCTCGTGAACACCTGCGGAGGCGTCTGCGCCCTGCGGGGGGGCGGAGGGCAGCTGCAGCCATGGGGGGTGGGGGTGTCACATCAGCACCATAGCACCAATGGAGGGTTTCCAGCTCGTGAAAAGGCGTTGGAGGATCCGTAATTATCATCTCCGATCCGTCAGGGGGCTTCATCAGGACAAAGACCTGCAATTACACGAACACCCCCCCCC
>BSAI01000030.1:11424988-11489470 GCA_036245035.1 Adrianichthys oophorus
ACCTCACTCCACTTTTTCATATCCTGCCTTCATTTTTTTCCCTTGTCCCCCCCACCCAAAATAACAAGCGTGGTGTACGTCAAACCACCAGAGAGCTTCATTAAAGGAGGAGAGCTCCCAGGATCAAATTATACACCAGCTCTCCTGCCTCTGTGCGTGGGGTGGGGTTCGTTCTGTTCCTTTGATTATACAGAAGCTTCATCTCCTCACTTCAGGTTGTGCAGCTTCAACCGGAACATCCGCAAAAAAGTCCAGATCTGCTGAGTCAGCAGACGATCGGACCACAGAACCATCAACCTTCAAGCTGAATCTCGTCAAACCGCTCATCATCCAACTGCTTGTTTTTCTCAAAACCCAACAGATATGTTCTTTTCTTGTTGTTGATTTTGTTTTCTAACCTCTGAAAGCTAGCCCACCGTTGGCTCCACCCACCCTCCTGATGGTTTTCAGAGATTGGATAATTCATCCTGTTCTTATTAGCAGTGTCTCTGATTAGAAATAGGTGCAGCTATTTTAAGAATTCATTTAGACTACCCCCCGCTTGATCTCAACTCTGTCGCTGAAGGCTTTGGTTTAATGACCCTCCGCGCTCACAGATCCAAGCGCCACACCTCTCTTCTTTCCATTTTCTTTCGGTACAGCAGCAGCATCGTAAAGAAGAACAAAAAGATGGGGTTCAGTACCTTTGAATCGCTCCAGAGAGGTCGCTGGCGTCCTGCCTACAAGAAAAAGAAAACAAATGATTTAAAAAAAAAAATGAATTCCTCACACTTCACTAATTGAAACTTTTAGTAAATCTGTCTGCAGAAAAGTTTCTTCGCATTATTGAATGTAAAAAGGAATAAGTGATGCTCACGACTCTACAACCAATCAGGTTTGTTATTACAATGTAACAAAAAAAGACAAAAATAAGTTAAATGAGAAAGAAACTTCTGCATCATTTTTTCAACTTTTGGACAAAAGTTCTGAATTGATAAGATAAAAGAGGAATTTTTGCAAAACTCAAACTCACAATGTTTCGGAAAAACCATTAAAGTAACATACAAACACAGTGGTGGTAATGTGATGGTTTTGGATGACTTTAAAGCTACATTCACACCAAATGTGATTTGTGCTGCAGGGCGTCCAGTTTCAATGTTAAGTCAATGTACAGACACAATCAGAGATCCTGCAACACGTTTTGAGTGTAACGTGGAGCAGTCTGGCAGCAGTGCATTTTGGGCAGTACAATGCTTCCAGAGCTCAAATATCTGAACTTTGGCGTATAATTTGTGTCAAGTAATCAGGAACCCAGCTTTGGTCTGTGATGTGTTGATGATGTGATCAGTGGGTGGAGTCCAAAACCAACATGGAGGAGAAGCTGATCGTACTTCTTCTATACCTTATGATATTTTTCTTACTTTTATAGACGATAAGAAAAAAAAATCTCTAATTTTATTTTACTTTTTTTTCTCCTTGGACTAATGCGGGACAGCAAGTTGTCAAACTAGGTCACAGAGAGACGGAAGTACTGCTGAAAGCGCCATCATTCAGATGCAGCTCCTGCAGTAGATGGTGAACCTCACAGTACTGAGAGAATCTCTGAATGATCTCATGAACCCAGACGTGAAGATGTGATTACCGATGTTTTTGTAGAACTCCTCAAAATAAATAAATCTGATCTCTCAACATCATCCGTGTCTTCCATAATGTAGGGATGAGGCGGAAAACTTTTGACAGTATTTCCCCAAATGCATCAGGAGCGCTACGTTTAGGAACACATTTTTGGACATACATCAAGTAGCAAAGAGATCAGGTTTTAGATGAGCAACTGGATAAAGTAGAATACAGAAAGTCCAGCGAGTTTTCACATTTAACAATGTCTTGTAGTTGAGTTGTGGCATTTGGATCTTCTTTGGATCCACGGGACTTCGTCAAAACTGATGAGGTCACTAGGGTAAGTGGGGAGACATTTCCAGAAAAAAGATTTCAAACTCAGATGCGATGGCTCAACTTCAAGAGGACGTCACCTGTATAAATGAGAACGTTCCCCAACACATCTTTGGCTGAATCATTCAGAGCCTTCCTGCCATGAAGCAGCACCGGTCAGACGATTGCAGAACCTCCTCAACAGTATCTCAATGCTCAACCATTAAGATTTTTTCAGAGATAAAAATCTGATTGAACCTTTGTAGCTTCAATAGAACATTGACTGTAAATGAGAACTGGACTGAGTGATCCCTCCCACCTGGCGTTCCAAGCAGGAAGTACCTGCTGGCTCCAAGAAGCCCAAATACCTTAGACTTTCTTTGAGAAATAAACATCTTTGTCAGAATAACCATTCTTGCTCTGATACCTTTTCAACATGTTTATGATAATCCTCTTTTTTTCATGATATTTTTTTCTGCAGTTCAAGTTATTCAAGTTATAAGATGACCAATCAGATGCCTCAATAAAAGTAGATGGACAGACTGCGTGTCACCCACCTTCAAGTGGTAGGGGTGTGACCTTCCAACAAGCTCAGTCCTGGTTGATGAAAGTGCTTGCCCTAGAAATGATTACTCAGATGTACTTTGACCAATCACAGATTACTGACGTTGTTTGGCTCCAACATGGCACCAAAATAAATAAACAAATGATGAATGAATTGACCTAATTTGGTTGGAGCTGAAACCATTTTCTACAGGTCACACCACACTCTCATAAACAGTTAATGGTATGAACCGATTGAGTGTCAAAGTGCTCAAGCTGGTAACATAAAGCTAAAAGTATGATGTACCAGGAAGGGGGAATGAAAGATGTTGCAAACAAACGTGACCCAAACCGTTTGGGGTTTATCGTGTTCAAATTTATAAGGTTTCCTGGCCTTCCAGGGTTAACAAAAGGAAAATAAAAGTTTGATTCCAGAAGTGTTTACAGAAAAGTGTCTCTTTGCATGAGTTTGTACTTGAAACTACTTTAGAAAGAAAAGCACAGATGAGGTTTCCTGAAAACAGAAATACATGCCCATATATAACCATCTAATTATTAAATTGGTCCTGTTTGTCCTTGGGAACAGAACAGAAACTTGTTTGTTCCGTTGGGTTTTCTCCATAATTCCCTGCTGCTTCTTTATTCCTTTCTTTCTTTCTCCTTTCCCATTTGTTTCATCCGCTCCTCTTCCACTGCATGTAAATAAATTGGTCCCCAGGCCCCGTCTTTGGACCGCGTTTGTGTGTGCTTGAGCCAGCGTTACACAAAGAGACGCGCCCAGCCCTCCAGAGCTTCAAGCTGCAGCGAATTAGACATTCTTTGGTGTCGCAGAGGTAAATAAAATAATAAATGAGGGGGTTTGTTGAGGATGGGAGGAAGAGGTTGAAAGAGCAAGTGTGTTATGATGAAACAGCAAGAAAAAAACAAAAAACTCCTGATTCCTCCTCAACACGGCGGCCAATCACTGATATCATTTCTCTTTGCATTTCAAAGACGTGCTCTTGTCTGTTTCATCTCCACAAAAACCACAGAAGGATGGTCCTGTTATCTGGCTGCACGCACCCGGCAGCCATCTCCGCTTTAGTCCATTTTCCCAGTGCCATGAATTATGAACGAAGGTAAATGGAACATCAAACACACTCTGCTTGCACTTAGAGGTACACACGAAGGCTACACAACTCTGGGAGAACGCACGATTTTCCTACACTCACTTATTAACTGGCATTTTACAGCTGGATGTTACAGTTTCAGGAGAAGTCAGCTCGAAGGACCCTAATGAAACTTAATTGCAGTGGCTTCAACTGGTGGATGATGATACTAAAGGCACCAACAAAGCAACTAAAAGGTCTTTCAGTTAATCAATGATCAGCGGAAAATCAAAAATTAGAAGATATTTGGAGCAGCCATTTTTGTTGAAAAAGCGACTCCTAATCCCCGTCTGCCCCGAAAGTGAGGATCCGAGTCTTCGCCAAAAACGGGACCAGAAAGCGGCTTTCGTTTTCCTTTAACTCCACTATCTGAGGTTTGTTTTTGAAAGTCAGACTCTGCTGTGTATTTGGTACACTGTGCTCATTAGTGAGGATTGTTTTGACGCCACCGTTCCCAGGGTCGACCTGTCAGTCAAACAGCCCTGCCTCTGCCGGTTTGATGGGAATTCGGGAGATGACTTGAGATGATAAGTGACAAAAGTTATTGGGGGAAAAAGTTAATTATGATTCTTATTTCTCAGGAGAAAGTCAGATCATCTTATTTATTAAAAGAACAGAAAAAGAGGACACTAAAGAGGTCAAAATGACCAGACATGGGAAGTTTTTCTTGACTTATTTTAGGTTTCAAAAAATCTTTAAAAAATACGTTTTTGAAACGAAATGTAAGAAAAAATCTAAACATTACTATTTAAACAAGTTCCTAGGAGATAATAGGACGATGAAAAACTCAAGTATAGAATTCATTCAACATGGTACAGGAGATGAAATTAAAATGAAGATAAGATCAAATATGCTGGAAATATGGTTATATGCTGAATGTATGGCAGGCTGCTGAAAGTCAGAAGACAGAAATAAAACAAATAATAATAAAACTGAAATACTCAGAAATAAGTGAGCATTAAATAAAGTATCTGAGACTGCAGTAACTAAATACAATAATGTTAAAAAAGTTATACAAATGTTAGATAGTAAACCATTTATTCATTCATTCAGTGAAAAATGAATGAATATAATAAACTAAATGTAGCAAAAAAAGAGGGCTGAAAAAACTTAGTTCAGTTATATGTCTAAGGTCTTCTGGTAAGGTTTACAAAAACAAAATTAATCTTAAAAAATTGTAATGTTAGCACTTTTGGAAAATATATAAAAAAAGGCTGAACAGCGGTTAGCCTATTAAAAAAAACTAAATAAAATAATTACACCCGCAAAGTAAAAATCTGAAGTTAATTTAGTATAAAACATAAACAGCATCAGAAAATTATTTTTCATTTCAGTTTCTCGCTACAGAAAATCATTAACGCGTACGATTCAATTTCAATTGCAGAGCATAAGAATTATTCTGCTGTTTGATATAGAAAACTATAAAAGTGAAAAAAAAAGCTAAATATTCAATTGTCCGTTAAAATAAAAAAAATTTAAAAAACAGCAAACTGGTGAATTGGGGCTGCTAATGTTCGCCAACAACAGTCACAGCTAAAAACAGAGGTTTAAGTTGAGACTTTAAACCTCAGAGAATTCAAACCTTGTAAATAAATACTATCAACATAATGTAATGTAAAGATCAGTCAGAAACTAAAAGGAGTTCAGATTGTGTTCAGTTGAGCAGATTGGATCTAACATGTTAAAGCTAATATTAGCATGATTTACTGCACCAACATATTCAGAGACTCCAAAAAGTCTAAACATTTTGACGTTGTTTTTACTTATCTTTAATCTTCATCTTTTTGTTCTCAAAATCACAACAGTGGAGAGGTTTTTTTTTGCCTCATTGAAAGCTAGGACCAAGAAATAAGAACCGTATTATTACAATTAGTCCAAATCCTAATCTCTTGACAATAGAAAAACTTGATTTAGGACTAAAAAAAAAGATTTTTGGTTCAATCTAAGGCTTTTATTTAAATATTTAGACTGACATTCATTGTCATTATTTTGGAAACAAAAATGTAGACTTATGTTTCCAGAATAAGAGCTAGTTTTAGATTTTATAAAGCAAACCATTTTCTTAGAACAAGCAAAAAATACTTATCATTCAATTTGAAGTCATTCTATCCAACAACATTTTTTACCTTGTTTTTCCTTTTTGAATGCTTGTGTGGAACTCCTTGTTTCCAGATTTTAGTATCTTACTATAAAATCCCTGAAGTAAAAATTACTTGATGCATCAATTATAAATACTTTTACAACTTTCTAGTGACTTTCTTCATTAGATTAGTGTTCTTGTCTATTTTAGGTGACCTCTTTTTGCAGTGTAAAAACCAAGATGTCTCTCAGTTACTTAGTTAACTGAAAAAACTGAAGTGTAAGAAAGTAAAGAGACCCGTCTCAGAAAAAAAAATCTGTTTCGCAAGGAAAATATTCTTATAAATGAAACATTTCAAATACATAATCTTTTGAGAAAAAGTTTGAGAAAACATGTTTTAGTGACTACAATTTTTTCTTAAAATGAGATTTCTTGATAATATCTTTTTTCTTACCCCCCCTTTTCTTTTTTGCACCAAATTCTGAATTTTTTTCCAATTTTAAGAATTTTCTCCTGGTTTTGTTTTTGCATGTGTACTTTCAAGAGATCAATTTGATCCAAGTTTTTATTTAAGTGGCTGTTTGTGTGTTTTTCAGCTTTTTAAAAACTTTTTTTTTTTAATTAATACAATTTCAATCGCTAATGTGTTGATGTTCAAACCACTCATTTTCTTGAACGTCTGACCTTGTTATGTTTGAACTATTAAACTCAAGAGTTACAGGATAAAGCAAGACAACATGCATTTAGAATAAAATGGTAAAAAATGACAAAATGAACTTGCTTTATAAGAAAAACAACGACAAAAACAAAACATATTGGAAATAGTCTAACGTGGCCATTTGAACTGCATTAAGAGTCTTCCACTCCCAGTAATAGAAGAACCTTTTTTCTTTCTATGGAAGTGAAATCAACAAGCTGTCATAAGATAAAATTTTGAGAAATAATAAAAAGGAAATGTCAGCTTACTGCTTGAAAAGCTTTTTCTGGCTGCTTAATTACTGCAGGAACATTATGGCTGCTCCAGTGACTCTTAACCTTTTAGCATCTTCCATTACACCGACTGAATCAGACAAGAAGCTCCCAAGCTGGTCAGCTATAGTACCACTTAAAACATAAATTAGTCCCTCCAGGGAGTTGGCCGTGATTTAGCAGAGGACAAAAACAAGGCTGTCTGCTAAGATTGGTGGAGTATCAATGACCGCTCCGACGGTCAAGCCATGGAGATTCGCTTCAGAACGGATCGCTGGGATGGAAACAGATGGGAAAACAGCATCCAGGTGGAAACAAGCCAGACTTATGTGTAGTGACAGACAGATTTTTTTTTCTTTTTGGCGAAGCGTCTGAGCCCACGTACAGCCTCCTGCAGGCCTCACGCAACAGCGGGCCTGGCAGAGAAGCAAAGCGAAGCTGAAGCGCGAGGGGCACCACGGGCGACTGTGCCAGCGCCGATGCAAAGGCGGAGCAGGTGGCTGGAGCTGGAGAGGACTGCGGGCATATTTGAGACATTGTGATTAACAGAAGATCTGACACTGGGACACGCAGGAACACACACTCTCCATTTGTGCGACGTGAGGGAAGACACTACAAGCCAGATGCCAAGGCGCTGCTGAGCAACACAAAGACATTGGCGAGTTTGAAATGGTTCCTCTGCACCAGTGACTCTACACAAGAACTGGACTGAGTGACCCCTCCCGCCTGGCGTTCCAAACAGGAAGTACCTGCTGGTTCCAAGAAGCCAAAATTCCATAAACATCATTCTATTTGTCATGTAATAACTATTATAACTATTTTTGATCATTCTATCATTGTTTTCATGCCATTTTTCTGAAGTTATTCAAGCCTTCAACTGACCAATCAGGTGCCTCATTAAAAGTATGTGGTCTCACATCGAGTGTTGGAAAAGTTTGACAGATTCTCCCGAGCCCGCACTGAAATGAAAGGCGTGTGGTGTGGCCTTTCAACAAGCTCACTCCTGATTGGTAAAAAAAAATGGCGACAGAATTAACGACCTACGGTGACCTAAATGCAAGTTTTTCAGAAATTTCGGTAGGTAGCTGTGCGTGGGGTTTGCAATCCGGAGGCAGCAGTAGCATTTTTACACGTTGCTCTGCGGCCGCAGAGGTTTTAAGACAAAGTTAAAATTCCACAGCGACCGGGTGATTTTTATCTAAAAGTTGACATCGGTCATTTGTAATCCGGGCACATTTGGAGGTATTTGTGACATAAGCAAAAGTGGTTTATATTTGTGATGTCATATACAGTGAGCAGTGTTTCTCTGCACTCTAAAGAGTGGATGAAAAAAACAAAAACAATGCTTTTGTGATGATGGAAGAAGATACTGCCAAGCAACAAGTTTCCTGTTTGACACCTTTCGCAATTTTCTTCAGTACAAATTAGCAATTTTTTTTTTTTTTGTATTCATGTTCTGTGTTGGCTGTAGGTCTTGTCAGTCAATATCCACCGTGCTGCATGTACAGTATGTAAAGACTGCATTCAGTTTAACAAATCTACATGACTCTCCGATCCTGATCAGATCTTTGTTTTCTTTCTATGATCCTGGATTTATTTTTTTGGAAAGGTTTGAGTTTTGAGTTTAAAGTGTAATCATGTCCGTGTCTGTCAGAGATAAGTGGATAAAGGGTGTAGTGATAAGTTTTACTGCCTTCTAGAATTATTGTGAAAAATACAGGTGGTTTACCTCGCAGATTACATCTATTGCTGGTTATTTTTACCACTGTTCTCCAAAACTTCTGGATTAATGAGACCTTAGAGGAACATTCTGGAAGTTGTGTGTCACACCTGCAATCAAATGTATACTTACTGACATGGCGGTGGTAGTGTGGTAATGTGGGCTTAATGAACTTTTTTTTGTAAATGGTCAGCCTTTGCCCCCATGGTCATAGTATTGTTCAGAATAGCAGTTTTTTTCCCCCAGATATAAATCAATTTGTTGGTTGCTTTCTTCTCCACTTCCTCCTCTCGCCAGCTCATTTGTGACGCTCTGACACTTCCCGTTTTCTCTCCTTCTCACCTGCTCACTTCACAACCCAGACCAATCAAGTCGACACACATCGTTCAGCGCCCATAAACGCATTCCCACACTTTTCACCGCTTCCTCCTCGCCGCCTTCCTCGCAGGTGTGTGAAACAGACTGTGTAATTCCGACAAAGTGTTCCAGGTCTTCCGATGATGCAGGCTGCTGGCCTGCCTCCAGACGGACCTAAACTTTCCCCCCGCCGGAGGACGAGAGCATTTGAAGGGGACAGAGGGGATCGCTGACAAGCTGTCATTTCATGAATCATTCTCTGACGCTGAAGTCGCACAAAGACGTAAGTCTGAGTGATGATGCCAGACGGATTTTCAACATTGCAGCTTTGTGGATTTAAGGTGCCGCTAAAACGTCCTCATTCTGCTCCTGCTGTCCATCTGCATCGTCAGTATGCTCAACAAACAGAATGTTCTGCTCCTGAGTCAGGCCATCAGGCTCAAACATCTGCCAGATTTGAGAGGAAATTTTGGATTTATCTGCGAACGTGCAGGCTCTGACCGAGGAGCCTCCGGAGAGGCTTCTATAGATATTTAATGGCAGCATTTAATTATGCAAAAGCTGTCAGGAGAGGAAACTGATGCAAGCTGACCTCTGAACAGGAGGAAACCAAAACCACATCAGTTTCTTCAGCCTTTTCTGAGTCTGCAGCTGAGGATTGTTTACAGACCTGATTTTAAAGTATCTTTAAACAACAACAGTTTATTGAAATATGCAAAGAACACAAACGTCAGAGATTAAGCTCGTGTCTGATCAGGATGGGGTTTTTTTTTTGGAGGAAAATGTAAAAAAAGGAAAAATGTCTGCAAACATAAGCATTTTTTAAAACTAAATATTTTGTTCTAATTGGTGAAAAGTCTCCAACCAGAAATATCTGATAGTTTCCTTTTTTCCAGACAGACACAGCTTTGGTTCATTTGTCACAAACTCCTCAAACAGTTTCTGCAAAAAACTCAATTCCGACTCGACTCAGAATTCCTGGCATGTGTCAAGATGCCCCGCCCACTACGTTCTGCTCGGTTTGGAGAACTACAAGTAACCCAAGCTGAGCCAGGGATAACTCAGTTTAATTGTTTGACACAGAAGCTTTAGCTTCAGTGTGAATATTTATTGAATTATCGTAACTCTTCAACACAATTAACCTAATCGCAACAGATTCAAAAGCTGGGAAGAGAAGGTGTGCACGGACATGAAACACTTTGTGTTGATGGGTTAAAACTTTATAGTTGTAAACTCTGATGCATAAAAACTGATTATGTAATGGAGAAAAGCACTTTGTGCTGATGTGCAACAGTTCACATTTAAATGTGTAAAACACTTTACAGTAGAAACGTAAACCAACTGACACGGATGCTTGGAAAAGCAGCATGGCACTGCTGTGCAACACTTGATGTTAATTGTATAAACAATATACAGTAAGAAAGTGTTTATGTAATCAACGTAAACCAATGGATTCTGAAGCTGGAAAAGGAGCTATGCTCCAAAATGTCACACTTCCTATTCATTTTGTACACACATTTCAGTAGTAGGTTTTCTCACGTAATAAACCAACAGATTCTGACGCAGAGAAAAGCAGCACTGTGATCATTTTCAACGCTTTATGATGATTGCACAAACATTTGAAGAGTTCTGGAAGTTACCAGAAGTGTCTCTGGTAATAAAAGGTTAACACTGTCCTCCTGTCTGATTCAATGGGAGCAACCTATTAACACTATTAAGACAGTTGATGTGCTATAAAGACATGTCTATAAATATTCGAAGAAAAGAAAGTGTCAGAAATTTGGATGCATTTTATGAAAGTTTTGAGGTTTTGAGACAGAATTTTTGCCATTTTTGTCACTGATGGAGACAAAGTTGCAGTTGAAAACGTTTTACCTTAAATGTTAAAGAAGTTTTGTCGGAGTGATTTTAAATCAAGTTAAGTTTATCCCAAGGGTCTTTATTTTGGGATAATAAAGTTTACGTTTTTTAAAAGTGTTTCCAGAATTAAAAAAAAAAAAAACACATCAGACTCTAAAAAGTACAGGTTGAAAGTCTTTATTGTCGCTGCAGCAGCTTCTGGATCTCCAAGAGGCTGAAGATGCTGATGTTCTCTCCTGCCCGAAGACCGTATGGTCTTTTGGCGTGAAACTCTGCACGCGTGCAGTGACAAACGCCTTTATGGCTCCTCAAATGTGGCAGGAAGCAGTCATCTGACTGGAGAACGTGGAGGTAAAAGCGTGCACGTGTGAGGCGTGCTCATGCATGCACTCCTGACATATTGAGGACATTTGAATGCAGTGAGAGTAACGACCTGTGTGGTAATGGGTGAACAAAGGGAGTGGGGGTGGCAGCAATGCCTCATTGACGCAGTCAGAGGCGTTTACTTGATGCATCTGCACACACGAGCGTGCACGTGCAGATGAGTCAAGTAAAGTCAGTTGAGGAGACACTTCCGCATCACCCATCCTCCTTCTGGGAGAGACAGATCCCCCCCCAAAAGCTTCCTATTCTCTGTCCCCCTTTAATAACAGCAGAGGAGATCAGCTCCATTAGCCCAGACCTCCTCACACATGCAAATGAGGCCGGCGTTATGGAGGCACACGTCACACATTACTGATGCAGTCCTCTCCGACCCGTCACGCCTCGCAGCAGAATAAACTCTGCGCTCGAGACACAGGCGGTGAGGGGGGGGGGCATGTGTGTTACAACAGCGGTTAAATTAAGATGCATTAGGGTGTTGATTGGAGCGTCAGGCGGTGTGAAGAGAACATGGATGAGGATAACGGTTCCTGAGAAAGAGGTGGAAATGACAGACTGTGTGAAGGAACATCGACAGTTTTTTAAATGAGAATTACAAAATAAAAATATGTACAAGTCAGAGAGTCTGCTCTCCTATTTAACCAAAAGTGACCTTTTCCTTGAGCTCCACATTAAGCATTAAATCTGTATAAACTGCTTTCTCTTTTGGACTGAAGTTTAATTTGTGACAATTTAGTCTTTAAAATGTTTGTGTTTGCATTAGGCTCAATTCTCTCCATCACAACGGGCCTGATTACTTGTGCATTTAGTCCTCATGGAAAGCAGTTAGAGTCAACATTAATTAAGCGCTTCCCTTAATAATAAGCACTTGAAAGACGTAAATCCCTAAATTAACGCCCACAGCAGATTTCTAAGCAAAAATTGATCATTGGTGCTCAGAAAAAAAAAACTTCATCACATCCGTACGTGAGCTGCAGGTTCTTGGGATGTCCAAGCCCGTGGACTGTCGAAGAGAGGAGTGGCCATATCTTATGCTCTGTTCACACCGCCCTAGGCAACGCACGTTCAAGCAGCCACTTCCAATGAAAAGTCTACGTAAAACACCTGTCAGGCCTCCACGTTCAAAACTCTTGAATTTATGTGTAGCTACTCAAGGTTTTACGACCAGCTCTACATCCAAAATGTGTTTACATTAGACGTCCATTGCAAGTTAAACCAGGTCGAACTTTGACCAATCAGGGACTCAGATTTGGTAGCGATGTACGCATGACATCTCTTTTCAATTCACTAAAATACCAACTGTTTGAAAATTAATCACGGAGGAGAAATTGATAATTGCAATTTGTTCTTGTGAAGGGGGAGCGCAGGTGTTTCTTACAGTTCCCCTGAAGCTCATACAGCCACCTGAAGTTACGCCATGGAATGGAACGTACCATTGTCGTGCGTGTGGTAAATGGATCTACTGGCTCCTTACTGAGCGCGCACAAACACAGCACAATAAAGGATGTGCACGTATACACAAGTGTCTGGAGGACACCCACACAAACTATGATTGTCTAATTTCCTCATTTCTAACAGTCAGGGTGCATACACTTATAATGTGAACAGCAATAACGGGCTCGTAATTGGTACAACACACCTGTGTTTCACCTACTTAATCCTTACCTTACCATTGTGTATTGTGTAAGTGTTCACTACGATCTGTCGCTGCATGTCTGTAGATAAAAAATAAGGTTGAACAGTTTCTCTCCACGGGTTCAGTGAGCAGTCTATGACCTTAATATTTCATATAGGTCACCAGTGTGTCCCTTACAGAAAATCACTTGTTAAGGGCAGTTGTGACTAAGGCCTTTAAGTTCTATTTCATATAAAAAGGTAAAAACGTGTTTTACAAGTAATTCTCACTGCACACAGCTGGTTTGATGTTTATGCTTTGGTATAAAAAATGGCGACTGTTTTGGGTCATTTTACAGTGCAGAATTCACATAGGGGGAATAGTTGCATCTGAAGCTGATTAATATAATTTTTGTTGTTTAACAAATCTTCTTTGTTTCTGCACATGAAGAACATAGAAGGTCACAGCTCGAGAAGCAAAAGGAATGTGCATATTTTATACAATTTTTGAACCAATAGAAGAATGAATGCTGTTGTAAAAGTACTGATGAATAGAATTAGAGAGCCTGAAGCAGTACATGGTCTCGTTTTACCTGTGTTAACCTGGACTCTGCAGACAGTGGTCCGTTGATGAAGGTGCACTTTAAACCATGGTATCAAATTCTTGCTGTGCTGACACCATTGTTAATTTATGTATCTTTGATTGTCTGGAAAATCATTTTTTAACTGTTCTGATGGTTCTTGAAGACATCGGCAGCATTCAGCTGATTAGAGGTCTGAGTGGATGCATCAAAGGCCTGATGCAGAGTTGGGGGATAATTGGTTGAGCGGCGCTGAGTGAGGAAAAAGGAAATAGATGTGAAAGTGTCTGAATGGAATGGTATTTAAGAAATGTAGTCCTTTGATTGAAGGTCTGCGGCGCTCTCTGTAAGTGTTGACGCACAGACTAATAGGGAACCTCAGTCACGTCCTACTACCTTGTTAGCCTTGACAGCCCAACATAGCTGATCTGAAATGACGTTTTGTTATAATTGAAAATAATTAAGGCTCCTTTGTGGCGACTCTTATCCATCATTCATTAGAGAGTTCAATAATAAGAACTTGGTTTTGTCCACATCAGAGCGCAAATCAGCGGCGTCTTTAGCCGAGCTCTTCCTCATATGCAGAAACTTTCCTAAACAAACTCTAGCAGCAAGCGGGTCGATGTTACTCGAGGCCGCAATGACAAGGTGTCTGGTAAAAGGCCATCATATCAGCTGGAAAGCCGCCCATCTGAGCTGATAAAAGAAAAAAAATCAATAGCAGGAATGGCTGCTCATCAGAAGATGGTGAAATGTCAAACGCTAATCTCTTTAATAGTCTGATATTACATTTTAATCCCAGTCTGATTCCTTCACTCTTTGCTTGTCTGTCAAGGAATATGATAGTGGGGAGAGGTGGGGGGTAAGGAGAAAGAGAGGGATGAAAATCAAGTGGCAATTAGGCAGAAGGGAGTCAACGGAGGAAGACAAACAGCGGATGAGGAGAAGCATACGATGAGGAACGCTTGCCGTTCCGTGTTGTGGATTTACAGCGTGGGTCGGGGGTGGTGGGGTGATGGACTGTAAGAGACGGATGGGCAATAAAGTGATGTCGATGAGAGCCGAGGACAAATTGATATGATCACAATGTGTCACATTAAAGACAGGTCTACCATCCATCAACATGATAAAAGGCCTCCTTCATTCCAACACAACGCGGCTCCATTTGATCTCAACGCTTCACTTAGCCGGCCGCTAAGCATTTATGATAACTATCATTATGCAGTTATGAGGCAGCGACGATCTTTCGTGCCTGTACGGCCCAAAGATAACCCTGGATAATTTGAGCTCCAATCGCAGAAGGAAATTAGGTAGAAAACAGAATAATTTCACTCAATTTCTCTTAATTATGTCATAAAATAAAGACCTTCCATCTTCAGCTGCAATAATTAGAAATCTTTTGCTTTGTTTCGGGAGGGCTGAAGAAAAACTACCAAAGACAAGAAGAAAAAACTGCATTGATGAGAACAGCAAACATGCTTTTAAATCACCCCTGAGCAAATCGGTAAATCAATATCAATTAGGCTGTGAAAGAGCCCAGATGGACAACTGGCTTTGTTTTAACTAATGAAGTCTGCTGAGAATCCGATCACCCCACCCACCCACCACCACCACACGCTTCCCTGTCAATCCCACTCCTTATTAGCACCATGAATTTATGGGAAAATTCATGTGCACACACATGCACACACACTATCCTGACAAACTCACTAATGCTCTAATAGAAACGCGATTCAGACGAGATTTAAAAATCTCATGTGTGATCAGTGCCAGAACTACACTGTGATTGTGTATCGATCTGCATAGGACGGCTGAAAACAATAATATGGATTATACAAACTTGTAATGTTGTGTAAAACACAAATTTGTCACCTGTTTTTTTTTTACATTTGACCTTTTTGTTTCATTGAAAGGAATCAGCTAATTTAACCAATTTTGTTCTAAAAGATAAACAGAATTAAAATAATGTAACTTTTTTCTTCGTTAACCCTTTAACACCGGTGATGTCACCGGTGACACCTCTTCAACAGACCGTAACTCAATCGACGTGAGTCAGCTGATTTTGATGCGGAGAAAAGCAACGTTTCATATCGACTTTGCATCGATTTGCAACACATTTCATTTAATGCAACTACAGTATGGTGTTGCGTATCAGGGCAAGGCAGCTTTTCTATACTTTAAGCTATGTTTACTACTCCCTTGGGAGCGCGGGCTCAAGCAACCATTTCCAATAAAAAGGAGGGTCAAGGTGTTAGTAAATAGGAAAAGAAAAATAGAAGAAGAAGAAGCCCCTCCCTGGTTGTCCAGTGTGAACATCACATGCTAAACGCACATTAAAGAACCCGCCTTTAGCATGTTCTTGAAGGCATATCATATGCCTGGTGTGTACAGAACAATTGTCCAGAAGTTTGCAGATGATCTAGATGTTTATGTTAGATGTGTTTTTTCACATAGATCTTTTTTTATTGATGACAGGGATCTAAGTGTTTGTTGAACTAAAAGTTCCTTAAATGGTTTTTGATCAATAAAGTTATCCTCAAACCATCTGGTAAGTTCCAGAAGGAAGCCCCTGGTTTCTTCTTGTTTTGTTTTGAAAGCAGCTTCAAACAGGAAGTTTTGACCAGAGTCCACCTATGATTTGTCCTGGTTTTCAGCTCGATAGGTCACTTCAGAAGCTGCAGCTCAGGTTCTCAGCGACCAACTGTGGTGGACAGATTCATAATTGCCGCTCTACAAATCCAAAATGATCACAATAAGATCATGTTATTAAAGTTAAGATGAACTTTTCTGCTCATTACAGATGTATTTAAGTTGTCAAAGCTCAGTCACATGACGGCAGCATCACTTAGAGTTTCAGGATGTGATGGAAATGACCAATGCAGCCAGATGAGTAGAAGCTGTGAAAAGTTTCAGGTTTGTTCTGTGGTGACATTGATTTGGAGGGAAGCTCTATAGACGCAAACACACAAACACACGGCAGGCCTGGCAGGCAGCACGCCGCCAGCGTCCTCAGGGTTGCCATATCATTTTAAACATCCATCAGCTCTGCAGCGATATCATATTAGCTCCTCATCTGCATACAGCGCAGACAGAATGACAAACGAGAGAACGCTCCCTCCTCCTCTCCTTCATTGCATCTCCTACATGGCCGCCTCTCACCCTTTAGCTCCCCTCTTTGCTCCCCTCTATCTCCTCATCCCTCCTTTTCTAACCTCCTAAATTGGATCTCCACCGCCAGCCGAGCGTGTGTAAAAGTGTGTGTGTGCATTGTTGAGGTGTAATCACATCTTTTAAATGGAAAAGTGGTCGAATCTCAGGAGGAGCGATGACCACTGGACCCATATCTGACTCCCCCCCATTGGCAGTCTTTGTATTTCACTGTACTCCATTACACTAGCTTTCATTGAGCAATCTCACAAACTTTTCTACTTTTACACTAATTTCATTCCCAAACTTTCTGTCCTTAAACTTTTTAATCTGTGGCTTAAAGACCCACTTCAATGAAAATTGTATTTTTGTTGTTTTTAACATGTTCTCGTAGCGTTTTTCTGAAAATTGAAGGCATTTATCAAGAAAATCAAACCTCAAAATGGTGTCTGAGTTTTGATTTATTCAAAATGTTGTGAATCAGGAGCAGATGAAAAAATGCAGTTTGAAAAAGATTGTACTTGTGACTTAGAAAATACACTGGGCGGGGCCACAAGCTCCTTGCTCTGCCCCATTGCAGGCAACTAGAGCCATGTCCGTCTTTGTTTTCCTCGTGTGAGCTGGTATCTGGCTCCAAACTGTACAGCTGGATTGATCCGATATTGCTCGCCATTTTGGTTGCACCAGTAATGTTAGGTTGTGTGAGGGGCTGTAAGCTAGAGGAGGAGAGAGTGTAAACAAAAGGATGGTGGGAAGTGTCAGCAGGCTTAGACCAACAGTCCCGGCCACAACTCAGAGGTGAATTTCTAATGAACTCCTACCGCTCTGCAGAAACTATGTCCTAGAAAAGCAAGACAGGTTTTTATATTTTGGCTAAAAACGGCATAATCCTAATTAAAAGACCATTGGGAACACTGAAAAAGATCAGATGATCAGAGTGGGTCTTAAGAGACTAGTGCAGGACTATTCAGTGACCTGGATTTCAATGCAGTTCATACACACGCTTCCTACTTTTGTTTGTTTTTTTTTTTTTAACAGCAAATATGTCGTCACCCTTTCTCCAAAGAAAAAACCTGTTTATGAAGACTTTATGAATCCACTGTGTTCTGATAATGAAAACTTGAATGATTTTTACAAAATAAATATAACTCATTCATTTTTTAATCTTAAGTAGTTCAAACGCAATGCATTGTGGTCTATGTTTACCAATCTAGCTTTAAAAATACATCAAAAGATGAACCGACTTTAAAACTTTCCAATCTTTTTACGCCTACTCAGCCTTTTAACTGCATAATCCTGGGCTAATATCACCAACGTTAATCACAGAGACCCATTTCCCTTCACTCGCCATTTAGTATTTAAGGTAAACCTTAAAATAATAAAATGTCCAATGACTGAGGGTAAACAATGGTCTAATGAACCCCAAACTTTGATTGCGGGCTTAAATCTTGTACGTGTGTGATGTAATTTCTCCACCAGGGTATAAACACTAACTTCCTGAAAAAGGAGACTGCATGCTGTAAATCCAATTTTAAACTAATAAAAATGTCCCAAAAGAAGCAATCACAGCTTTTCCTGTTTCTACAAGACTCCTCTTTAATTGTTTCATCATCTTCGCTTTGTACCAGATTTCAATTAAGTCATGTTCAGTTGTTTTTAACTTTTGTTTTTAAATCTTACTGAGCTCTCTTCAGGTAGAAATGGTCAGAGAGTTATTAGCATGGCGCTAACTCTCTAAAAAAACCTTTCAAAGACTCATAATGGCCCAAATTACAGCTCATTGTGTTTTTTCATCTGGTGTTTTTTTTGGTTTTGAAAGATGAAACCCAATGTTGTTTTTGAAGTAACCATGACGCTCAGATCAGCCTGACATCCCTTCACCTGCATTCAGCCTCTTTCTATTCTTCTGCTTTTTGATGATCATCTGGTCAGCTTCGGTGTGCCGTCCAGGTGACCTTTATTATTTTATTGATTCTGGATTAAACTTTATGGAATTGAACTGTTCACTCGCATCGCCGACCTTCAGTTGATCTTGTTATTTTTTTTTATTTTGGAATACCATCTTCTCTTGCTTCGGACTCTCCAGCTCAAATCATGTATTTTTCTAAACAGGATGATTTTTTTTATTTGCATAAATAAAAATGGTCAAGACACGACGACTCAGCGTTTGTGATCTGAATAACTGTTGAGAGTTTGCTAATTTCTGAGAAGTTTCATAAGGGTCAGAATCAACGCTTCTGCACAGTTTTCATTTAATTTCTTGGTTAGAAACTGTTGGGTTCAGTTGAAAAGGACCTTTCCAGGCACAAATCCACCCATCCATTCATCCATCTTCTTCCGCTCATCCGGGATCCAGTCGGAAGGGCAGCAGTTTGAACAAAGATGCCCAGACTTTCCTCGCTTCTTCACTTCCTCCAGCTCCTCTGGGGGGAACCAGAGACGCCTTCAGGCCAGTCAAGAGATCAGGTCTGGTGCCGTAAGCCAGGCCCCACCCACCCCTGCCCACGATCAGACCCCCCAGCACATGTTGCTCCAATCTGATTACATTTCAGTGATGTTTTGTGAATACTTCTGTTTTGTGCTTAATTTGCAGTTTTTTGAGTTGTGCGAGTTTAAATAAATGCTCTGAAAAATATCAAAAGAAAACATGATAGCTGTGTTCCCCCATCACAATGAGCAAGTGCCCCCTCAGCTAAACTCTTGTAGAGCGAGATCTACAAGAGATAAAGTCTCTCTCTCTCCTTCTTCCATGCCTGAAAGACCTCAACAGGGATGCGTCCGAACCAGATGCCTGAGTCACCCCAACTAGCCCTTCTCGATGTGGAAGAGCAAAGGCTCTATGACTTAGCCCATTGTGTTCACACTGGACAGGCAGGGAGGGGCTTCTTCTTTTTCTACTGTTTACTAGCTCATGCCCACCACCTACAGTTGGAGGAGGGTTGGTGTGAAAATCTCTTGAATCTTGCTCCAGACTTTTTTTTACAGCTCTGTTCTGACACATTAAATACTTGGTGTAATAGAATTCAGTCCAGACACAAACCACAATTATTAATTTCTCCTCCATGATCAAACAGCTGACTCTTCCATGAAATTTAAAGGGATTTCATCCATATGTCACTACCTAATCCCTGATTGGTCAAACTCTGACATGGTTTAACCTGCAATGCACGTTTTGTGTGTAGGACCAGAAAATTAAACTTGAATGCGTGAATGAAAGAGTATGTGTGTTTACACCAGCTTTTCATTGAAAGTGGTCGGTTGAACACCCACTGCCGAGGGTGACGTGTACGCAGCATCAGGGAGCCTCCAGACATCCTACACTGGAAGATCAATTCAGCCACTTGTAATCATGACCCAGAGCTCATGACCACAGTAATGTGGTAATCTGACTCAGCTCTCTCTTCACCACAATGAACCGGCACCACTATCACCACCCCAACTCACCTGTCAATCTCACGCTCTGATCTTTCCTCACTTGTGAACAAGAACCCAAAATACCTAAACTGCTTCACCTGGATAATTACTTTTCTCCGGTCAAAAACCATGACAGTCCAGGCATAACTTGAAGCTTTTTTTTCTTTGGCTGATGTAACATGTGCTTTTTACATCATATTTTCTATTTAAAGCATTTGTTGAAACATATTTCAGCTGACATTCACCAGGAAGCTGTGTTCTTCCATCTGGGGAGGTGGTGGTTGTTATTTGGTGGTCATTTGAGTTTTCGTCACTACGTTGAGTAAACAGTGAAATCATCTTTGTGAAACTAAGTGTATTAGAAGGTGTAAATGTAAAATGTTCATGACTGAGCGAATGGAAGATCCCAGTCGAGGTAAAAAAAAACACTTGAAAGTGGAAAGGGGGTATCAAAGCGAAGAGCAGCAGCACTCAAAAACACAAAACTATGACAATGGCTGTGAATGCTGCGACTCAGCGGAGGAGGGGGCAAGGAGTAAGAACAGCAGAGAGGATGAATGCAGTGGTATCCTCAGATCTGAAGGCAAATCCCCCTCGGTGTTAGTTCTGCTCGAGCGGCTGGCACTGACATGAATATTTCATAGTGTTGATGTTTAAATCCCATCATTTGCGATGTGGTGCGCGAGGGTCGACTGGAATGAGGAAGAAGAGGAAGGCACACGTGTGCACGAGAGACAGAGTGTGTTGATCTATAATGCATAGTTTCAGTAAGTTCACTTGTGATGTTGCATCTGTGTTTCGGCGCTGTGCAGGAGGCAGACGTGCATGTGAGCGCGGGTTCGAGTGCTTGTTCACCTCGGAGCGCAGATTACCATGTATTAGCTCATCCATATGCAGCTCAATGCATGACACGCAGCATACTGTACATGTGAAGTTCTGTGACCCACAACATCAAAACGCACCTCCCGTCTTCAAATGATAAACCTCTGATAACAACAGTAAATCCCCTGATTCAGTCTCTGCTGCCAGATTCACCTCGTTTCTCCTGCTCCCTTTTCCTCCGCTGACCTTCATATCAACCAAACTGAAATGCAGAACAAGCTGAAACTGAATGGAGATGCTAATTCCCCACTGAAGTCACGCAGCCTGTGTTAAAATATTTTACTTTTTCTGAATGTTTCCCTGATGTTTACCTGACTGAGGCTTGTGGAGTCTGAGACACAGGTGTGGGACCTCCAGCTGCTTCCACAATCAATTAAAACCTGCTGTTGGAAGCAAAGAAAACAAAAAATCTGTAAAAGACCCAAACAATTCTAATCGCTCTGGAAAAACTTCACCTGACGGAAAAAAAAAAACAAGCAACAGGACTTGAGCTGTGGTCATTTCACTGTTATCCACCAGAACTTTGGCTCCAGTGATGATGCTCTTTGACTCACCGAAACTCGTCAACCATTTACACGATTAACATGATTTTAACAGATTCTGAAGCAGCTTTGTGCCGATTAGAAACATCTTACAGTAGAAGTGTTTACCTGCTGTCAACTTCCAAAAAACTAGCTGACTCAGAAAAAAAGCACGTAAAGTTTTCCTCTACGTCAGAATATGTTAAAATTCCGTTGATTGCGTGAACGGTAGCAGAGCTATAATTCAAAGAACTACCGTAACTTTTCAACCATTTACACAATTAACATATTTACAGTGGATTCTGAAAACTGAGAAAAGCAGCTTTACGATATTATGCAAAAGTTTACGTTATTAAAATTTGTAGTAATTATATGAATTACATAAACGGTTGTGGAGTTATGGTAATTCAAAGAACTGGAGCTCCACGCAAGCTCCAATGTTGAAGTTCTGTTGACTACCGTCATTCTTCAACTGTTCTTTTCAACTCATATGCGCCAGAATCCCGTGGATTTACGTTAACTCCGTAAATGGTCACAGCTACAAACCTTTAAATAATGCGTGTTATTTTGCTGTCAAAACTACTGGATTCTCTCCACCACATCCAACTCAATCTTGACGCATGTCAAGTTGCTTGATCACAAGTCAAAAATACAGCAGCTACTTTCTTTAAGCAATAACCGCTGAAGTGAAACCCCCAAACAACCAAAAAAAGGAAAACAAATTTAGAAAGTTTCTTTTAGCAAAAAAAATCCAGTGAGGAAACAGAAGAAGAGCCTGCCACTCCAAAATAAAAGAAATCTGCATTTAACAGACCAAAACCAGGAGTTCTTACTCCTAATATGGATTTATTGTGACAGTTGTTCCCAAAGACCATAATAATAATGCAGAATATTCAGCAATCGGCTGTCAGTTGGTGGATTCATGTTTACCATTATATTCAGAAAATAGCAGTTTCAGTAATTGTTCATTTTTTGTGTTAATCCGTCATGCATCAAAAGTCGGACGAGGTTGAAGTTGGCGTCTGATTTCTTTTTAGCTTCCACTTTGACATCTATGGGTTAAATCTTTATCCCATTTTAATGGATCCTACATGAAATCTAGTGAACAAATCAAGTTTAAAGCAGCTGCAGATATTTTACAGAGGATGTAAAATGTTCTAATTGGCTGGACACACCTGAACCAGGCAATCAGTCCGGAGAAGGTCTTGGATATCTGGATATCATGCAGACACACCAGCCCTCGAGTTGCCCATCCCTAATCTAGATGATCCACCAAATTCTAAAGAAATGTTGAAATGAAACATGGTGTTGGAAGTGTGATGGTTGGGGTTCTTAAATTGAAATAATAAATCTGGAATGTCCTCCATCAGTTGATGAATCTGTCTCAGAACAAGAACCCAAACACTGGACGGAGGTTCTGGTTAACATTTGGACTTTGATCTGACAAAAAATGGGTCAGAAAAGTTCAGCTCAACGAATGTCGATGACACACAAAAACCAGCTCTTCTGCCTGCAGCTTCACCCGCAGGCATCGGGTGAAAAATGTCGGGACCGACTAACTAGTTTATGAAGTTTAATTAAATGTCCGAACATCCGTTCCTGCTGTGGTTGAATCGTTTGATCCAATTAGTGAGTCAATCGGATTTTGTTGGCAGATTATGGGTTTATTAGTGGGTTTTCATTAGCGGTTATTCATTTAGCTCAGATTGTTTTTGATCGGGAAGGAGCCGTCTTCTTCTTCCTGCTCCCCGCTCCCACCCCGCACCCGACGGTCTTTGATTTCCCTCCTCTTCCAGGTATCAAACTCTTTCTGACTCAGAAAGCGCAGTTTCCTGGCTAATAGAGTGTACTCAATGACTAATCAAAATGACTAATCCAATTGGAGCTACCTGGAAAATTAATTTACTATTATGTACTTTCAGAATTGTAACATGGAGGGCCGGCAACCTCGTGTTGTGCTGCCGCCGCGGGGAAAGTAAACAATTACAGGCTAGGTGACTAATGAATACTGTGATTAACGAGTGTGTCGAAGGTAACTCTTCTACAAAGTACGACCAAACGGCGGCACACGCTCGCAGGGAGGCTCCTTATCTGCCTTGATGGTTGAAGTGAAATATTGTGCACCTCCTGTCCCCATCCCCCCTCCCATGGTTAAGTGAAATAGCAGGCACATCCACTCAAAGATTAGACCGGCGATGTGTGTGGGTTAGCGGTGTGTTTAAAAGCAGGAAGCAGGCTGGAGAGTGACGCGCCGCATGAGCTGGAGTGGCGGTGTGTGTGGTGAGATAAGACCATGCCGGTTTGTATTGCAGATAAGAAAAGAGATTGGGCGGGGCTTAGATAGCACTGCGACGAGGCCGGCTGCATATTCACAGACGTTTTTCAGGGATAACTTCTTCCCTTGGTTTTTTGTCAACAAGGGTCTCTAATACAACAAAACCCAACGGACCGAGTCCCATCTGTGTCTGTGTGTGTGGCGCAAAAATATCAAACACATGAGGAGCATTAGGATTAGATGGGGAGGGGGGTGGGGTGTCACATGCATTTTGATGCACTCTCACATGAACTGTGCAGGATGCTACGACAGAGACAGCGCTGGGGGGTGGGTGGGGGTCCCACAGTGGTGTAATGACTCCCCAAGGGAGCCAGACCCGAGGCTGACTTCAGACCCCCCCGTCCCCGTCAGCTGGGAGAAGGGATGGAGGAGAAGTGATGGCGGTGAAATGGATGGCGGCGGTGGCAACAGCTGCCGGCTCCTCAGGACAGTAATTGGTCGAATGAGGAAAAACAGACCCCATCGCACCCCCCCACCCACACACATGCACATTTAGGGGTACACACCGACCTAAAATTGGCAGTGGCACTCCCTCACCAACCTCACATCTGGGGGGGAGTAAAGCCTCTATGGATGACGGGTGAGCTGTGGGGTGTGACACCTCCACTCATCAGTAAACAAGGCAGTCCCCCCACCACCACCACAAACCCCTGAGTGAGTGACAGCTCCAAATCACACATGACAGCCTGACTGACAGCCTGGTTTAGGCAAAGGGAGGGGAGGGGGGGTGAAAAATAATAAGCTGCAATATTATCCAGACTGGGGTGGGGGTGGGGGGTAGCAGCAGCTATAGGCTGGAATCACGAGGGAGTTTTATTCATATTTTATGTCACATCTGTGTGGCTGAAACCTTCCCTTCTGCACACAAACACAACTGTCAGCAGAGACTTTAAAACACAAAACAAACTTTTGACAAACCAACATGTGACGACGATGGACCAAACTACAACTGCACAGTAAGGGGATAAAAAAGGTTATAGTAAGGGGGGTTCCAACAAGCACAAAACAAAGAAAAAGACATCAGAGTTCCCGTCTACATAAAAGCAAGAATCTAAAAAAAAAATCACGATTTTTATCAGGGAGATTGGGAAGTTTAGTTGTACCTGAAGTCTCAAAATTAAAATGCAAAACTAAAAACGTTAAACTCTGGTACAGCTTTTGTTTTCGGTCACCCCTTTTCTTAGTTTTTTTTAAACAAAAGTATTAGCTAAATGACTAAATGAAACACAAAATTTTATTTTTTACAAAAGCTTAAAAAATATTAAGCGAGCAAAATTTCATAAACCCGTTTATCCACGTTTCTTTTATTTTTAACTTTTGGATTTCTTATTTTTTTTTGCAAAAGTAGCACCGGTCTTTTTAAAAGTGTTTTTACTGTAATTGAAAAGAAAACTAAATTTTTTGACGTAATGTTCGGGTTCATTATGCAATTGAACTTTTTTTATTCTTTTCTGCCATTAGAACATTCCTATTGTCTCGTAACATCCAAATGCAGAAAACACATTGTGCAATAAACAATACAATTTGGGTTAAAATTCAACTCCTTGCATACATTTGAAAAAAGGAGTCTTCAACATTTCAGGAGGCTGCTCAATGAACCCATATACAAAAATGGTAAATGGCGTAACCTTGTTTAATGCTTTTCTACCTTCATTGAAGGCCCAAAGAGCTTTACAAAGGCTCCGCTGCCGAACACTGGCGCCAACCTTCCATCAGAGGCAGTGTGGGGTTCAGTGGCGTCTTGCTCAAGGACACTTCAACACGTGGGCGGGCAAGGCGAGAATAAAAACCTGCAATCTTCCAGTCAGAGGTCAACCTCCCTACCGCTGCACCGCAGCCGCCTAAAAAACGTTCATGCACATTTTTGCTGCAGGTGAGAGGTCGTAGTGAACACCTATACAACTTGTAAGGGTAAGTAAGGATGAAGTAGGAGAGACGAAGGCGTGTCGTACTAATTTTTTCTTTCTTTCTTTCTGCTGGCGTATGTATCACATGCACACCCCATGAGTCACTAATACTGTAACTGGAGTGTGGTGTAAGGACACCACACAACAGCATGTCCCTCATCGTAAGTCAATTTGTATCTCTACAAATACTTCATGTGACACTTACCACACGCACAACAATGGTACATTCCATTTTCATGACGTTCTCTGAGGTGGCCATACAAGTCTCAAGGGAACTGCAAGACTCACCTGTGCTCCCCTTAAGATGCAGGCGCTTCTCTCAATCTCTCTACTACCCTCCATGGACGACCCACAAACCCGCTGCACTTGTACGGGTCAACGCAACACATGGGTGCATGTGACTAAGGCTTTAGTTAGACACTAGTGGCTGGAAACAGTTGAGAACAATTTGAGACAGGAGTGAGATGGGATTAGGACAAGTTTTGAGACAGTTTACAAAGACTTTTATTTAGAGCCAACACCGTTTACGTGAGTAATATTTTTTATCCTAAACAACTCTAATGCTTAATTACAATGAGTATAAAGCTGTTATAGAGCCGTACATTCAGGCAGACTCTTTGTCAGACTGTTATTTATTTTAAAATGTTTACACAACTTTTTTATCAAAGTATTGGGTGTTATTTGGCTAATACTATCGACGAAAAGTTTAACCTGGTAGTTTGTCGAGATTCAATGATTCACTTTCCCCATGACTCAGTTCAAACCTTAGTTTTTGGGTCACGGTTTAGTTTCGGTTTGATATACGAGTAGTGTAAAACAACAACAAAAAATGTTAATGTCCTTATCAGCACAATTTCAACGTAACATCCGGGTATGTTGTCGGGATGCCACCATTCACTTTCCCCACCATTCGGTTTAATGGTGTAAAGTTTGGTTTATGATTGAGAATTATGGCGCCCCTAGTGGTTAGTAAATGAAACTGCAGAAACAATGTCAGTCTAGGAAATGTTTTAGTGCATCTGAAGTTATTTGGTGCCAAACTGTGGAAATCTTTTTATTTTATAAATGATGTTTATTGTTTATTTAGACAGACTAACCAAGTTCTCTAATAAACAGAGGTGCAAACAATCGTGCATTTTGGCTTCAATTATGAAGAATGTCTTTATGTAAGCTTTCAAAACCCCCAGTCATAGCACAGGCATTTAAACTATTCTGCAAAACAGGCAAAAATTCTCCAACAGACACATAAAAGACTCATTGTCAGTTATCACAAACAGCTCCTGCTGTGAAGGTTGGCACAAGAACAACTGGGTTTAGGGACAATTACTTCTCCTCAGCACAGTCATTTGACAAGTAAATAGCTTTTCTGTTTATGACTAAATTCTAAGACGTGCGACAGTCACTGTCAAATCTCACTTTTTCCTTTTAGCGATATTAGTCAAGCTTTTCATAAAATGGCAGCTGAGGAAGAAGAAAGATCTTCGGTATAGTTTAGACGACAAAAGAAAGAGGAGGCCATAGAAGGAAAGAGATGAGGTGGTGAAAAGAGGAGTTAAAGAAAAAGGAGAGGATGGGTGCCGAGAGGAAGGGGAGAAAAATTCAATATATTTTTAATCTAGAGAATGTAATCAGATTATGCGTCTGCCAGGAGCGACGTCTTTCATAAGGAATAACCAGTTTGGGTGGGGGAAAGGGGGAAGAGGGGTGGCGAGGAGGAGCAGTGGAGACGGGCACTTTGGCTGGCCGATCTACATCGACACTGACAGATTCTAATAAATGCGCTGGGAGGCGCCCGGAGAAACACAATGCCGTGTAATCATTTTATCATGACAAACCGGAATTCCAATGCTGTCCCATGTGAGCCGAGCTGAGGGAAAATTGAATTAGCTGTGAAATGCTCATGCTTGGGGAATGGGGAAGAGGGGAAAACAGGATGGGTGTGGGCAGGCAGAGATGTGAAGCGCGTCAGGAGAGCAGACGGCTGGCGAGTTTTCATTTTGGCAGAGGTTTGGGGTCTCTTTGGGCTCAGATGGTCTCAGCAAGGCGGTCTAGTTTCAGCAGGTGTTGGTTAACGATGCTAACTCGGGGATCCGATGCCGACGAAGTAGAGCGCAGCGTGACTGTAGCTGTATGGAAAACTCATTACACTCTGGTTAAACGAGACATAAATGCCCCTAAGATTCAGAGAATTGTTAGCAGCAATCCCACACATCTGCTAACACATGTTTCACCACACTTGTGGTTCAGAGCTGTGGTGCAGCTCCTACAAGCTACACTTACTCCCAGTGACAGGAATAATGAGGTTTTGGGGGAAACTGGCACTTTTGTAACCACAAGGGCCAAAGTTATCTTAGCGGTCATGACAAATTATTGCCTAAAGCTTCCACTTAAGATTACTTTTTAGCAGTTCTTTAAGGCAACATGTTTTAGCTGAGAGCTTGAGTCTCTGTAAGGAGCTGACAGTCAGTCTCCACTTCTGTAACACTAAAAACAAAAAATGCTTCTCCATAAATCTTTTGTAACCCCACAGGCCTGAAACTGTACAGTACCACGTCAATTATCAAAAAACTCCAAAGACATCCCGTCAAAAGTTAGAAGCTGTTCTGAGTCCTGTGATGACTTGCAGAGTAGACTAGCATTTGTGCTGGGTTTAGTTCCATCTGTACTTTAAAGTCCCGCTCCAATCACCTTTTGATCTATTTTCAAAACCTTCCTGTGTCATTTTCTAAGACATAGTTTGTGCAGAGTAGCAGAAATTCATTAGAAATTCACGTCTGTGTTGTGGGTAGTACTGTTGCTGTGGAAGTAAGCCAGCACTCATTTTCCATGATCTCTTTGATTACACTCTCTATGCTACAACTACCCTGATGAGTGGATATGGGCTGTCTGCAGGCGAAAAAAATATGCTCACTGAAGCCATAGAGTGAAAATGTTCAAATGAATTTGGGACATGCAGGTGACAAGTCATAGTGAACACTCATACAACACGTAAGTGTAAGTAAGGCAGTAGTACGATGTAGGCACTTCCATATCACATGCACAACCCGAGTGTGGGATCAGTAATGAGCCTGTACTTACACATTACTAACGACTAGAGTGTGATGTTAAGGTACCTTACAACAGCATCACCCATACTCATAAGTGCGAGTAACTGACATTATCTTTACAAATATTTCACAATACACTTACCACATACACGACAAGGGTCTATTCCATTTTAATTACGTTCTTGGAGGAGGCTGTACAAGCCTAAGGTGAACTGTAAGACAAACCTGCGCTCCCCTTAGGGTTCAGCCGCTCCTCTCTATGAACCTCCACGGACAACTCAAACTCCTACAGCACCCGTAACCCTCCCTATGGGTGCTTGTGACTATGGCTCAAGCTTTAGTTGAGCATGAAATGATAAAGCATTGGGCCTTGGTCTTTCAGACTGCCTACTAGCATATGTAAAGCATATGGCTTTATGTGTAAAAACTTGACTGTTTAAAAAACAACGAACAGGATATTTCTAAAAAAAAAAAAGAGACCTCAGGCTTCTGCAAATGACATTATGAGTCAATGCAAAACAAAGACAAAATACATTTTTGTGACCAAATTCCAAATCAGGTTCAAGACAACAACAGCCCAAGGGAAATAAAAAAGGCAGAAGCAGTATAATTTAACAGCCGCAGTTAAATTACAATGATTACAAATAAGTTAGATAATGATGGAAACAGATTTCCCTTGATAAAGACAAAATAACTCAACTTGTGCTAACAACAATTTAGAATGAGGATGGCGTCTTGGGGAATGGTATGGAGATGCATTAGGATTTTCCTGGATGTCACTGTGCTGGAGGAATTCGCCCAAAACTGACACTTAACTGATACCTCTTATTATAAAGCAATATAGAGGATTAAAGAAACAGCCAAAAATGGTGGTGGTAGTGTGATGATTAGGGACTTTACGATACCTGGTGGAACAAAGCTTATGCTCCACCGCAAAACTATTTTAATATTACATATTACACCTCTTGGGTAAAGAATATTGAAAAACCCTAAGTGCAAAAAAATGGGATATTGATGTGAATCTGTAAAAGTTTGAACTTAATCTAATTACATTAGAGTTTGCGTTTCTTAAACAACAAGTCATGCTGGTAAATAGCAAGTCTGAATTCTAACAACCCTGAAAGAAAAATAGATAATTCTTCAAAAAGAAATAAAGAAAAACAGTAGCAGCAACTACTCGTGGGTGTGTCTCAACCACTTCTTATGATGTGGGTTCAAAAATACACTGAATGTGTATTCTTGAGCATGCTTGGCATACGGTGTTCACACTGGACTGTTGCTACCCAGTACTAGCACATGTACCTACAGTTGGAAGAGGCGTAGTGCCAAATGTTGAAGTGGTGCAAATCTTGTGAATCTTGCTCCAGACTTTTTTTGTTCACAGCTCTATTTTGATATATGAAAGGCTTCATATGTCTTCATATGTTCATATGGGGTGTATTCAGGCTGCACAAGTCTGTTGGTCCGGAACGGGTTTGCTTAATTTGGTCAGGATTAAGTCCTGAACCTTGCATTTGGTCTGTATTCAGACTGCCGTCTACCAAATTTTTGCTCCGGACCAAAGCTTGTAAACAAAAGCATGTGACTACAGATCTCTTCAATCATTGGCCAGAATTTATGAGGGCGGGGCAAAGCAACAAGAGAAAAAAATCTCGGAAGTCCTGCGCTTTGTAATGATAGTTGGCATATTTCACTTATTCAAACTATATTCCACTGACCAATTTTGAACATTTGTATCAACATCAGGAACAAAACTTTGGTACGGTGGAGGCATGCTGCAAGGCGGTTACTGAGGAGGCCAATTCTGTGTTTTGAAAAGGACGCTTCTCAAACCTCACTTCCAAATCTGACTCTCTGATTGATCAAGGTTTGACTAGTTTAACTTCCAGCTCGCATTCAACTGCTGCACGTTTTGTATGTAGAGCCCAAAACTCACTTAAAAATATGAGTAGTTATTTTGAATGCAGAAGCCTGAAACATGCATATAAGTGGGTTTACATAAAGTTTTCATTAGAAGCGGTTGCTCAAACGAATGTTTCCGAGTACGGCGTGAACGTAGCATGTGATTTAAGGTGCAATTACTTTTTTCAGATGGTTGCACGCTTCTCAAAATAAATGATGTACTTATTCAACACAAAGATATAGAGAAAACTATTCTTTCAGTATTTTTTTTTCTTAATTGTGAACGGTTGTGCCGTTGGCTTAATGGACGTCAGACGTCCAGCAGATGGAGGACAGGTGGTGCCTTGCAGTTGAAGCTCTGGTGTTCAGATGGAGACGGCTGGAAGGAGCCGCTGCTGTAAAGTAGGACAGTATACGTTTCATAAGAGGATTGTCAGGCAGACCGAGGTTGCAGTGAAATGGACCGATCCTTTACGGTGTGGAGAAAGCTGAACCAAAAGGCAAAGCTGCAAAGTTACCAGCCGACCTACTTTCCAGACCCGACCTGTGCTCATGCAGTTCCACTTAAAGACTGTCAAATGGGAGCGGCGGAAGTCCGCCAACTCCAATGGAAGAGAAGCCGAGTGGAAAAGCGCCAGCTCAGGTGGTTTAGACGCTTTACACCTTAAGAGTCTTTAAAAAAGTCCAAATGGAGGGAAAGGTTAGAAGAAGACCTCAAACTCGCTGGAGAGCCATAAAAAAAACTCAAGACGGTTCCTGGGGATCTGTGCTCAGACTCAACTGACCTCAGATAAGCAGAAGAAAATGGATCCTGTTCAAATATTTGCATGAAACCAATCCACATCTCAAAATTGTTCTTCTAAACCCCATTTTTTATGTAAATCTAATTTAAATTCTTAACTTCCCATCTGGACGTTTAGCAAATGTCTCCTTGATGGAATTTGCTCATATGTTCTGCTCTCTGGAGGTTTTTTTTTTTCCCCCTCAAGGGCAGAAGCAGAATATCACTGGCACAGACGGAGAACAGGATCCGCCCCGCTGCGGCCTGCGACTTTGGATTAGGGCCTGTCAGGGAACCGGGGTCGCCACGGATACAGCCCAGATTCTGCAGCTATGCAGCAGCATGTCGCTGTGGAAACGGGAAGTGTTGACTGCTGCGCGATAAAGGGCTTGATTCTTCCCCTGCTGAACACGTCCCAGAAAGGCAAGAACACGAATGGAGCGAAGACAGGAAACACACAGACATATCAATGTGTGAACGGCCAGTTTTCCCTCAAAGCCTCTGTTTTTTCTCTGCTTCTGCTGTCACTGCTTAACGATTAGCATCACAGCTCTGACCCCGGCCAATGAGGATGAGGGAGGGATTTGCATAATTAGCCCCACTTGGTGGACAAGTCCCACTCAAAGCTTTCTGAAGAGCGTCTCTAGTGGGCTTGCTCAATTTTGCATGTAGGAGATAGTGTGCAGTTAGATCAGGGCGGCTGAGAGGAAGGATCGGTTGGCAGGATCTGCTTATACGAGATAATTTATGGAATATTTTTCCAGGTTAATCTCCTTGCAGCTGCTTTTGTTCCAACGTTGACCTCAAAACAATCTTCTTTTCCTCCGTGTGTGTAGATATTTGGCTGTAAAGGTGTGTCACAGATTCTGTAGGTATGAAGTATTTCTGGATATTCTTTCAATAAGTTAAAGGTGTTTGTAGCTGTGTGGGACTGTGGGTTATTTTACGTGTTAAATACAAGGTAAGGACTTAGCAAAGTTCCACTTTTGTTTGCTTTAGCTGTATCTTTGTTTTTTACGTGTTGCAAAAAATGGTTGGGAGTTAGGGGTATTGTAAACACGCTAACACAGCTAAAACTTCTAATGTGGTTAACGTATTTAAAACAACTTCTAGAATTACTGTCAATGCAGTAAATACAGTCTGACTGACGACTTTGACTCGTCTGTCTCTCTTAATGCGCTTTATCATCCGATGTGCCGTACATATGACATTAGTTCGTAAATAGACCTTTTATTGGCGAAGTGGCAAAAACACTGTAAACTTTTTCAATTTCACTTTACAGAATAACTGTTTTCTGAGGGTTTTTTTGGCTGCCAGCAAAGGAAAGAGTTTAACAGAGTGGTCATCCTAACACAATTGTAGCTTTTTGTCATCATCAGGATGTATTCAGGTCATGAAGCTGCTCCTCACAGACGAGATTTTGAGTCACATGTTGTTTTTTCAGTTAAACTGGAGGAAAAGAGTTTTTTGCAGATTGTTATTGTATTTGGAATAAAGTGAGCATCTTCCCATGTTTAGTGGATTATAAGCTTTCATTGAAGCTTTGTCTCTTGATACCTGTCCTAACAATGTTGGTGTTCTTTCACACGTCTGGTTAGAAGAAGCTGTTTTTATTCTGTTAGCAGATTTCTAAAACAGGTTTCCATCAAAAGAATTTTAGGAGGAAAAACTAAATTGTTGACATTTTCCAGCTCTCTAATGTCATATTCACATGTATTACCTGGATGCAGTGAGAACGTCTACAAAAAGCAGCAATTTGTAACAAATGGACTCAAAAGGGTTCAAACAAAACGTAACATCAGGTTCCAAACGGTCCCTAAGTCTTCGTCATATGGATGGATACTGGCAATCTGCGGGTGTAAAATAGACAAACCTGCGATATTTCAAGGTTGCAGACTGGTCGGTGAATCCGTAGACCAAATATGTTCATGCACATCTCGCAGGGAATTGCAAGACACACCTGGACTCCTCTTTTTAACCCTTCACGGCCTCAAACAACCCACAAACCCACAGCACCTGTACATGTGCTTTCAACAAGCTTGAAATATAAACTATTGAATTCTTATAGCTGGCCACCCATCTGATAAAAGTGTCGCAACCACAGACAGACAGGAGACATGCTGTTGAGGTCAAACACCTCCAGTGCTGAAGAGAAACGAACACAACTCAGCAAACAGACCCAGCCTGGGGCTGGGAACAGCTTTCATTACCACACAATGGTTTCACTCAAAATGCCACCAATGAAAAGACATTTCTTCCCAATGGAGTTTCATGGATATAAAAGTAGATCAAACACATTGCCTCATACAGTCTGAAAAAAACAATTCAGCAAAAACTTTTTCGAATGTTTTTGGGAATCAAACCCACAAACAACTTTTGGTTCAACTGAATCTGGAAACCAGTCAAACTTATCCAAAGTTTTTCTTTCTTAACCATACAAAAAAAAATTGCTGAATAAAACTGAAAATCTTTAACATGTTGGATATAGCCTTACATGAACATGGTAAGCACAAACAACAGTCACTAACAAACATTGAAAAAATAAGTTTGAGACAGAGACATGGAAGTTGGTACACGACTCTTTAGGCCAAGACATCAATAAAAAAACTATGGTTGCCATGGAAACTGAGAGTGATATACTACTATTCTGGTCCTGCGTTCGCTTTTTTCTAATCCTCCTAAAGAGGGCCTTTCACTGATGGTTATTCTGAACTTTCAAGCTCCTGATCTGCACTGCAAAAAGCTCTGCAGTCTGATGAAGTGGCTCAGTGGCATAGTAGACGAGCGTCCACCCCAGGATAGAGAGATGGTGGGTTCAAGTCCACAGTCAGGCTGTACTAAAGACAAAAAAATTGCATTCCCGGGTGGCACTCAACGTTGGGGGTAAAACTACCAAATGGTTCCTGAGTATGGTTGTGATTGCAGCACAGCTGTGGGGTGGTGGGGGTGGGGGTTGTAATTGTGGAGAACAAATATGGGCACACTCAGTTGCGTGCGACAATAGCAGGACTTCGAAAACAACAGCAAAGCCTTGATCAAATGCTCGTCCCTGACCTTGAGGCTCCATCATTGGCATTTAGTTGTCTCCATGGAAACAGAAACAATGCGCAAACACATTCCTTCTGTATGACAGCACGCTTCAGGAGAAAAACGAGAGTCCTGTGACACTCTGAAGTCAAAACGCGGTAATGAAGTTTAAACTGGAGTCTCATGACACAGAAGGATGGCATTAGGCCCATTTCATTTTGTTTGAGAGGATCCAGCTTTTATAATAAACACAGAAAGAGACGTGAAAACAGTGAGTTTATTCTCAGAAGAAAGTCCAACATGTGATGAGCTGCAGAGACTTTTTGGAAAGTTCAGAGATTCTGCTCGAAGCCAGAAGCAGACAGGCCTGCTGTGCAGTGCAGGGCTGAGTCATACACAGTCAGGATTGGAGACGCCGCTGACCCATGACAACTTCAACCCTTCACGGTTCCTCACCTTGTCTTCAAAATATCCTCAATTAAGCTCAGAGGACCCAAAATGTTCTGCAGTTACACAATAAAACCGCCCAAAAAAAGTCTCTGCACTCCTGACCCAAACATGTGAGCCTCTTTCACGAGGTTGGAAACGTCACTTATTGATTTATAGCTGCTCTTAGAGCGACGGATGTTTAACTGTAAACTGTGGATTTATGAGGCTGCCAGTGCAGACCCTGGGCGGATGTGAACATTGGAGAATCAACACCTGCCACTGCCAGCTTTATTCGTCTTGACCGCAGAGACGACACATGCAGCGCCTTTTATTCATAACATCATGGAAAACAAAAGAGGCCAGCCATCTTCCAGAGGGCCAGCCCCACGTTTGCAGAGACTTGTTTGGATTTCAGGTGAAGCTGTTGTTTTCTGCACAATTATCCACTAGAACCCCATCAGGTGAAACAGCTTCTCAAATATGCAATTTTAGGAGTGACGCCACTTTAAAACTCTACCTTTGATTTGTATCAAAGAAGCTCTTCAAGTTCCACGAGTCCCACTGTTCCCACAGTTCCTTTTAATTACACCACAGCAAGTCATTACAGAGCCAGGAAAAAAAATGGAAGCCGGAACATAAAATGTTGACTCTGATGCATCAATCCCAGCCGCACTGGTTGGAATCAGCCTAAACCAGAGAGGTCAGGGAAAAACAGCAGATAAGAAGCGCTTAATTAAAAAAAAAAAAACGAATTGAAAAATACTCCACATTCTCCATCTGCTGCATTTGCTCATGTTCGTAAATTGAAAGTACTTTTTTAAACAAATCCAACAAATGCTTGAGCTAAATGTTTCCAGAGTAACATGGACTTTGCTGGAGCTCATCAAAGTCAGATTCTGTTTTCTGATTACTATCTCAACTGGGCTACATATTTCCTCAGCTGACAGATCCAGAGCTTCAGAGCCTTTACACAAAATGAAGAAAAAAAGAAGCCCATTTAAAGACATCATTCTGTACAGACACATTTCAGCAGCCAACGTGCCAGTGAGATTACGGGTAAAACTGGGAAGAGCGGCGATTGAGCCTCAGGAAGACCTGACAGGTGTTCCTGAGGGGATGCAAAACTGATAAAACCAAAAAGAGGCTGTGACAAAGTTATTGAATGACAAACGTGTCCAGGTGAAGCTGCAGGTGGTTCCCATCTTCACCTGATAACAGAGGAAGAGCCGCTGTTGAGAGTTCTTCTCAAACCTAAATTAGAGCTAAAAGCGTCATTTTGTTTGTCCATCTTTACATTTTCAGCATGTGAGGTGCTGTTTATCAACTGCACAAAACTTTTACTTTGACGTCCATTTTATGTTAGCCCCGCCCACATCCTTGTTGACATCCAAAGTTTTAAAACCAACGTTTTAAAGCTGTTCACTTCTGTCGATGTTTGTTTGCAAAACTTTGAATTCTGTTTTTGATGAAATGTCAGACAAATCAGGTTCTCCATGGAGGTCAGAGGTCAAATCCTCACAGTCAAAGTCCATTCGAAACTCTGAATGTGTCTGGTTTGTGGTGGTTGTGAGGGATGTTTCAAGTCGTGCCTGTGCAGGTGAATACGCTCATTTCAATGAAGAAATCCTCAAGTTCAGCAGGTTGACTGCTTCTTGTTTTCAAACCGAGAACTGAAATTTTAAAAAGCTTGGTTTTTGCAGGTAAAGTACAGCTTTTAGACGGAAGTCAGGAAAGCAGGACATTCCAAAACCAAGAGGAATTTACCTTGAATCTAGTGAAAACAGGGTCAAATTAAAAAAAGACAATATATGGAATACATTGAAATAAAAGTACTTGTTTGTTTCACTAGAAGTTATTTTTGAGGTCAATGAAAAGTATTTTAGCCTTACTTTTGAAAAATGTTTCATTTTCTCACTAATTGACAATCCCAGAATCGCAGGCATTACATTACCCCCCTCAGTAATCCATGTTTTACCTGCCCCTCCACACTGCTCACCTCTTCTGCCCCAGCCACCCTGGTCAGAGCTGCAGGTGACAAATTTATGAAATGAAACACTTTTTTCAAAATGGCGGCTTTTCTTTTGGTTTTATCTCCATAGCAACTGTTTTACTCTTTAGTCACCTGGGGGTGACAAACAGGTCTATGTCATTTTAAAAAGGATTCGCAAAAATAAATGTTTAGATTTGCTTGGCAGCAGTTTTGTTGTTAACCACAACCACATTCCTGATTTAATCATATTGTATGTCCTTTTATTTTGTTCACCAAGTATTTATGTATGACATGCTTACAGTATTCTGGCAATAAATGTGGGTGAAACAGGGGAACACCGCTTTTCTGCAGCACTAACGCCATTTAAGATCCACAAACTTTAATTCCAACATTTTTCCCAAGTAGCTTCCCAGTGATTCTCGAGGAGTTGAGAGGGAATAGATCAAAATCCTTCAGAGGAGTTTAAACTTGTAGCTGGTACTAAAGGAATTATTTTTGAAAATTCAGTATGGCAGCCTCTTTCTGAGGCCAATGTGTGTGAAATTTTGTGAAGATCCCTTGAAGCAATTTTTTTTTAATGACAAATGGCTACATTTCACACTTTGCAACAACACGGTTGCCAAGCTGTGTGTCCTGTGGTGATCCCATAATAATGTTAAAACTTTCTTTTGAAAATCTCTGACAAGTGTGTTTGGGTTTTGTTAGTGGACTTTTTTGGGGGTGGGGGTGATGTTCACCATGCCTACAATTCACTTTCACCAGGATGTAGCTGTGTGCAAACAAATGACGTCCAAACAAAACAACAGAATCTTTGAAACAAATCAGTCACTAACTCAGAATCATCAGTCTGCTCCACGTCTGTAGCTCTCCCAGCGACAGCTCAATGGGAGCCTCCACCGCCGTCGGAGTGGGCTTGAGAGAACGCCGTGGATCAAACGTGAAAGCGGAGCGTGAATAGTGAGGAGCTGGAGGGTAAAATCTCGACTGTCTCAGTTTCTCTCCGTCTGAGCTTTTTGTGAGCCCATCAACCTGCAAAGCAAACCCAGAGATCTCATCCATCAAACTTACATCCTGCAGGAGGCCCTGAAGAGTGCCTGTGTGGAAAAGTACATCCCAAGCTGCGCCAAACCAAAGAACGGCACTGATGCTACCAGAGGAAAGTCGTCCATCATGGATCATTTTGTGAGACGTGGAAATGATTGGTTGTGAATTTGACAGCAAACTGGTGTCCCTCTTTGGATTCTTCACATTGAGCTCATAACGCTCGCCGTCTCCACCGCCCTCTCCATCCCGAAGAGCTTTAATCTCCCACTGAGCTTCTGGGTGACTCATTTGCATTCATCTGCATTTTTCCCATTAGGCCCCACTTGTTGCCTTTTCATGGAAAACTCGGATACGGAGATGATCACCCTTAACTGTAATGGCCTCATCTTTCACTGACTCACTCCTCCTCATATTGCTCCCTCTTCATCTCACGGTTCTGATCACACAGCAATATGGGGGTGGTGGTGGGGTGTTCTGATCCTGGGACAAAAGAACCGGCGGTGGTAAACCATCTGGGGCCAACCACCGCCTCTGGCCTGAGAGAACACAATAACACGACAGAAGAAATGAGCTGAGCGCACAATGACCGCCACTGAACCACACTAATTAGATTAATATGTGATCAACTATTCAATTAGGGCCCATTCAGCAGCAGAGCTCAGGAGGTATGGATACATGCAAATGAGATGAGTGAGTATCAAATGAAAGTGTAAATCAGGACCGGGATTATTTTTTGGAGTATTGCAACAAGCGTTTATGCGCCTTTATTACTTTTCTCATCTTTTGGGCCAAACCAGAGTCTGCTAATGTAAACTGAGCAGAATGAACACTGCCTAAAAATAATCTGCTTACTATCATTCTCTGCTAACCTTCTTACCTTATTGTTTCCAGGGATTACTCATGTAAGGCTCTCTGAAAGCAAAGCCTGCAGATTCCTTCGTGTTGAAGGTAAATGGAAAAAATGTCATCTGTTACCAATGGAGGTCTACACAAACGACAACACACCAAGACGACGCCCTAAATACGAACGAGTACTGCATGTAAAACCAATGTCTCCCTTCAAACCAATGAACCCCAACCATCTGACCAAGAAAAGGTTCATATTTGGATCAAAGTAGGTACAAAAAAACAGCTAACGAGCCTTTTGTTTGGTTTATCTTTGTTATCGTTTACCCATAAGGTTCTCAATTCTGAAATACACTGGTACAAAAGATAGTTTGCCAGGCCTGTAATGAGAATACAAATACTTGGATATTTGCGATTTGTTCCAGAATAAACGTATTTGAACAATTGTGACACCAGAGATTTTGCAATATTTAAAAATATAGTAGAGTGTGTTAAGAATGCAATTCAGCAATAAAAATAGCTGAATTACTCTACTTACTTGAACATTTCAGAATTTTGTTGGGTTTTAGGTATGTAAACAAAACAAACCGGATGCCCTCTGTTACGTGATGTAAATAAACCTTCAAAGTAAAGCGCCAGTGTTTTTCGTAAATGGAAAAAGGGAGACTGAAGTTCAGTTTGATGAAGTTAGTGTTTTAAAAAAATATTTTGTTTTATATATATAGCTGACAATTTGAATAAAAAAAATCTTGTTATCAAATATGTGATGTCATGTGACTGTCTGCTAGCATAAGTGGAGAAGCCGTACCGGAAATACTCATTTAAAATTTTTTGAGTTTTTTGGTTTTTCCAAGAAAGATGAAAAAAGTTTGTAAAACAAGTTTTCTGCTGGAAATACTTTTATCTGTTTAGATTATTGACTGTATATAAAAACTGAACTGAGTGGTCCCTCCCCCTCACATCACAACCAGGAAGTAGCTCAAAGCTCACTTCTGATTTGCAACTCCTGAGTTGCCAGAAAAACAATGACTCAGAACAATTCAAACCAATCAATGTTTACTGACGTCTTGCTCCAACATGTTCTGTATCTCAAAAACTGATGATTGATTTGACTTTATTTAATTGGAGCTGTAGATAAACCATTTTCTATGGGTGATGTCACACTCACTCGCTCCAGTTTTCAGATACAGTCAGTGGTTTAGATGAAAGGACTGAGTGTTATCTAGTTGTTCCATTTCTATTGAGGTGTTACTACGTCTTCATTTATGATTTTCATCGATCTAGAGGAACAGTAGTCTGCTAAACTTTGAGGATGGAAAAACTGTGGAGAACATTTTCAGGATTTGTTCTAAAATGATCAAAACAATGGGAATGTTGATATTTTGTTTACTGAAGAAGTTAACCAGGAAGTTAAAACTTTAAAGAGACATTTTTTAATAGTGATACATAGCACAACTTTCTTCCTAAATCTTTGTATTTTTACCTGTTATGTTTTGTTGATTCTGGTCATCTTTTCTAATTAAGGTAGAAATGATGCTGAATAAATAAATAAATTCATTTATCTTCATTTTTATGTATGGAATAGGAAGATTCATGGTTTGTTCTTTGAATTGTTGATCTTGATTCGTAAGTAGAATCTTAGTACGATCCATAGCCCTACCGGCTGCTATAGCAACCTTTTAAAGAGGGATAGTCTCTGCCCTCGATTTACTGTTATATATCAAATACCCAAAAATTAATTGTCAGACTTGGAAGACTCTCATCCAATGGTAGAATGACGGCTCAACGCTAACCCAGCAGTCCGTTTCCAATGTGATAATTGTTGAACAAACGTTAAAAGAGATGAGTTCCTATTTCCACAACTTAAAAATCTAGAGAAGTCGTGTTTTTGGCAAAGGTTTTTTTTAGTTCCCCCAAAGTTTTCAGCGCTTACCTTTCGCTGCCACTTCATTTTCCGCAAGGGCCCTGATCAAGCAACTGTGTCTGCTCATGAATTTAGAAGGAAACCTCCAGCATTCAAATGCACATTTAATTGCATTGGTTCTGGAAGCGTCGTTAAGTAAGAGCTGAGAAATAAATTTCTTAATGCGACTTAGTGATGCCCGGCAAATCAAAGACCATCAGGCGGATTAATGAGGGTGAGAGCATTAGGAGCAGAGACGGAAAAGCCTCCACAAACAAACACACATCTCAACAAAAATGCCAGAAAGTTCTTCATCAACAAGCATGCGACAAATCACCTCAGAGCAAACTGCTTTTCCTCTCTTGTGTTTAAAGAGGAGCGCTCAGGAGGAGGGAGGCCACACTAATGAAAAAATGAGAGAAGTATGTGATCGACCTGGTTATTAAAAGATGTGTTTTGAAGGGCAGCGTTCTTTCAATGAACGATGAAGGCTGATGGCTTTCTCTGTTCTTAACACTAAAACTCACTGTAAGCACACATGAAGACTGTTTTTTCAATAAAAAAAAAAAAAAAAAAAATTACAACCACGCCCACTGCATTAGTGTCCAGGTGGAGCAGCTGGTGTATGCCTGGGCTTCCAGCAATGACGGCTCCCCCCCCGGACGTTCGAAATAGGAAGTACCTGCTGACTCCAAGAGGCCAAAATCCTACAGATGTCTATAAATAAATAAACAGCTCTTACTCTGTCATTCTGTTGGTCAGAATAACCATTCTTGCTCTATTCTTGAACGAGAGGCATTCAAATATCCAGGTGCAGAATCATGTTTGCCCCTAAAGAAGTCACTAATGGTAAATGGCGTATGCTTGTTTAGCGCTTTACAGTCACAGTCCCATTCACCCATTCACACACTGATGGCGGCTCTGCTGCTGAACACTCGTGCCAATTTTCCCACCAGAGGCAATTTTGGGGTTCAGTGTTTTGCCCAAGGACACGTCGACACGTGGGTGAGCAAGGCGGGAATCGAACCTGCAATATTCCGAGAGGTCGACCGCCCTACCGCTGCTCCAAGGATGCCCTCAAAAAGGATTGAACTGGGCTTCGTGGACCACAGTTGTGAAAACAAATTTAACAAAAACACTAATTCTGAAGGGGCTGTACAGTAGTGTAGAGGTTAGCATTATTGTCTCACAGCAACAGGGCACTGGTTCAAGTCTCGGCTGGGTCTTTTCTAATTCTCTTGTAAATGCATAAGTATTCTACAGGCACCCCAGAATCGACAGGCCAAATAAATAGTTCTTAGACTGTAAACTGTCCATTAGGAGCGAATGTGTGTTTGGCATTGATGAACCCACAATGACCAGTTTGGATTCATGTCTTCACTTAACTTAAATGGGATCGATGTCACATTTAGATTCCAAACCGATAAAAAACGGATTTGATCTTTGCTTATCTGCGTCTCATTAATACATTTATTTACCCATTTTCATACCTTTTCAGTAAAGTGAACATCTTAAATGTATTGATCATGTTATAACATTAATGTTATACATTCTGAGGTTGGGTTGGATCAAACGTTCTGATGATTTGACAAGTTTGACACAAGACACAATTTAGGGAAATACACAACTAAGGAGCAAACTTCAAATTAAATCAAAATGAATGACGATCAGATGAAAGATGCACAAACATATTTCACCAACAAATGCATGATAGCTCAAATGTTAGCTTCCTCTTTATGTCTCTAACAACCAAAAATTGTGTTTCATCGCTGGCACTTTTTAGACTTTCCTCATTTATGTTAAACCTTTTGACTCAAGCAAGGTTTGAAATGCTTTTAAACACTTGCGTCAAACTGGAAAGAAAATGTGTCGCTTAACGTAAAAGTGTTTAAATAAAACATTTAGAAACAGGAACCCGACATCCAATGATTCACAAACATACATTCAAAGACAACACCAACTGTTGTATCTCACATCACAAAAGTTTTTTTTGCTCCATGGGGCCTTCTGTGTGTGGTTGCTATGGCAACATCAACAGGGCCAACGTCCACAGACTAAAGTTGTTCTATTGTAGCACGAGAGGTTTAGTGAATCTTATTCTTCAGACGCTATGGTCTTAAAATTGGTCGTAGAAAGAAGAAAATAATCTGAGGGATTGGGATTATCACCCTTTCACAGACAAAAGTGACTGACTCCATGGACACATGACTCCACGCTCTGAGGCGGCGCAGCGCGTACCAAAGCTGCTCATGCCAGGGCTCTTCAAGTTGGTCGATTTGGGAGTGTTAGACCGACGGTGAGAACTGCTTATCGACCGTGGCCCCGATGACACGCAAGGCAGCGGGGCGTGCTGACGACCGTCCCCGAGGACTCCTGTCCAATTACAGCTCAAAATGAGCCAGAGGAACGCAGAAATTGGGCTGGGTGCACAGAGGTGATGATGGAAGGAGGGAAAGGGGCTGGAAGATGGAAAATAAGGGGCCAGCAGTATGAGTAGCACTTGAAATTAATGGTCCAGGGTGGAGTGGAACTCCCACAGCTGAGCATGTGGCCCGCTGATGACATTAACTCCTCCCTCAAGCAGCCATTAGGGGGCAGGAGGCTCTGAAAATCTCAGGACATGGCGAGTTAACTGCGTGTGACGCCCAGAATGCTTCCTTCAGCTCAGTCACATAACTATGGTTGGAAACGCAGGTTATGATTTCATTCTCACTTTAAAAACTGAAATGTTCCTGCTATGATTGAAAAGAAGGCTTTGCTTTGAAAATGTCATATTTCCATCACTCTTCTCCTAGAGCTATTAGCATAAATGTGTTCCTCTGTAAAGGAGATCTTCTGTGAGCCTTTGCCATTTAATAGCCGGCCATACGTTCACGCTTCAGTCTGGCTTTAATGTCGCCGAGCGCAGGGGACCCTCAGTGAATGAGGCGAGAGGACCAGAGGCCTCCAAACTCCTCATCCAAATTAGCGTCATCTTCCGAAGTGCGGCGTCGAGGGATGAGAGCAAATGTAGTCATTATGTTTCAGAGTTAATGGCCACAAGATGAGACGCAGGAAAGAATAAAACTGTCCTCATAATCACACCCAAAAAAGAGTGATTATTACAAAAACATCCATGAGTCTCGGTTGAGATCAGAAAAATCAAACCAGCAGCTGACTCCTCTGAATGGAGAAGAGCTCTTGTTCTCTGTGATGCACAGAAACTGCTGCAGGAATGAAAGGATGAAAGGACAGACAGAGAAAAGTGTTGAAAGTTTAGCCGGGAGTCAGTACTGCTTTCAAGACCTACACCAACACTTAGGGGTTGCCATGGCAACATACACCAGTTACATGTAAATCGCAAGCTGGCAAAATGTAATAAAGTGTTTCTTTGAAAAGAAGTGGAAAACAACAGTATGAGTATGAAAACTGTTAAATTTGATAAGTCTGTAAGGATTACAATAAAATGTGTCCATCAATCCTTTATTCATCTGTTATCGTTTGCCTATGAGGGGTTCAGAAACAGCTGAGAGCCTTTCCCCGATCTTAGCAGCTCATTCACATTTACGCAGCCATAAATGAAGGTAGGCACAAGGATCTAATGGTGAACCATTTCCACAAAACACGATGGTACAAGCTCCCCCACAGATGGAGGCGCTAAATCTAACGCCACATTCTTCACTCTTCACTGAGCTCCGTGCCGTGGTGAGTTCAGGGGCAATTGGACATCAATAAATAAATAAATACGTTTGTTTGATTGACTATTTAAAACTGGTACAGTGGGATTGGAGAAAGAAAAACACACAATATCTATTACATTTGCAGAAGTTGTCTTAGTAGGTTTAAAAAATAACAATATCAACTACAGGCTTCCCAAATGCTGTAAAATAGCACGAGTTGAGCACATGACAGCCTGTGGCCCATTTTATTTTTTATAAATGAATATTGCAAATGAAAATCCGCTATTGGCCACCCAGACTTTAAAAAATATCTGTTTCAAAGCCTGTATTGGCTTTGAAAAAAAACATATCGATCAATCCCTAATACAGTAACAAGGAAAAACAAAAACAAAAAAGCTCTAATGACTCAAAAACTCTTACACAGACTCCAGGAAAAACGTAATCTGGGATAAATAAAAGATAAATAAAGAAACTATTTACAAAAATAACCAAACATTGCAAAGGCCAGAGCTGGTATAAAGAGAGATGAAATGTCAGCTCTGTTCTTTCCAGAACACAACACAATCCAAAAGCAAAAATAGTCGTAACTGTCATTCGTAACTGTCTGGAGCAGGGATAGGCAACTCCGGGCCTTAAGGGCCGCTGTGTCTGCATGATTTCCAGATATCCAAGCCCTACTCATGACCTTTAGCACCTGGTTCAGGTGGGTCCAGACAATTAGAGCATGGTATGGTGGAAGTTGCCCATCCCTGGTCTGGAGGAAGATGGACTCGAGCCATTAAAGCATGCTATAATTACACAAAATAACTTAATCTGGGATTTTTTTTCTGAAGTTATAAGCAGGTTATTTTTTTAACTTTCAGACCTGATGGCGAGTATCAGTCTAGTTTTAATGCTGAAATTTTTTCTGCCTTTCAATCCTTCTTCTCTTAGACTTTAATGTCACTTTGTAGATCAAATGAGTGGACACCGCATAATAAGTAAATCTATGTTTACATGTTTAAATCCCATTTTATTTGTCCTCATGTTGATTTTAGCTCAACATTTTCAGCAGCAAACATGGAGGATAAATCCAGCTTTAACACCTGTTTCTTCTGTACTGTTTCAAAAGCACAACTTTTCACTGACCCCTAAAACCTCTGTTTCCAATTCATCCATTTTTAAAGCCACCGGAGTCGAATCTAACAAGGCAGCGCAGAAAATGTTCAGACCAACTGCAGTAAAAAAGGATGTGAAATGTAAGGAACAAAAACACAAACCAGTCTAATCATGGCAGCTGATGCGACACTTTTCAGCATCTGAGCCTGTCATTTGTTTGTTGTTATTTTAAACTTGTTCTGCACAAAGTCAATGAACCGTTTCTTTAGAGAGTTTAAAGTAAACAGCGAGTAAAAATAAAGCTTGTCAGTCAGAAAGCAGATCCAACACAAATCTGTGGGATATGTCAAGCATAAATGTCATGCTTGCTTCCTTTTTTAGAGCAAAAATGCTCTTAATTGTAAAAGTTTTAAATAAAACTTCAGAAGTTTCAATTATCAAGTGCTGAAGTGAAACAAAAAAAAAAAGAAACTTGAGAAGTTTGTTCAAAAAAAGCAGAAAAGAAACCCTCCAGTGGATTTGGGTGATGTTATTCAAACAAAGCCCTATCTTTACCGTTGCTATTTTGCAAGCGCTTTTCCGCAACCAAAGTTGTACATCTCTTTCTTATTCTAGAACAAAAAAATCAGTTTGAAAGTTGGGAGCTTGAATCAAACAAAACTGGGCTGATCTGGATCAAAGTCCTAAAATCCTGAGAAATATTTCACACTTTACTAGAATAAAGTCATACATTTATCATTTAAAAAGTTTTACAAATACAAAGTGATTTTTTTGACTGCTGCGGAAAATCATGACAGAATTATTCACTTCTAAAAATGTTGGATTGCGTGAGACGGCGGCGGTGACCCTTTTAAAGTGGCCACTGAACGCAAACGGTTGGTAATAACTCAGCAAGTACAGATAAGGATGTTTTGAAAGGTTAATTAAAGAATTTAATTACTGCAGAAATGAAATGTCTGCAGAACAATCGAGGGCTGAAATGGTCTGGAAAAGTTTCAAATCTGAACATGACGTTCAGCCTGAGTGGGGAAAAAATGGGGCTCCCCCCCCCCCAAAGCCCTCTTCGCACATGACAGTCTGGAGCGAATCAGCTCAGGTTATTACATCATACAGTATTGCCGCCATGAGGACTCCACCCTGCAGCACTGTTCCACTTTCAGTGCTGTGTGAGTGATGCGTGTTAAACACAGAACACTGCATGCCACACTCGTGGAAATCCAATTTCTTATTCATGCTACGGTTTGTTTCTTTCAGCTGCATGAATCATACCTGAGGACATTTTCTTTTTTTTTTTTACCAACCCCCCCGTCACTCCTCCAACTTCATATTTAGGCTTAAGTGACAGCCACTATTTGGAACAAAACATGAGAACAAAGCGGCGGTCTGTGCCCATCATGACTGCCTGACTGTTTAACAATGTACTCCAGTTGATTTGGCAGCTGGCATTCTTTCATAAACCGTTTCTGTTGTTTAAAGACGCCTGTCACCCTTCTGCAGTCAATCAGCTGTACTTCCTGCTCCTTTCTTTAAAAACAAGAAAACAAGCCTCCCTCTCTTCATCCACTTGTTTTTCTCTGCCCCTTCTCTTTTGTTTGCAACACTCCAGGTCATGGCCCTGCTTCCATAACCCGAGCAGCAAGCGGGGGAAGAAAGGAACGCCTCTGTCATTCATTTTCTCTCCTTTCACGACAATGCAGGTGAAGCAGCAAGGCAGATCTTTTCTGGAGTGAAGCTGCTGACAGTCTGGTTTGTTTAGACGCACCGTCAGCAAGTTTTAAAGACAACAAACCCGACTCACAAAGACCATGTTTACCGGTGTACAACCGCAAAAATCCACTTAACAAGGATGCATTTCACCATGTCTGGCTTCATATATGTAATGCTCACACACATTTTATTTTTTTTTTATAAAACTGGTTTTAATATTTAATTTCTAGAAGGCTTTCTTGAAAAAAGACATTCATTATTTCATAAAGATCAGAATAGGCACGTAAGTTCGATAAAAATTATAACTCAGAATAAAAATTAAATACTAAACATAAAAAATGTTTCTAACATAATTTTATAACATATTAGGATAAAATCAAACAGTTAAACTAAGATTGCGGTCTCTAAAAAGGTTACGGCTCATAGAAACCATTAGACTTTATTCGTGTCTGATGAAAATAAAGAAGTGTTCCAAATTTCATGTCCCTGCAACATAGCAATTTTTTTCTTTTGCTTAGCAACCAGTGTTATTGCTGCTTTGTGAAGCTTGGATACATGTCCTTAAATGTATGTTTTTTAGCTTTTATTGGTAAGTTTTTCAAATTTGCTACAACCAAGTTTTGGGGAAAAGTTGGGGCCTTTTAAGTAGAAATGTTTTATCATTTCTTGATGCTCCACACAAGAATTTTATTTAAGATTTTACTGGTATTACCATGGCAACACTAATTAGTGTTACATCACCGATTTTAGTTTGAGAAACTGTATGATGGACAATAATTTTAAGTCTTTATGAACTAAAAAAGTTTATTCTATTTTTTTTTTACTTCTAGCAAAAGGTAGCACGCTTTAAATGCACTTGTTTTAATCTTTATAGAAGCATGTTACATTCTATTGAAAAAACTGTGGCCTTTTTTAAATTAAATGCAAAACGCTACTATTAAAAAATTATATTAAATAAGTCATTAAAAAAAATCTTTAAAAAACAGACAGTAAGCGACAAAGTTGACCACACCCACAATGTGAGCGCCGAGCAGGTCACCTGTGAACTTTACTGCTTTGTGTCCAATAGTGTTGTCGGGATTGACTCACATACAAAAGAAAACACTGTTTATATTGGTCAATATTTAATTCTTCCCCAGCGTTTTGCTGTGTAAATAAAGGAAATAACTGCTTTACTTTGAAATACACAAATTATTTTTCCTGAGAAATGTTTGTCTAGTGGAGTCTAGATTTGGCTGGTAGACTTTAGATGTTATTGGCCACCCCAGCTAGTAACTAAAAAAGTTAATTTGAAGCCCTGGGTCTTTGGGTCTATGGCACTGCTCAAAGTCAGAAGTGGAAAATACTGTTATGTCATATTAATCTCTATAAAAGCTGAAACGAAGCCAGTCTTTTGAAAACACAAAAAAAAAACATTAAATTCCTCCATGTTCATTCTGGCTGACTTTATGTATTCCATTACAGTGTGTTGCACCCGTCTCTCTCTCTCTCTCTCTCTTTTTACGTCTTTCTTTTGTGCACAGTTCTGCGCTGCTGCAAGGCAACCGAACTATGCAGCCCACCCCCACAGAGCATGTTGAGTTCAATCTTTTAATGACCACTAGTTACGTGCTGCTCACGTCCTGTCCGCGGGAATGACAGGACTCCTTGCAGCGTCTCTTTTTGTCTTATCTTTGAGCCAGTTTGGAAATCATTGTTACTGCAGCAATGAGGGCATGTCTGTACTTTGATCAATCTCCGACTCAGACTTGGATACAGTAGTTGCATTTTTTTTTTATTAATCTCCATGTTGTTTAATTTAATCGAGAGAAAATGTCAGAACCTACAAAACCTACGTAACAACGTAACAAGGGTTTATGAAGTCCAGCAATTGTAATTAATTACCAAAATTTTAATTTTAATTCGTTACATTACTCCAATACTGACAAAAGTAATTAAATTACTATAATTTGTTAGTTTGTAATCCGTTACCCCAAATTGTGTATAAGTATATCAAATATACCATAGACCATATACCTGTAATGTAGGAAATATACTAACTGAATACTTCTTCAGACTAAATTGGAATATTTTATGTTTCCAATATATAGATAGTTTATAAAAAGTAAACTTCAAGTGTAGTGTCTTACTTTTATCATGGATTAAGTATACTTGTAGAACACTTAAACAATACTACTTTTTACTAAGTGAATTTCAAAACATCTAAAACGTATTTTCTGCTAAGACACAAATTGTAACGGTTTCATTTCCATCAGGAAAATTACAGTATGTCTTCGTATATCAGGAACTGCATGACAATACTTTGATCCAATCTTAATTAAAAAAAAAAAAAAATTGAATCTGCCACCACCTTGTACACGGCAATGACTAAAAAAGAAAAGAAAAAAACCCAAAATCTTTCCCCCTTATTTAAAAAATAAGCAAAAATATACTTTCTCTGATAAAACAGGCTTTTACTTGTAGTCCAAAAATACTATGCTTCACGTTTCTTTAGTAGGCTAAAGGCCTTTACCTTTGAATGCTAAAAAAAAAAAAAAAAAAAAAACAAACTGAATGCTATGCTACACACTAATGCTAACATGGTGCGTGAAAAAAGCAAGATGTAGTGTGATCTAGGATTTTCTTCCACAAGTATGTCAAATATCAATTAATTATTACTTTTCTATATTTTATACAGTTTTGTCATGACTAAAATACTTAGCATGAGTCTAAAACGCAGCTGACCGAAGCCCAGTGCTGTTGAGCTAACAGTAGCAAACACACGTTAGCATAACTTTTCAGTACATTCGAGCTGACAGTGCTCTCTGCTGGCCAAAGGCTGCATCACACCAGCGTCATGAGAAAATTTCAGTTTTAGGAGGAAAACGTCAAATCAAAAGTGTGTTGTGATTACGAGAAAAACACGTGATTAGAAAAAAACGACTCCTTTGATGTGTCTGGATGTTTGAAGAAATGTGGAATTGTGGGAGAGGACAGAGCTGCATAGTGTTTATCTGCTTTGTTTAATGCCGTCACAGATGAATGCCCCTTCTGGATTTTCAGGATTTAAATGGTGGAAAAGACGTTTTCAAAGCGCAGAGCCGCGGTTAGCTTTGTTGATGTGAAAATAAATCATTAAGTGGAAATAATATGAAGAGGACACAAGGGTGCTGTCTTTATCCGTTTCCCATCATCCATAAAAACACACAATGATTATTTCCTTTATTTTCGTTGGGCAGAGCGCCAACGTTTTTCTTTCCTCTGCTGACTCTCACCTCTCATCCCGGCTCCCCCTCAACCCCTCCAACTCATTTTGGGTTGCAGGAAAGAAAAAAAAAAAGCAGCTGTCCCTGCCCTCCCTCCCTCTCCCCACTTCCTCCCGTCTCCAACCGAGCAGCTTTACTGAAAAGATGCTCCAGTGAGGTTGGAGATTATGAGGCTAAATAAAAAAACAGAAATGAAGGGATGATAACGTGGAAGAGAGACTCTACTTCCTCTGCCTCTTAAGGTGGCAGCGTGATGCTGTGTGAGAGTGTGTGTGCGTGTGTGTGTGTGTGTGGGGGGGGGGGGACTCGAAGCTTTTTTATGAGTCTGATGGTCGCTGCTGACAATAAGACCATAACAGAGGAAAACACCATAACACAACCAGAGGCAATGATTACAGAGCATTTGTGTGTGTACATGTGTGTTTGTTTGTGAATGTGTGTGTCCATATGTGTGTGTGTGTATATGTGCATTTTGTGTGCATGTGCACTTTTGTGTCTGTGTGTTTGTGTGTGTGTGTTTGGGTTTTTGTGTGCATGAGTGCTAATGTGTGTGCGTTTTAATTTTTATGTCCATGTGTGTCTTTGTGTGTGCACATGTGTGTGTGTATGTGTTTGCGCATACATGTGTTTGTGCATGTGTATGAGCGTGTGTGTGTGTATGCACATTTGTGTCTGCATGCGTGTGCTTGTTTTTGTGTATGTTTGTGTGCATGCATGAGTTTGTTTTTGCTTGTGTGCATGTATGGGGTTGTGTAAGTTTGTGTGTGTGTGAGGGTATTGCCGGTATCGGGCATTGAGCTCCAGCTTATGTATTAATAAACAGATTTATGACTTTGGTGATAAAGTGATTTTGAGGAAAATAACACACAAACAACTTTAAAAGAAGAAACAAAAAAAAGAATGAAAGGTTTTTGATTTTTGTAAAGTTTAACTTCTTCACGTCGTATGTCGCCAATTTGCAGTGCACCATTAAATCCCAAATTCCTCTTAACTGAGTCTCACCTTCAGCAGAAAAAACCCTGGAGAATATTTTAGATATAAATATACATTCGGACCTGAAGGGGTTAAAAATGTGCGTTCCGTTAGGTTCCAGCACAGACCAGAAGGCTTCATTTCATTCATGGTTTCGCAGACTACAGTGCTGTGTTGGGGGTGGAGTCAAACACGCCCCTTCAGCCTCCAGCCTCCTCCTTTATAAGCAGAGCTCCAGCTCACAGATGTGCTCAAAGGTGGAGCTGCCTCCAACCTGGTGATCTCCGCAGAACGGAGGAAGAAGAGGAGGCGCCGTCAGTTTTAGTGTGTCTGTGTAGGAACACAAACACAACATTTCTAGGTCGACAATGACGGCGCGTCACTGATTCTGAGGAGAAAGGTGAACTTTTCAGACAGCAGCGATCCTGTAAAACATTTTTGATGCTTGTGGTTTTTCCCGTCGCTCCTTTGATGCTTCTGCAGATTTCTGGACCTGGTTTGAATCACCGTGTCTGACAGCTGTCAGTCAGAGAATGATGGTTAAACTTTTCTAGTTTCTGTCAAACTGCAGCCCCCCCAATTCGTTTTATGACACCCCCCCCTCGGCTGTATAATTATCTTTTTCTGAGTTTGAAAGAACTCAACCCTCCCTTCTCTTTCTCCGCCTCCGTCACACTGAATGCTGCATTGTTCCAGAACCAAAGATTTGATTGGCAGAACTCTGAGGAGCTTTAATTTGGGGGGTGGGGGGTTCAGCAGAAATGCGTTTCATTTTTTTTTTCTGAACTAAGAAACATCTTCCATCATCCTGCTTGAACTTAAACAAAGAAAGAGGCGGCGGTGAGGTGAGATGGAAAATTCCACCTTAAACTTAATCTAAATTATGTTTTTTTTTTTAAAGACCTAAATATAATCCAAAGAAACATCGTTGAATTTTTGCCGCATGGATTTGCAGATTAATAGTTAAAAGCGTGAAAGCACATCAGACTAGGGTTATAGGTTCTGGTAATGAGGCAGTCCGGCGCTACAAAAAAGGCAATGCACTGAGTGGATTAAATAATCAGAAGATGTGGGGTCAAAGGTCAAGCTGCAGGATTTCATCTCTGCTGAGGATTTCAGAGCATGCAAGACAGAGAACTAAGGCGTTTTCTGCAGGCAACTGGGTGAATTTTGGTGTAATAAAAGAGCGGCACGTCAGTGTGCAGACCCTAAGACTGAGGTGCACCCCAAAAAAAAAAAGAAAATGTCTAAAACCCAGATGAAGAGACGACGGGCTTTCATGAAGAAGTCATGAAAACCCGCCGTCAAACAGGAATTTGGGTGGATGCATCGCTCTCAGAACGGGTCTTCAAGCCCCCGCCTTGAGGTTAAACGTGGTGGACAGTCAGATGGGGGAAGACGCTCTCCAGCTCCTCTGTGACCATTTTACCGGAGGAGCAAATGGAGCTGCAGGTCAGCAGGTCACTTAATAACAAGTTATCCTGAGGAGGACTGTTAAGAAATGACATCATTCACACACACACACACACACACACACACACCCCGTCCTGTTAAAATATGCCCGCTCCACATTCTTCCACTCGTTTTATATTTGGGATGAGCAGATAATGAGGGTGGGATGGAGGGCATGCGGATGACGGTGGGGGGGCTGATAAAAGACAGGAGAGGAAGCACTAAGAGAATAATTTGAGGGAGTCTGGGGTTTGGTCTCCCCTCGTTTTCTTCTTTTTTTCCTTTAAAAATAGAATTTGTGCATCTTCAGGTGGGAATAATAACTTATTTATCGAACAGCTGAAATATTCAGGCCTTCTTTAAATTCCACCTTTTTAAATTCATAAGCTCTTCTGCAGAAAAGAAGCTTGATGGGGCTGGGGGGGGGGGGGGCATCCTGCGGAGTCCAACAGCTGTTTGACACCAACTGTGGGAGGGCAGTGAGGTTTAACTTCTGACCTCAGAGAGACATTAAATGGGTTTGGATCCTGTCCTGACCCGAGAGAATGGCGGAGTAATACTGCGGCTCTGGAGACAAAAATGCGAGGTGTGTCAACACGCGCATGCACGTGCGCGGCGGGCGACCAGCCACGAGTGAAAATTCCTGGAGGGGCGGACTTCTTTATCAGTTTGGGGGGGGGGGCTGGGGGGATTGTTCTTACTTGTGAGATGGATTTTAAAGGCGGCGATGATGTTTGCGAGGGGGTCAGTCGGTCAGTCAGTGACAGGCACGCGCACAGAGCGGGTCAGAAAGTGCGGCTCCCGCGGCCGTTTTCTTGCAGACAAACTGTGCGTAATTGCGCACCGCAACAAGGCAGAAGCGGGCGGCGGCCGCGACCTCCCGCATGCGCCGCGTCCCGCCCTGATTTTGTTTTTAAGAAAAAAGATGAAAAGCCCAAATGAACAGGAACTCCCCCCTCTGGGATCGCTCCGTTCCCCGAGAGGCTGTGGGGCGGTCCGCGCGCGCTTACCTTAACACGTTCCAGCTTTTCAGAGGGTCCAGGTCTGAAATTATAGAAACCATGGTCGAGCGGCTGGGCAGCAGCGGGACGGGGAGGGGGCGCGGCGGGAAAAGGTCGAAAGAAAAAGCGGCGCAAAAAGGCGGTAAAGTCCGTCTGCGGATGACAGCGCGAGCTCGGATGCGACCCGTCCTGTTGTTGAGTGGGTGATGAGCGCTGTCACGGCTCTCCGGCTCTCCCCCCTCTCTCTCTCGCTGTTCTCTCTCTCCGGCGCGCGCGCAGTGTCTCCGCCCCCTCCCTCGTGGAGCCTGCGCTCAGCAGGCGCGTCTCCTCCGGTCCTGCTTTCACGCGCGCGCAGAAGCGCAGGAGGTCAGTTTCCAGAAAACTGCTTTATTTGAATAAAATATTTATATCACTGAGCTACTTCCGGAGAGTTAACAGAATGTATGAGATGTTTCTGCATAAGTTGAATTGTTCTGTTGAAAAACTGAAACAGCCCTGCACGGACCCCCTCATGTCAGCTCATACTTCCTGTCTGACACCACCACATCCTGTTAATAACTGCCTCTTTACCCCGTTCTTCCCCCCTCCCAGTGACATGGCAGCAGATACGTCATCCTGGCAAAGATGTTCCAGGCAGCAGCCAAGTCCCTCCTTTTGTGAGCTGCTCATTGGGGGTCAAAAAAAAGAGGGAAAAGCAGATGATCCCAAATGGAGAGAAGTATCAGAGCTGTTTCAGATAATTGCCTGGGATGGGGGAGCCTCTGCCACAGTGCAGGGGGTGGGTGGGGGGGATTTGTTATTTCCAGGCTTTGCAATATTAGTCAGATAAGTCATGTTGACACAAAAGAAAGAAAAAAGGAAAGTGTAGCGCCTCAATTCTGTACTCTTTCTCTGCAGCCTGTTTTCTGCAGCCAGATTCTGGATACGACTGCCGGTTCCCGTCCGGTTTTTCTGGGAGTTCAAGGAACAGACAGAAGTGGAATGCAGAGCAACAGCCTCAGCAGCCGTATCACTCCGGCTTTAAATAGCCTGAATTGGACATCTGCTTCACAGAGGCAGAAGAGGCAGAGGATGAAGATAGCTGACAGCATCTCTTTTTCTTGCTCCCTTCTTCATCTCGCCTCTATTTCTGTCGCCTGCCATCACACACACAGACACACAAACACAGCAGACAAATGGACCAACTTCAGCCCTGAACACACCGGTCTCACGGAGAAGCTAAAACCCTCCAGAACCCGGTTCTTCTAGAAGTTCCTGGTGTGTTCATGATCAGAAACGAGAGCAGAGAGAACAGAACGGCTGCTGCAGGTTGACAGGTGGAGGCGTTCCACACACACACCTCTCCTCAAGCTCATGACGTTAGTCTGAACTTTTGGACGTCACTGAACAAAAACCATTAGAGGTAAAAAAAAAAAAAAAGAAAATAAAAAATAATAACATAATTTAAAAAAAAAAACGGAAGTAAAAAGAAAACACAAGACATTACCTAAAGGACTGATAACACCTGCACAGGTAAAAAAAGCTTTCGGTTGATTCTATTTGAAAACATTATTATAACAAGGAATGTTGATAGACGGTTCTTTGCCTCCTTGTGAGTGACATGATCAGACATGTTTTCAAACAAACTTGCCATAGTAGCTCCTAATAGGCAAAACACCTGATCCAGATAATCAGCAACATGTTTCTGAAAAACTAGCAGAATGCTGGCCCTCGAGGCCTAAAGTCTAACACCCCCGCTCTGGTTTGATAGGAATGTCTTTGCCTTACAAAAAATTGAATAATGTAAAAATTATTTTGCCTGAAATTCAGCTGCTCAACGCCAAAAGTTCCCATCAACATTTCATGTTGGCAAACAGTAGGTGGCAGTATGCACTGTTTTCATTGGTGTACCCGATGAGTTTTATAGGACAGAGTCGCTGCGCTACTAGTTACGTATGCAAAGTTGGAAACCATATTGGAATTGTACAGATGCCGTTTCCCTGCCTGTACTACAATTGTACAAACAGAGCTGGAAAAACAACGATGTGGCTTTTCACAAGTTAATTTTTTTCAGTTGTCCTGTTCAACAGCTGAGCAAACAGATATGAGCTGAGAGCCTCTTGTGTTAGACAGATTTTACTGTTGCAATCGGGGGTTATAAATCATCGGACACACAAGGTGTATATTCGTAGAAACCCCTTTTGTAATTTAAACAAAACTTTATTTACTGTATATCTTCCAATAACAGCTGGTCTCTAATAGACGCAGGTCTCCAATAAAAGCCGGGTCTAACAGGTGTTAGTTGTAATAGACGTCAGTCCCTAATAGTGGCCAGGCTCCGTTTCACTCTGTCACGTAAACTAATTGTGCAGAGGTGAGCTGACACCTGTGCTCAGATGAATGTTTATATTAAACTGAAGTGGATGATGGAATGTAAAAAGAAAAGGGGGGAGAATTCTCAGCCATCCCCACACCAAGACACCCGCTGAGGCAGCAGCAATGACCAGCCCCCCCTCCCCGCACCCGTACTGTGGAGCCAATGGAGGAGATCCGCAGGCCTGGTAGTCCGGCCAGGCACCCAGATCAGATCCCACAGGACCACCACACGCCCCAAAACCCTAGAGCAGTGAGGTACGGAAGCACAGAGTACAATCATTAGCCCAGCCAGAAGGGCAGCCCTCCACCACTCCAGGGGGCCCCACTCCCAAGAGCCCCACCACCCTAGACAAGCCGCCCACCACCACCCAGGAGTTTCCAGCATCCCCCCACCCCAGCCCAGGGTACGAGCCAGGGCCCCCAAGGGAGACCTGCCCCAGAGCTCCAGGCAAGCGCAGGAGATCCAGGAGAGAGCACAGAAGGGGTCAGCCACCCCCAAATAGAGGAGAGATGACCAAGAGAAGTGGGGGTCCCTGAAGGTGTAGAGAACATAGTCCGACCAGGCTCTCCTAATGTTGGAATTTAGAAGGGGCTCGGTACCCAAGGACAAGGACCATAACCTGCACCATAAAAACACTCTGCCCCAGAGGTACATTGCAAGCCCGGAACGATCACAGATCAATCACAGAACAGAACGATCACAGAACGGAATGATCACAGAATTCAACAATCACAGAACAATTACAGAATGGAACGATCACAGGATACAATGATCACAGAAAGAAATGACCTAATCGAAATGCATTTTTGAGTTTAGTTTTCTTTATGCATGTCCTCCATCATCAAAAAAAAAGCCACAAGAACATGTTAAAACCCAATTTTCATCAGAGTGGGTATTTAGGGGTTATGGAGAGAATTCAGACACGATGGAAGTCTTTATTTCGAGTCATTTCTAAACCGGCGTGCAAGTCTGATGTTGCTGGTCGTAGCTCAGGGATTTCAACCCTCTAATTTCTGGTGCCACAAACTGAAAACATCCATTCAGGCCAAATCTGAATTCAACATTCGACAAAGACAAACAATATCAGCATGATGAACGCCTTGTAGACACCCCCCCCCCCCTCACCCCCCCCCCCCCAGCATTATTTACCAAAATGAGGCAGATCTGAAGACAGGAGTGTGGTTCACATCATCATGCATACGAGACGTTTTTTTGAAACCTAAACAAAGTCAGTTTATCTTAAACCACCCACTGAACCCAGATCCTCCATCCGTTTAAAGGCTGCTGTGCTGCAGATGAGAGGAAACGCTGAAATGAGCCCAGAAGAAAACGCGGATGAAATAAGTATAGAGGGATTATTTCAAAATTACAGAATTTTCTTTTCTCTGTAAGTCATTTGATCCCGTCAAATGTGCCTAAAGCCAAACGCCCACATGCTCATTGTCTGGAAAACGCTCTGTTGATGAGAATCTCTCCCCTCTCCAACAAAGAGCCCGGCGCTTGGCTCCACATCCGCAGCACTGAAATCAGGGAAAAGGCAAATAAGATTTAAATAAGGGATGCAAAGTGGCACGCGCACGCCCAGGAGAACCGCCCAGCGAGCTTGTTTGTTTCTGTCCCACGCCGCAATCAGCGTGTGAAATTGCAGAGGGCCTTCATGTGGAATGTTTACCTCAAGGACAGATGACATAACACCAACAACCCAATCGACATTTAGACCAAGATGACTGCGGCGCGTCACTGCAAACAGTTTCCTCTCTGAGGGCAACAAACCGCTTCCACTGTTTCCATAAATGGATAAGATAACGCTCAATTGCACTTTTTGGTCATTTTGTTTTCACTTTGCCCATTTTTAACCTAATCTGCAAGCTTTTTTGTTACGAATTACATTAGAAGTTCTAAATTGTTTTACTTTTCCCTTTTTAGGCTTTTTTTGTGTTATTAAATCAAATTGCAAATTTAAATAAAATGTTCTTTCCAAATGCTAAAAGATTTCCTCTTCATGACTTAAGTATAAGCAAAACGTTACTTAGAAAAAGTGTGAAAAAAATAAAAAAATAGGCTAAATTATCTAAAAAAAAAACATTTAAGAAAGCAGAAAAGAAGACAACAATGACCATATTTGTAAATGTCTAGTAATACTAAAGACTGTCCAAATCACATGACCAAAACTGAAACTTCTTAAAAACAAAATTTAATGTCAAAGAAAAAACTGGGAAAAAAGCAATATAACTTGAAATTAATGCTACATTAGGAATAAAAAACAAACAAAAAAAAAACGAGAGCAGAACAGATGCTAAACTTGACTGAACTGAAAAAGGACAAATAAAACCACAAAAAGTAAATGAGGACACTTACTTACTTTAAAAATAGAAAATAAAATGTGACATCTGTAAAGTAAGTAAAATAAACAGCCAAATAAATGAAAAATAGCTAAAAAAAAAAAAAAAAAAAGGAAACACAAAAAAAAAAAGCAAAAAAAAAGCAAAAAAGTCTTAAAAAGCCAAAAGCTATCAAGACCACAAAAACTGAATAGGGGCAAAACTAAAACTATAATTCCAAAATTTAATGTCAAAGCTAAAGAATGCAAGAAAAACAGTAAAAAAAAAAAAAGCTTAAAAAACATTAAAGACAGCATAAAATGGATGAAAAATGATAATAATAGTACAAGTGAAAAAATGCTAAAGAATGAGGATCAAAATTGGTTCTTTTTAAATGCAAAATTCAACATAAAAGTTGAAAAGTGAGGAAAAAAGCAAATGAAGTAAAAAATAATTCAAAATCAGCTTAATAAGCATTATTTATTCTGGTAACTATGTAGAAATGCTAAAAGCTATCAAAACCACAAATACTGAATAAGAAACATAAATGAGATTTCATAAAAGCTAAATTCAATGTCAAAGTAAAAGAAAAGAAATCAAAACAAGTAAGAAATATGATTAATTTGTCCAAAGCACATTGAAGCATTAAAGAAGCTAAAAAGTAATATTTTGATAAACGTAAATATTGGTGAAAGCTATCAAAATGACAAAATACTAAACGGGGACCAAAAAGCTGACAAGTGCTTTTAGTCACCTTCAAGTAAGTATTCAGATAAAAAAATGTTTTGGGTTTTTGTTTCACTTAACTGATGATGATGATGATACTAAGTAAATAATCCTGGTGGTAATTATTGCACAAAGATATTAAACAAACGATACCGGCAGCTCTTCGCAGAGCTTTTAGCTTTACTTTTACCTGGACTCAGGCTACTCCTGCTCTCAGCCAATGAGAGAATGCTGCTAGAGTAGCTCCGCCCTCTGCTCGTACATCCACATGTAAAGCTAAAACAGTCCAGGTCACATTAGCTAAACAGTAATCCTTCATCTGTAGGATGCAGCTGAGTGGCAGAAAGTGACCTTTGAGTGACCTTTAGAGCCATCATGGCCATCATAGTAAGGGTGGTAACCCATAGTAACAATTTGATTTGCCTATCAGAAGCTAATAAATGTGTTTCTATTTTTGTGGTGACGTCTGAAAACAGAATCTTAAGATTTCTTTGGAAGTCAGGCAGGTGAAAGAACACAAAGTCTGAGGTTTTGAGGTAAGAACTAAAACTTTTCGAAGACAGTTAATGGCAGTATGCACTGTTACCAAAAGGTGTCACTATATTTTGTAAACTATGTGCTGCTTAAGATAAACAAACTTAAAAAAAAGAAACTTTAAATTTTTTTTAAAAATGACTTTGTGGTGATTTTAAAGTCAAGGGAAAGGGTTTGAAAAATGAAATAAATAGAAATGAGGATGAAGTGTTGTTGACATCTCTGCTCATTGAAACCTGCATCAGACGGCTGGCACCTGAAAGCCGGACTGATGTTCGCTCAACGCCCCTTGAAGTCATCACAAACAGCTGCACTTCAAACCCACTTGAAACTTGTTTGCAATCTGAGTGCAAAGCTGTGAAGTCCAGAGTGAGCGTTGGTCCGCTTAACTGTGACTTTGGCTGCATATGCGAATGAGTGAGTGTGGTGGTGGGGTTTATTTAGATAAAGTAGTGACTCATGCAGGCAAAACACAGCAGAAGGTTTGAACATGTACCACTGCAGTGAGAGCGTGTGGTGTTTCCATCCTCTGGAATCTAAAACCTGCAGCTAAAATCATACTTTCAGTTCTTTCCTTTAAAGATTTCCACACCAACCACCATTCAGCTGCAGAGAATCAACACTTCCTCTCTGCGTTTGGGATAATAATGTTTTGGGGTTTCTGCCAAATCGGTCAGTCGAGTTGAAAAGTGACGAGTTGGAGCGAGCCGACAGGAAACGGCGAGAGAAAGCGCTTGGCGTGGAAACGTCCAGGAGGATCGTACGAGGGAAGAATGTGGAGCGATCGAACGGGTGTGGGTGAGTGAGTGGGTGAGAGATAGAAAAAAGAGGAAAAAGAGGAGGAGGAGGTGGTGGATGATGTATATTTAAAGCTGCACTTAATCAACTTCTTCGTACGCTGGTGTCTGCGAGGGGGTGGGGTGGAGTGGGGTGGAAAGGACACAAATAAGTTCAGCGCTGGAAATTGATCAGAGGGAGCAGAGGGGGAGGGAAGCTAACCAAAAGGATGGATTGGGGGGGGCTCTCATCTATAGACATGAAGTGATCCATTCAGCTTAGTTGTACTGCACTCTAATGGGGGGGATGGGTGTTTCATTTCACCATGATTTGAGGCCAAAATCAGCTGCATGGTTAAGCTACAATAAATTTCTGTTTACATCAGAAACAACTAAAGGACAATACATTCATTCATTCATTCATTTTCCAATCCGCTTTATCCCTTTCGGGGTCACGGGGTTGCCGGAGCCTAACCCGGCTACTCATGGGCGAAGGCAGGGTACACCCCTGGACTGGTCGCCAGTCTGTCGCAGGGGCCACAAACACACACACCCATGCACACTCACATGCACACCTAGGGACAATTTACAGTGACCAATTAACCTATGAAGCATGTTTTTGGACGGTGGGAGGAAGCCGGAGTATTTGGTTTTTCTGGAACTGTTAGAACTTCAGTTTTACTACATTCTGGGTGAATACTCCATTTTGATTGGCTGCAGTGTCCTTTAAGAAAGGTATCATGTCCAATGAGGTGTCCGTTATCAGAGATTAAAGAGGACGCAGAGGCGTGAAGTATGGAGGACGGTTGCTACGGCAAAGTCCTGATAATGGACACCTCAAAAAACATTATTCTACTAATACCATGGTCACTTGCAAAATAGTGAATATTAAATAAATTGTAGGTATGTTAATCTTATTATTTTTTAGGGTTTAAATCGCGCTGTGACGAGTTGACATGGTAACAGCTACAGAGCCTGCACTGCTGCATGAGGACTAACCAGTGGAGGACAATAGTTTTGTTGTTGTGATGAAATATACAATGACGTCTGTCTATCTATGTTCAAAGTTTCTGTTGATCTGGTTACCAGCTGATGTTTAGGCATGGCAATAATCAGGTTATGTGAGCGGAACTTCTTTTAAAGGTGTCAATCACCACTTTTTAATAGATACCTTGCAGCAAATCAGAATCTTTACCTGGACCACAGCATAAAATGGACACCTATAGAACAAACAAACCTAAAGGCTATATTGCTGAAATGTATGTTATAAGACAGTCCTTTTTTAAACTTTTTAAAATATTTTTTAATATCTTTTTTGTATATATGTATATGTAATGATTTGAATGTATGTGTATAAATGTGTGTGCATGTATATATATATTGTTCTGTATATTTTAAATGTACTTTTCTTTTCCACTAATGTAAAAGAGGCAGAAAAACAACTTTTCTTCATTCTGTACTATTTCCCTTGTAAAACAACTTGTGCAAGATCTTTTGCTTTTATTGTTGTGGAAATGAAAAGAAATTTTAAAAAACTAAAATTGAACTGAAAAGCTTCGGTCACACAGTTTGAACGTTCTATATTATGGCGGTGGCCTAATCACCAGTTGGTAACCGGAACAACAGAAACTTGGAACATAAGTGGACAGACGTTAAATATATAGTTTATCATAACACCAAGACCACTTTTCCCCACTGGTTATTTCACATACACCGCCTCCAGCAGAGCAAGGTCAGTGCAGGCTCAGTAACTGTTACCATGACAACGCCTCACACCACATATCGAATTGTCCGCTTTTTATAGAAAATTATTAAAACGTAAAAAAAGAAGTAGATTAAAGTACTGTTACTTGATTTAATATATATTTCTTTCATAAGTGACCATGGTAAAAGTAGGATAATACCCTTTCCAGAAATGATCAGAGTTCATGGAAGAAACTGCCCGATGAAAAGCGTTGTCTTCTTTATTGTTTTTTTCCTTTGTTTATTTTGCTGAAATTGCATGAACTAAAGCAATCAAAGTATAGAGTGCTCTAATGGTCTTGGGTTGCTTCAATTATGATTAAAGAAAGCCTGTTCTGTTCAAGAAAACAACATAAAAAGTTGAATCTAATCTCTCTTTAGATCTCTGGATATCAAAGTAAGCATGTTTGACCTCAAAACCCACAGTTAAGCACGGTGGTGGAAGGATGATGATTTTATCTAATTGTTTTTCTTCAGTTTAGTCTCTAAACTGCTGTAGTCTTTTTATGTTGGTCTTAAAAAAAGCTAAAAGTTGGATTAAAAAAATGCTGAAAAACAGGTTTCGATCAGAAAATAGATACAGTTCACTCTCAAATTACCCCTAAATCACAATCTTCTCCTCAGAAAGTTTATGTGCAGATCTGAGTTTGGATAGACTCAACATTTAATGGAGAAAGGGCATGAGGGGAGGGCATGTTAAAACTCATATACAGTAGCCACGCTTTGGAAAAACTTCTTCATCACCCCCCCACACACACACACATACACAGACACACACACCACAACTCTTATTAGCTGTTGATCGATCCCCTCTCAACATACCTCACACAGATAGAAAAGGCAATTAGAGCATTGAGCAAACAATTGTGTGAACTAGTGATCGATAGGTAATCATCACCTGGGAGGGACAGCATGGGGGTTATGAAGAGGGGAGCAGCGGCCAAGAGGTGAGCTGCAGAGTTTGCCCGGATTTTATGGTGAAGACAAATAAAACCAACTGAGAGAAGAAAGCTGAAATTAAAGGATAAAAGCCAGAAAACAGAACTCCAGAGCAGGTGATTGAGGAAGGGGGGGGCATCATCCCAGATTACTGCAAAATTCCATCCTATAAATGTCATGAAATTTAAAAAATGTACGTTTAATCTTCGCAGTTCACTTTAATTAAACCTCTAAGTAAACAATTTTCTCACTAATTAAAAGACTTTAAGCTTCAGGGTTAATTAGAAAAAGAACAAACGTAACACTTGACTCTGTAACCTGTTCATCTTTTGTCTAATTTCTTAGTTTAATATGTAAAACTGGAAAAACAGCAAAGGATAAAACAATAAACTTTTAGAAATGAGACATAAAGCTGAATGTACAGGAGTGCATCACAGACAAAATGCCACAAGTCACCTTCCACTTCTTTGACAAAAAGATCTCTGTATATCTACTCCGAAGAACTCTAGTTTGTGGTCCAGTTTCTTATGTTGTAGTTGGAGCTGATTCAGCACAAAAACAAGATTGTTGACCTACGGATACATTGGGCATGTGTGGTGTATTCAAGAAAGCACTGAGCATTGTTTTTTTAATGCATGCCATGTTCACACTGGACTGTCTCTACCCAGTACTAGCAGATGAACTCACAGTTGATAAAGACGTGGTGAGAAATGTTGAAGTGGTGAAAATCTGGTGAATCTTGCTCCAGGCTTTTTCTTTCACAGCTCTATTCTGACATTTGAAAGACTTGGTGTCATAGTATTCCAGCCATAAATAGAAATGATGAATTTCCCCTCTATAATCTATTTTCAAATACTTTGTACTTCAGTGAATTAAAAAGGACGCCATCCAAAAGTCACATCCGAGTCCCTGATTGGTCAAAGTTCAACTGGTTTTACTTTTAGTACACCAGGAAAACGATGGAAAAACTTGTGTGACAGCAAGAGTTTTGAATGCGGAAGCCTGAAACGCACATATGTGCGTGTTTACATAGACTTATAATGGAGCAGTCGCTCGAACGTGCGTTTCAACGCCCAGTGTGAACGAAGCATAAAGAATGCAGTTCAGCTCTTTCATTGGTTTTTCTAAGGAGCCTATTTCTTCAGTGATGAAAATCGTACTTAACCCAATAATACTGGAGCTGGCGCAGGCGACAGCCAGAAACTCTAAAGCTGCTCTACAAACTACAGTCTTTGACTTTTTACACAATTAACAGAATCCTAATGGATCCTGAAGCAGAGAATAGCAGCTTTGTGCTGATTTAACGGCATAAAGCCACTTTTCTCTGCGTCAGAATTAGTTGGTTCACTTTGACTGATCAAATACTTCACTACTGTAAAGTGTTGCATTTCAGCTCAAAGCTGTTTTACTCACCTTTAGAATCTGTTGGAATTTGTGTAAATGGTTAAAAAGAGAAGGTAATATAAAGAATGTTAAAGGGTCAAAGGTAATGTGTAAAGTTTATGAATTTGATTAGACTGTTCAAGATAAGTGATGCAGTTTTGGGAAACAGTGCAGAAACATACACCAGTCAGACTATAGTGCCGTTCTGTTTCTGAAACTAAAAGCAATACATCG
>BSAI01000030.1:11489480-11523940 GCA_036245035.1 Adrianichthys oophorus
AGGACCAGGATTGGGCAGCCTCGTCTTAACTGAATAGTAATCAGCATTTGTTGGGGATTTTTTTATAATATCCTGCAAAGCTTGTGGGGCTACCATATTTTACAAGTTTCCAACATGGTCAAAATCGTTTGGGCTTTCTCAAAATGGTCTCTGAGATGTCTTTCGTGTCTCCAACTGTTCTCAATTTAGTTTCAAAGAGTTAGAAATTGTGAGAACTTTAGAGAAAAAAACCTCAGGGGTTGGTGATCTATGAAACTAAAGTTACTAACTGGAGACACAGGTGAGAAGTTAAGAGTCATAAATATTTCTGATTCAGAATAAATAGTTGGATGTTTTGGTAAAAATGGGTAAACTGGATGAGAGATAGAAGCACTATTAACCTTTAAACTATAAATAATATACATTCGCTCTATTTTGGTCATGTCAAAGCTTACAACAAACAAGGTACGAATTGGTAAATGACGATAAAAGTTTTTGAAACAAAATCTTCCAAAAATCTCCTTTCTGACTGGCCCAAAGCCCTCTATAATTGTGTTTGCTTGAGTCTTCCAAAATAAAAAGTTGATTTAAAGATGATTCTTTGTTTAACCTTTTAAAGTTCAACAGACAGAAAGGTTTTAGCAGAAGACACAACAAATGATCACCGTCAAAGTCCTCATTTTCCAAGTGAATGCCAAAGCTCACAGTTTCAGAGCAGCTTGCATCATTTCATGTCTCTCTATATGATTTTGTTATGCAGAACTGGTAAAATAAGGTTTTCGTTTAATTCTATTTTAGACAGAATAGAAACCGGATTTCCTCCCATAATGGACCTTGTAATCTGCTCATTTTACATTTACCTGGTTGAACATTAATATTATTGAAAGTTACCAACTTTACTAGTGGCTTTAGTGTTGTACTATCAATGTAATACAATTACCAGATGAGAGGAAATGCTTTAGAAATCATCCGTATGATGAACAGCATAAATGCGAGCAGAACATCAAAGAACATCTGAAGTCTTTTGAGGATTTAACAAATTTTTCCGCATCCTTTACTGAACGCCTGTTCATTGCCAACAACTGTCTATTGCTTGGCCTGTTGTCTTTAATAATTGATAACAACTGATTGCTATACTGATAAAAATGTTCATTTTAAGGTTAGAATCTGCTCCTGTAGCAGTTTTTTGGTTCTCAGAAAGAATAAACAAACACAAGTCAGATCATGTTGGCTTCAGTTTTCTTAAAACATAATTTTCCTGCTTCATCTCTCCAATATATTTATTCTCAAAGATGAAAGAGGGTTAGGACCCCAATTCCAAATTCCCTTTTTATTGGATTCTTGCCTTATTGACTTTTTCCTTCTTTCTTTATCCTGCCTTTTCCATAAACTGACTTTTTATTTGTTTTTAGATTATTTTTTCAATTTTATCAATATAATATAATATGAATTACTAATAAGACACTTTTGTGCTTAAATTATAAAAAAAAAAAAACATCAGTAGAGTCTCAAAAAGCCATTGATATTTTTAGGGAAGAGCAGTGGAAGTAAACACGTTTGAGCTAGTCTTGATTTTATATGTCAATCCTTTCAGACTAAAACTCAGATAAAGAACCAAAAATGTGTTGCTAAAAAACTTAAAAGGTAACAAAAACTAAGAGATTCATTTATGATTCCACATTTCATCATTAAAAGCTCGTGAAATGGGACAAACAAGACTCCAAAGGTTTAGCAAACCATGTAAATGAATGGATACTTAAAAAAAGTTAGACTAGGACCTAAAGTTGGACAGAAGTCCCACACCATCACTCTACCACCATCATCTTTGTTAAATCCTTTTTTTCTGCAACGAAGCTGTCTTTTCTTGTAACATAAACATCCTTTTTGTCTCATCGGTCAGATGGTGGTGATATTGCAGATATTTTTTGTCAAATAGATGACAAGTTTATGTTTTACCTGTATACGGTATATGAGAACTGGACTGAGTGACCCCTGCCTCCTGGTATTACAAAGAGGAAGAACCCGCTGGCACCAAGAAGCCAAAATCCTAGAGACTTTTATAGAAAAATAAACAGCTATTACTCAGTCATTCTATTGGTCAGAATAACCGTTCTTTGCTCCTTTTATTAACGTTCTTGATAAACCTCTTTTTTAAATTAATTTTTTCTTTAGTTCAAATTATTCAAGTTATAAACTGACCAATTAGATGCTTCAATAAAAAGAAATGGAGCCTGGTGGCTCCTATGTCCAACGTTGTTTGTTTGTCAGATGTCGTGTAGCCCGCTTTCAAGTGGCAGGGGTGTGGACTACAAACAAGCTCACTCCTGATTAGTGAAGGTGGTTGCCATAGAAACATTGACTAAGACCAACTCGGACAAATCACTGATTACTGACGTCATCTGGCTCCAGCGTGGCAGCATCTTTATTGTAAGAAAATGGTGACTAAAGTGATTTCATTTGGTTGGAGCTGGAAGTAACCTATTTTCTATGGATGACGTAACCCTCACTCGGTTCCAGTTCTCAGATACAGTCAATGATTCTTCCTTAGCCTGGGTGGTCCACATTAAACTAGCCTTTCCATAAAAGGATTAATATTTATGGTTTGCTGCGTGTTCTGTTTTTCTGTCGTCATTCTTCTTCGTTTCCTTTCACTGCTGCTGCTTTTGTGTTTTTGAAGGAGCCGCTTTGTTTTCGTCCGTGCAGGCTTTGGATCCCTGCACTAGTTTGACAGAATAATTCCCTTGAGAGCTGAGTCTGTGCAGCAACTGTACCTGAATTAATTCTGGGTGTTTTCAAATCTTTGCAGACCCAACAAAAGCATTAAGATGATGCTTTTTAAAAATGTTTTTTTTTTACTTCAGACTCCTTCAGAACTTTGTGCTTTTAAGTATACCATATTTCAATTCTCTCTGAGCTGATATCAAATTGATTACTTTCTTTGGTTTTTATTGTTAATTACACCTCAATTATGGATGGACAAAAAGCATGTTAAATAAAAAGGACATTATCTTGACCTTATGAAAGCTTAAAACATATCATTCTGTACATAACCAGGCAGTTGGACTAAAAGAAGACACATTCTTGAACTTAGTAGCCTTTCCTTATGAATGATTACAGAAAGTACAAAGGCTATCATTTTAATGAAGGGCTCATGAATACTATATGTTCTATTACTAGTTTGATCTACAAGATAACTTGGAACCTGATGGCTCAGTAGGTTGACCAGAACATTTTTACTTGGGTGATGGAACCTGACTTTTCTGTGAGGCAGCCATAGCTTAGTGAACCTTAATGAATGTCAGCAGATCCGAATCTATTCGGTTATTGGAATTGCTTATCTCTGCATAAAAAAACATGGCTTTTGCTTTTCTTTTGCTGCAAATTTGGCAGTTCTAAAAAACACCGGCATCAGAAACCAAAATAACCAATAAAAATACTTGACAAACGTCACATGGTGTTTAGGTAATTTAACTTTATGATGTGTTGATGTTAACTCATGTGGACCTAAAATCTTCGGTTTTGAAACATTTCATGACATCAGCCACTTAAAATGAGTGGTGAAATGTTGGAAGAAAGAAGACCAAGTCCAGATACCATGAACTTTGTTGATGCAGATGTCACTTGAATAAATGAAGCCTCATTAGCTAAAAAATGGTCATAAGAATTTAATTACGACAGTGATCCAAAATAACAGCTCTTTCTGCTACCGAACTGCAAAAGCTTTTCAGCTTTTTTGATTGATTTAATATTCAAATCAGCCCTTTCAAAAACTGAAAAACAAACTCATTCGAGAAAACATGGTTTCCTGTAATCCATTTATAGCACCTGCTGAACCGCTCCAGTTTCTTCAAGACCAGAAATAATAACAACTATTGAGAGTGTCATTAGCAAAAGGGATTCAATCCAGGTTCTCAAATTATACTGCTCCCGAGAAATATATATGGAGTATAATGATCGTTCCACGGGTGCAGTACAGTCTCCATGCCCGCTCCTCTACTCCTGCGCACTCGTGAAACTTCTTCTGCGCAGTATGTGGGAGTATTCTTACGCTCCTGTAACCTCTCCTGCTCACTCCTGAAAGTATACTTACTCTCCTGAAACTAGTCCTGCCCGCTCATGGAGGAATAATCCTGTGCACCCGATGTCATATCTTCAAGCCTCTGCGTTTCCTTTTACTGTTGCAAAACAACAAAATAGTATCCTTTGTTTTTGTTGACAGCTGAAAATGTGAGCTGTATAGCCTTAAACTACTTCCAGGTAAGCCTTGTGTCTAAGAGGCACTCTTAGAAAATGAATTTAAACATTCATTCTGTGTTTGCTTCATTTTAGATTAAAAAAAAAAAACCAGGAACATAAAAAATGATTAATTTTCTACAGAAGCTTAGAAATTGAAAAAGAAGTAGAAGTAGTTCCTCCAAGTAGCTTCCCAGTGATGCTCGAGGAGTTAGAAGACGATAGATTGAAATCACTATAAATTTTAATTTATATGTGATGAAACTTTTGTTGTGGTTGTAGATTGGCAGTACCTGTGTGAAATCTTTTTGAATTTGTGAAGGATTTTTTTTTGTGTGTGTGAGATGTGAAATTGCCAAATTTCACACTGCCAAAAAATGGCCACCAAGCAAGAGGTCCTGTGGCCATTGCATAATAATTCCAAACTTCCTTTGGGCATCCCTGATGTGATTGTTTAGGTTTTGTTAGTGGATTTTAAATAAACTGCTTTTCAGCCTCATAAGAGATTTTGGTCCTATTTATTTTTTATAGCTTCTAGGTGTATATAGGTGTGATGTCACCTATTTTGGAAGTAGGTCAGTCTCAAAAATCTATTTTTGTACTAGGTCCGTGCACATTTTGGCGAGTTTTTGAGTGTATGGCGGGGGTCAATCTGGATTTAGTTAGTCTTTCATGACTGCGATACTTCAAATCAGTTAAAGCTTCCATCCTGAAGTTTGTCATCTTACTGCTTTGTTAGTTGCAGGTTTGATTCTTTACAGTAACAGCTCATCTGGACTTGGGCAAAACTGACTGTGTCCCTTTGGAAGAAGGTTTGGATAGAAGCATTTACTAACTGCATAATTATACATTATATGTATGATTTTCCGCTTTACATAAAATCTATCTACATGTTTTAAGCAAGTATGCAACAACTCAGTGTTAAATTCCCAGATTCCTCCTTCAGTGTCTCAAATATTTCTTCTGTTATGAAATTATTCTATTCATTTTGAACAAAACCCATTTTTGTCCTGCCACAAAGAAGCACATATTGCACGTTATGAAAGAAATAAATCCATAAGTATCATAAAAAATACCACACAAATCCCACGTCAAAGGTTCCAAGAGTATTTTTCCCTTGTAGCCTTTCCATCGATCCAACAACATAAATCAGACAGGGGAGCCCTTTTGCTAAACAACAGCCGATGGGAAATCTCTTTGTCTCAGGTGTTGTGGTCATTTGTACAAAAAAAGGTCAAAGGTCATATAGAGCAGCAGCCAATTAAAGCCCTGCCGATTTGACCCAAGAAGGAAACAATCTCCGATCCCATCTGTGCATCTTTGCCTCAAGGGCCACACTCCCCTTCCTCGGTATGGAAGGAGTTTGTCTGGCATAGCTGCACCTGCCCTTTATCTACTACGTTTGCTTTTACACTGGTAGCTTATAAACCAGAAAACATTTATCTATGTGCATGTCTGCAACTCATAATGCTTTCATAACACAAACAGAAACACTTCCTGAGCTGGAGGTGTGGACCCACAGACACAGTTCAGAGGTCTTTGCAAGCCAGCACACTTCATTTCCCAGGCTGCTGCGGGCCGGCCGAGGGCAGGGCACCGCATTGTTCGCCAGCTTGATGAAACATGTCTACCTCAGCATGTGCGTTAGCTGCTGGATAGGTGAAGGGTTAGAGATGAATTTGTATATATGTGTGTATGAAGGTTTAATATGTTCTTTCTGGTTCAAGATGGCACACTGACAAGTCAAAGGCTCATACATCATCCAGGAGCTTCGCGGCAGAGCGATATTTATGGCTGTCTGATGTTGTTCAGTGTGTGCGTTTCACACAAAAGGAGCGAGAGAGGATGCGATCTAGAAGGAGAGATTGAGGTATTTTTTTCAGGAACAGGCTGTTGAGGTTTGCTTCCAGCTTAAAGTGAAAATTGCTGCTTTGTCAGTGAGCTCACATTTGTACCATTAACTCAGAGAAAGACTCATCTAGATGAACTCAATGACTGCCTTGTTGAGTGCATTAGTGGTAACTATCATGCGCTGATATGATCGATTGAACCAAGATTTCATTTATCCACTTCACTCAAAGTGCTTTTCATCTTTGGCTGCAAACCAAGAGCATCTCAGAGTTTCCGAGGATGAGCTCGTGCAGCAACCCAGCTGGATCCCTGTTCACAATAAACTCTTCACAGCAAAACAACCATCTTCAAATGAAAACAGCTAATGCCCTAGTCACATGCACCCATACGGGAGTTGACCTGTACCGGGTTTTTGGGTTGTCTGGGCCTGTGGCGGGTCTTTCAGAGGAGCGGGAACATCTTAAGGGGTGTGCAGGTGTGTCTTGCAATCAGTGTGTCATAGGTGTGTTATATATATATATATATATATATATATACATATTATATATATATACACTATCAAACAAACAGTTTTTTTGTGTTTCAACAAAATTATGATAAAAGCTGAGTATTTCTTTATGCAAATCTTGATGGATCAGGAGTAAACCTGCAGTTTGAAAAAGCTCAGGTTTGTGACAGCAACTGCAATGGTGAGTCAAAGTCTCCCTTCTTCGCTGCAACTCTAAATCCTCCACTTGCAGACAAATAGATCCATTGTCTTCATTTTTCTTGTCTGAGCTGGTATCTGGCTTTAAACTGTATAACTGCATAGCTCCAATATTTCTTTGTGTTTTTTGCAATGCTATGTTAGCTTGGGGTTTTGAGGAACTGTAAGCTAACAGGAGTGCTTGTAAACAAAGGCATGCTGGGATTTTAATGTAGGTTAACTTCCACGGAAACAGTCCCGCCAACAACCCTGAGGTAAATTTCTAATGAATTCATGCTGATGTGCAGAAATTATGTCTTTAAAAACAACACAGGCTTTTTGATTTCAGCTAAAAACAGCGTAATCATAATTAAAAGACCACTGGGAGCGATTTTACAATAGTTACAAAGTGGTACTTTGAGTCTGTCTTCAGGCTGTACTTGCAAAACGCATGGTGATTGAACAGTGAAATTAGCTGCTTTTTTTTTTTCTTTAAAGTTATTTTACTCTTGAAAGTAATTCTGGTTTTGTCACATTGTACTTACTTTTAAGATGCTTTTAATCTACTCTTCATATGCTAAATTTATAGAATTAAAGTCAACACATGTAAACAGAAAGTGGATTGCTTTTTCCTATGTTACTGTGTTAACGGTTAAGAGGCCTTAAATGAGTTCAGTGCAATAATTATCTGGTTGTGAGGAATCAATTGACTGAAACAGCTCAGTAAGTTCTTTTAACAGAACTATATTGACTCAAATATTGTTTCAATAATCTGTCAAATTACTTTTTAATGTTTGTTTGATGTAAATCTTTGAATTTGGGGACAGAATTGAGGGTTAGATGCACCTTGCTCGCACCGTTTCTGCTGATGATTGTTGTCAACAATGTAGATTGTAATGTGTTTTTTATTTTAGATTCACTGAAGTTTGCTTGAAGTTCTGTCCATTCACAGATTCATGACCTCACAAGACTAGAAATGTGTTGTTCTATGGAGGATTTTAGATGTTGTGGTGTTGTAAACGAAACCAGTTGAACTTTTACCAATAAAGGATTCGAATTTTGTAGTGACGTATTGTAGCACACTTTTCAAAACACGGAAGAACCAACTGTATGAAGATTGATTATGAAGGAGAATTTCATAATTGAGGTTTGTGCCCAGCTGGAATTATACAACACCAAGTCTGTCATTTTTTGGAATAGAGCTGTGAAAAAAAGCCTGGAGAAAGATTCACCAGATTTGCACCGCTTTGACATTTTGTTTCAACCCTCTTCCAACAGTGAGTACATGGGCTAAGATAGTGTATCAACAAGACCATACGAAACTCCATGTTAAGCACGTTCTTGAATGCACCATAAATGCCCGGTGTGTAAGTAGCATGAGGAGCAAGGACCACGCACTTATCACGTGAACACCTCTATCGGGCTATTTGCCCCATGGAGGGTTTGTTGGGGTTTGAAAGGATGAAAAATTAATACGACACGCCTACATCTCACCTATTTCACCCTTACTTTCCTTTGTGTGTTGTATGTGTTCATTCAAACCTGCAGTGGATCTCAACAACCAGGATTGAAGAATTAGTGGTTTACAAGAGCAAAGCCAAGTCCTTGCTAGGCTAAAGGAACTTAAATGACCTCGAAAATACCATCCTCTCTGCTGTGTGGAATATAGACTAAGATTTTTTTTTTCTTTGTTTCCAAGCAGTAGGCAGAAAGGAAAACAGCCTGCCAAGATATTATTTCATAACATTCAACACCACTCTTAACAACTGTGAGCTAGTTTTACTAGCCAGTGAAAATGTCTCTTTTCCTGTCAGTCCCAGATCCACTCCGTCCCACACACACTCACCTCTTTGCAACCCGCTGCAGGCCTGAGGAGAAGGAAGCAGAGATAAAAAGGAAGAGGGCGTCAGGGCTTGGAAAAACAAATCCGAAAGCCAGAAGATGAGCGCAGTCACATCTGATCGCAGCCTGAACCATTCAAATGTGTCTTTAATAAAATCCAAAATGACAATGTGATTCAAAGAACTCTCATCTGTTTGTAATTGCTGAGGAATCTTTTACACCCCTTCTTCCCTCAATCATTCTTTTTCTCTCATCTTTTTCTCCCTTGTATGTTTTTCTGCAGCATTAGGTAATCGTAGAAAGCTTTCCTTTTAAATCGTGGAATAAAAAGATTGCAGATTGGTTAGTCTGAATGATCGTGTAATGAGATTTTTCTCCTCACCCCAGGTTTTGATCCCAGACAAGCCCCAATTCATGCCAAGGCAGGTCTTGCAGCCGGACACCTTGGGAAAATTGAGTAAAAGTTACAATGATGCAAGACAAAAGTGAGTGTTGTGAAATGCAGCCATATTTTTTCCAGCATGTTTAATAAAAAACAGGATCATCATCTTGACAGGAAGATAAGCAAAATACGTCCAAGTTTAAACCCTGAAATAACATCCCGCTCTCTTTGATGAGTAAAAACATCAAATACTGATGAGTGTGTACAAAAAAGAATCCAGGGATGTTGAATGTCTAATAACAAAAAAAAATACAAGTGAAATCTGCATGCTCCCACTATATATTTTTATTCAATGCACTATTAAGGTGATCATTTTATTTACATTTTAACCACAGCATTGACAAAATATGGAAAATGTTTTTAATGTTTTGTGTACATTAAATCAAAATCTGTAGATGTTCTTTATTATCATACAGTGATGTAAAAGTGTTGATGTGTTTAAATTAGACTGACCATGCTCCTTCAAACCCACAATAAAGAGTGTGATAAAGTTAAAGGCAGTAAACACTAAGACCAAACCTTCTGTCGCAGTTCCTTAAAAGACCACTTGGGGCTGGTGTGAGGAGGGAACAAACCCCTATAAACTTCTACAGTAAAAAGTCAGATTTCATGCCATATCACCATTTGTACAGCATGGTAACAAAATGTTTTATAACATTTGTTAATTTTTATTTATAAACAACATTTTTTAAATTGATTTGATCAGAGCTCATATTTCAGTATCATGAGGTCCCTGTTTTTTTTCATTAGCTGATGGATAACCCTTGAGAAGGATCTTGGCCAATGATTGTATCACACTTATCAGCCTTATTTATTGCAAACCCTAGAAGTTTTGCCTTTAGCCCTTAAACACCAGAGATTTTAGCTCCAGTGTGGACATTCTTTTGACTACCGCAACATTTCAACCGCTGTTAAAAGTCCCATTCCAATCATGTTTTGATCTATTTTGATGATGCCATTTTTAACCATAATCAAAAACCTGGGTCATTTTCTTGGACTTGGAGTTCATGAAAAATTCAGGTCTGAGATGTGAGCGGAACTGTTGGCACAGAGCAACCCCGCTGAGAGTTCTCTGTTTACACTCTCTCCTGCTAGCTTACAGCCCCTCACTGCCCCAACCTAACATTAGTGGCGTAACAGAAATGACAAGCAATTTCGGAGCTATCCAGCCGTACAGTTTCGATCCAGATTCCAGCTCAGTGAAGGGAAAACAAAGAAATAAGTGGATCTATTTGTCTACAAGTGGATGCATCAGAACAGGGCAGAGCATGGAGCTTGTGTCTTGCTCGTGTAGCTCCTACATCACTGCCACAAGCTTTTTCCAACTGCATTTTTCCAAATCTGCGTCAGATTTCAACAATTTGAATAAAGAAATACACAGAAATGCAATGTAAATCTAAATTTTCTTTAATTCCTCCATCATCAGAAAAATGCCATAAGAACATGTTTAAAACATCAAAAATACAGTTTTAATCAGTGTTTTTTTAAGCAAATAATGTAAACCAGCAACACAACTCTGCAATGCAACACTTAAAGTGCTCATTTAAGCTTATCAGTGCAAACGCATTAGAATCTCTTGGAGTTACATTAATTACGTAAACAGTCGACGAGTTACGGTAGTTTAAAGAGTGTGTGCTATTTGGTGGCGATTGGTCATTAAAGGGTTATTGAATTTTATTGAATCAGAAACGTTTTCCACAAATAAGCAACTTTGTTTTATTGAATCTTTCTCCTTTGTGAAAAAAAAGAAAATAAAAAAGTCCCACAGTTTCAAACTGTCCTTTAATAATAGAGTTTATGTGGGACCTTTTTAATGAAAAACATGTTTTTCCCTTAAGTTTTCACTTAAAAGTTAAGGGAAATTTTTGCTTTAAATTTCTCTTAACTTTTAAGTGAAAACTTAAATAAATAAATAATGGATGCCAACTTCAGCCATGTACAGGCCGTAAAAAGATTGTCTGCTGTATATCCAGTACATTGCCAAAATAAGGCTGGAGACCATTGCCAAAGGAGATGTTAGGGATCATCAGAACAATATAGAAACGTCCAAAATAAAGACATGAAATGTTTCTGACATTCTTTGTTAAAACCAATAAATCCCACGTATGCTGGAGAAGAGGAGTGAACTAACCCACCCAAAATGTAAGATTACAAATAGAGAAAGATAGAAATACTACTGTCAGCTCTAATTATCATGACATTGCAGTCTTGAACTCATTCAGAAATTTAGTGTCACGCTGGTAACATGACATGTCTGAATATTCAGCTATTCCAAAGATATTTATATGAGCAAAAACGATGTGCTCTGCACTGCCTTTGTGGAGTCTACACCTCCTTGCAACAATGACTGCAGTCTTTTGTGCATACACTAGTGTCAGTTAACACCTGCCTTTTAGTCGTGCTAAATATACACCAGAAACCGCAGATGAAATTCTCTTTCACGTTTGATAAATCATACTGTGTTACGCTGATGTATTTGCTTCTCCCAGTTTTTTGTGTACTCTACCAGAAAACCCAAATTGCGTATTCATCAAAAGTGAAGGCGCTAAGTGAATTGCACGTCATGATTTGCCTGTTTGACAGACAAATCCCTCGATGTGCCCAGTTAGTAAATCAAGTGCAACACATTGCTGTGCTTCAACTAAAGCTCACAAACACAAACCTTTATCAAGTCAAGGTGCTGCCGTCTGAACAAGTGGAATCTTTTTGTTATGTTTCTTTAGGTAATGTTACAAAAAAATGTGTCATTCCTTCTGTAATTCTAAATTTTGGTCAACTGTTAGAGCTCAATTGATTGGAACACATGTTTTTACCTTTTTTTTCTTCTAAGTTTAAGCCTTAGTCACAACTGCCCTTAAGTGCTGTCTGTGCACTAAATGCAGGTTCTTAAACACATTTCTTTTTTTACTGCTTACTAGAACATGCCCGCCACCTACAGTTGGAAGAGGCTTGGTGCAAAATGTCAAAGCGGTTCAAATCTGATGAATCTCTGGATTTTACTTTCTCAGCTCTATTCTGATAAATGACAGACTTGGTGTCACAGTATTCCAGAAACAAACTGCAACCTGGAGCCAGACCTGGGGTTGGCACTCAAAGGCGATTGCCTGGTGGCCAGGGCTTCTCCCACAGGCCCCGGTCGGGCAAAACCCAAAGGATCAACGTGGGATCCCTCTCCAGTGGGCCCACCACCTGCAGGAGAGCTCGGAAGGGGCCGGTGCAATGTGGTTTGGGTGGCAGTCGAAGGCAAGAGCCTCAGCGGCCCAAACCCCGATCATGGAACTTAGCTTTTGGGACATGGAACGCAACCTCTCTGGGAGGGAAGGAACCTGAGCTTTTGCAAGAGGTCGAGAGGTATCACCTCTATGCACAGTCTGGGCTCTGAAATTCAGCCCCTTGAGAGGAGTTGGACCCTCTACCACACTGGAGTTGCTCATGGTGAGAGGCAGTGTGTTGGTGTGGGCTTACTCGTAAGTCCCTAGCTTAGCCACCAAGTGTTGGAGTTTATCCCGGTGGATGAGAGAGTCATGTTCCTTCGTCTCTGGGTGGGGGACAGGTATCTAACTGTGGTTTCAGCTTAAGGGCCAAACAGCAGTTTGGAGTACCCGGCTTTCTTAGTGTCTCTTGAAGGGGTACTGGAAAATTCCCCAACGGGAGACTTCATCATCCCCCTGGAGGACTTCAATGCCCACGTGGGAAACGACAGTAGCACCTGGAGGGGCATGATTGGTAGGAACAGCTCTCCTGATCTGAACCCAAGCGGTGTTTTGTTGTTGGACTTCTGTGCTCGTTATAGTTTGTCCATAAGAAACACCATATTTGAGCACAAGGGTGTCCATCAATACACATAGCACTCGGCAGGAGATCGATGATGGACTTTGCAGTCGTTTCAGGCGAACTTCGGCCATGTGTTTTGGACACTCAGGTAAAGAGTTGGATTCGTTGGCAGGGAAGGAGGCCGGAAAGACTTGGCAGACCCAAACGTACTGTGAAGGTCTGCTGGGAACATCTGGCTGAGCCCTCCGTCAGTGAAGTCTCCACATCCGGGAGAGCTTCAAACAAGTACAGAGGGAGGCTGGTGACATTAAGTCGGAATGGATCATGTTCTCCACCACCATTGTCTCTGCTGCTGTTTGGAGCTGTGGTTGCAAGGTCTCTGGTTCCTGTTGTGGCGGCAACCCCCGAACCCGGTGGTGGACACCAGATGTAAGGGATGCCGTCAAGTTGAAGAAGGAGTCCTATCAGGTCTGGTTGGCTTGTTGGACTCCAGAGGCAGTTGACAGGTATTGGCAGTCTAAGCGAGCTGTGGCCTGGGCTGTTGCGGAAGCAAAACTCAGTTCTGGGAGGAGTTTGGTCAGGCAATGGTGAAGGTCTATCCGTTGGCCTTGAAGAGAGCAAACCGTCCGGCACCTCAAGAGAGGGAAGCAGTTTTCTACAAGCACCATTTTAAGTGCAGGTGTTGAGCTGCTGACTTTAACTGGGGACATTGTTGGGCGGTGGAAGGAATACTTCGAGGATCTCCTCAATCCCGCTAGCACGTCTTCTGTTGAGGAAGCAGAGGTTGAGAACTTTGGGGTGGGGCTGTCCATCACCCAAGCTGAAGTCACCGAGGTAGTCAACAAGCTCCTCGGTGGCAAGGCACCAGGCGTGGATGCAAAATATAGACGACTCAGCAGGTGACGCTCTGAAGAGGAAGGAGAAGCGAGGAACTCCTTCATTACATCCTGAATGTGTTGTAACTTAACAGGAGGGATGAAGGCCTCCATATCTTCATCTCAACCGTATCCAGAATAACACCCACTTCAGCAAATAGAGGCACACTCAGAAAAACAAAAGAAGACATAAGCTTAGAATGGAAGAACCAGAACCACCAATCGGAGGATCAACCAGGAGAAAATCATCCAGCAGGTGTAGAGCATAGGGTAAACAGCCGGACTTCTCCTGCAACCAAAGTAAGGCAAACAGCAAAACAGAAGCGAGAGTCCATGTGGAACTGAACAGGGGCCATCAAGAGGGATGAATGGGCATTAACTTGAACGCAATTACAACTGCATTTGACAGCCAGGCACCACACTCGGCGAGCTTTAGCATCTGATTGCGTCATCCTCTGAGGCATAATGCAGGGAGAAAGGCATGGCCGGGACAAGGCTGTTATTGCTGGGAACAAGGCCAGAGTGAGGAGCTCATAAGTCAAAATCAGCCACTTTTTCCAGAGTACTTCCTGGTGGCAATGCCAAAAGGGCCCACACAAAAGCGGAAAAGATCTCCACCTGGTCTCCAGCAAAAGGCCCAATTAAATAGCCTATCCCATGCGACACTTTAATAGCAGACTGTAAATTCTGGCAATCATGCCCAGCATGACCAGCAGTTCAGCATCTAAAAGTGACCAGTTCAGGCGGACATTGTGCTGAGCCAAAAAGAAAACAGCCTTTCTTAAAAGCATTTAAGATACTGGTAGAACAACCCTTTGCCACCCTTAAGCTGGAGATCACAAATTGCAGCCAAATAATTGGCCAGCAGATTTGAGCCCAGCAGCGAAGGAGGGGCCAGCTGATAAACTCCAACAGCCATTGGGCGAGGCCACAGCAGAGAAACCAAGACAACGTCATTACCCTGAGAATCTGGGAGCGAAGCCGAGGAGAAATGGTCGCAGCTTGAGGGACGTCCAGTAAGAGACAGTAAGAGCATTATTAGAGCAGTAGAGGAGCGTCCAAGTCAAGCCAGCAAAGAGTTGCCAAACAACACCTCAGCCTGAAGGAAAGAGTTGGTGAAGAACCGGATGCCACCCCAGAAAAGCCAGGATGAAGACGGGATTAGGTAAGGGATCACTGTCGAAGTAACACACATTGCATTATTTGCACAGTCAGCACTTTGAATTGTGAGAAAAATTAAGTAAAACTTTATGGAAGCCAAGATGATAGACTTTCATCTGAATTGTGAACAGTTGGGCCATAAAAAGAAAGGCTCGATATAAATCTTTGTCCTCATCTTAACTATCAACACGTCACTTGACTGACTCTTCAAGGCCACTAGATTATCTTGCTCAACAGGAGAATTGTGTGAATCCTTCTTTACAGAGTAGAATGATTCAGAGCCAGAAAGATGTATTTTATCGATGGCTGATAGTGGGTTAACTTTATAGAAAAGAATGTAGACATGCAGTGTTTGCAGTGATTTTCTATTTTGCATATTAATGCTGAATGAATCATACAAACTTCAATTGTATTCATTGAGTACACTAAGATGAGATGATCCAGCATATCTGAGCCGCCTGACTCTACAGTCCTGTAGATGAGATGAAGGCGAGGCTTGCTGGAGCTCCAGTCTGTGGCAGACATCAGGGAAAAAGAGAAGGATGGCGTCCAGAGCCCAGCTGTCAGAAAACTCCAGGTCAGAACTCAGCGGAGAACAAAAAGACCAACTCAGCTTTCACGTCCAGCACAGAGCAGTGCAACTGCATCAACAATCCTATGTTGCTCCACACACAGAGTGCAGCAGCAGCATTCTTCCTGAACTTGTCACACAGGTTTTGTGTTAAAGCTGACTTTTGACAACAAGGCGATGTGTGAATGAATCAGCAAGCCTCCAGTGCTATCCGCCCGGCCGCCTTCATGTTTTCATTTCATGAAGTCTGTCAGATTACAATGGATGGCAGCCAGAGCTCCTCATGGGGGTTTTCTGAAGCCACTGCATGTGTTTACGGAGCATTCAGAGCTCCTCAGAAAACCTTTTCCCCATGCCATCCTTCACTAATGTTGAGAAACTGGAACAGAGCAGAGCAAAGTATTGGTGACCGACTACCTCAGTAAATGGACCAATGAAAATAATAAAGATACTAAAAAAAAGAAAAATTAGGCAAGAATATTATAAAATATGGGGAAAAAGTTTTACATTTTTTCTTTCTAGGACAGCTATTGCTTTCCAAAATCTTCTTTCTTTCTGCATCTTTGAGAGAAAATTTGACCCAAACCACATATTCAAAAACTCCAGTCCAGTACCCAGTGAAAATAATTTTGGACATAGTGTTAAACTCTTTTTTGATGAATTAATGAATGGGGGCAAAGTCTCTAAACCAAAACATATGTCAGCAATATTCAAGGGAAGTTTTACAATTATTATGCGATGGCTAAAAGGCTTACGTAAAGTGGTCATATTTAGGGGGAAAAAAAAGTGTGAAATGTGGGGATTTTCCCATTTTCCAACAATTTGGGAAAAGAAAAGTTATTTCGAGCGATCTTCACAAAATTTCACACACACAACACCAAGATAAATTTACAACACAAATTTTGTTGACCTTTGAAATTGTGAATAGTTTACCATCTTAAATCTTTCAAAAATAATTACCTTTAGTACACTCTTGAAATTAAAGCTCCTAGGGGTTTCATTCTGTTGCCTTCTAACTCCTCCAGCTTCATTGGGAAGCTACTTGAGGAAAATTGTTAGTTTTAAAGTTTGTAGATTTAGAACAGTGTTACCGTGGCGAGCTCGGAAAATTGGTGTTTCCCTGTTGCTTGTGCATTTTTTACTGGAGTATTGTAAAAATTTAATACAGGTATCAAGGTGAATGAAATCATATGACATACAGTATGAACAAATACGGATTGTGGGAGTGGTTAATAAAAAACCTCAGTTGAAATCCCAAACTTTACTTCTGTCGATTTAAAAAAAAAACTAAAATAGACCTGTTCGTCACCCCCAAGCAACCAAAACAGAAAATGGTTGCTATGGAGATCAAACCAAGAGAAAAACCGGCATTTGAAAAGGTGTTTTTTTTTCCATGAATTTGTAACGTGCAGGTTTGACAGTTACACGTTGGCAGAAGTTGGAGAACAGTTGGCAGAAGCAGAAAGGCAGAGTGGGGGCATAGCGGTTGCTCAACCAGTGGGGGCGGGTCAAAAGGGGCAGTGAGGGCAGGGGCAGGTAGCGCTTGTAGGCCATACAATACTCTTTACTCTTTACTTATAGAATTTTTTGTTATTCTTTCAACAACTCCGTCATTTTTTTTACCTTTCTTGAAATTTGTTGTCTTTTTTCTTTTTTTTTTTGCTTACGTTAAAATGTTATTTAAGTTAAAATTTTATTTTATTTATATTTTTTATTATTATTTTTTTTTATTATTTATTACTTTTTATATTATTTTCTTTTGCAGAATAGACCCTTTTCACTGCGACATAAGACAAAATGGCAACATCGCAGACAGTGTGTGAAGTTACTTCCGGTTTATGGGTCTAGACAAGCAAAGAGGAGAACTGAACGCTGTTTAACATAATTTTACATAAATAATAAAAGGTAATCTGACCAATTGTAACAGAAATGTGTACAATATTTATTTAATAAATGTGATACCTAACTGTATTTGTTTTCCTCTTAGATCGTTCAAAAATCTAAGTACAAATTTGAATAATCCTCCAAAATGTGATGTTCTTTTGAAAATAACAACCTTTCATTTGAGCAGATATTATTCTAACGGTTTATATTTTGCTTGATGTGATTTACACATTTTTTTAAATGTGACCAGCACAAAAACTGATAGAAATTCTTTTTGGTCGCACAAAATACGTTCAGCCAAGATGCAGATTGCTGCATGTCTGCACACATTTTAATTGCGTGCAGTGCCAAATGTAGTTGTTTTGTTAAGGGTTTTTGTTGTTTTTAAGGCCATTTTAAGGGGTAATTGTTAAAACAGGAATAGCTGCCATGGATTTCTGGAAAACCAGCAAGAGGCCGGTCCTCCAGGGCTGGAGTTTGACACTCCTATTCTAGATCAAGCAAACAAAGAGGAGGATCCTCTGCTCTGGTGTTTTACCTAAATTTTTTTAAGTTGGTTTCCTCAAAACCACTTGGAGGAATCGATCACGGCTTTCGAGCCCCAAACTGTTGTTTGAATTCTGTGAAGTAGGTTCCTCTTTCGTTTTAAGCGTGGAAGACAGAAATGCCTCATGTTGAATTTGGAATTCTTAAAAACACATTTGTAGACAAATCTCGTCATTCTACTTGAGAAGCAGCACAGATCTTTTATGCATCTGCATGTTTTCACGCCACATATTGGATTTTCCAATTGAAAAAAAAGAGGAAAACAATATTGCTCTCTAACAATTTTAGCTTGGGCATATTCAAATGTGCTCTGGTGGAGTGTTGAGCAGAGAAATGAGAGCTGCTCCGAGGTCAGCTCCGATACCATCGGCCCGGAATAACATAAAAGGGGAACCAGCTCCCAGAGCCCAATCCGGAGTCAGTTCATCAAATATTAATGCAGCGTGTGGTATTCCTGGGAGCGTAGCCCAACCCAAATACAATTACAAGCAATAAAAACAATTCTGCTTTAATCACAACAGCAACGTTTTACATGATTAATGCAATAAACTCCAATCTCATATCGCTGTTATGAACCCAAGCTGAGATCCTGGTGTCTACGCTGTTGCTATTGTGCACATGATTATGTTGCTCTTTCTTTACATTAATCTTTTCACTTGCCTGTAAAACTGATTTAGTGAAAGTGTCAGAATAACTCGAAACTGTTGACTTTGCAGCTCAGCTTGTTTATTCTGAGACCAAAGGAATGACAAAAAATCTGTTCCATCAAACTTTTAAAACCAAAACAACACAAACCCAATGATAAGAAGACATGGGACCGTTGGCAGCGATGACATTCAGACACCAAACTCATAGTTCCTGAATTTGATTCAAGCCAGTTACGTACCAACAATATTGACCACTAGAGGCAGCTCGTAAAAGTGCTATTCTCTTTCTTCATACAATAATTCTAGATAGTTTAAGGTGGTAAACCTCCTCATACACACTTTATGGACTTTCCTCAGACAGACATGAATATTTTCACACTTTTCTCTCTTGTTTAAACTCTCAAAGTTGAAACCTTCATGGAAAAATAAGTCCAGAATTAATGAATAAAAGAAAAAATCTGATTGTGATCAAAGATTTATTTAAATTTGGCAAACTGAACCCATTCTGTACGGGAGATAGGCCATGGAGGAGTTTGACTGATAAGGTGTACAACCAATCAGTCCACAGAATAGTACGCAGTAAAAAAAAAAAAAAAAGTACTGGTAGGCATTAAAATTTCATTAAAAATATCTGTGAATCAGCAAAGCTGCAATAGAGCCAATAATTACAACAACTTTGTGTATGGAAGGGGCGTTAATAATTCTTTTAATTAGTCATTCTTTAGAGCTCTAATTTGCTCACAAGTAGGGGCGTGTCTTTTGATTGACAGGTGTGTGGACCAAACTGAGCCAAAAAAGTAAACTGTTTAGTTAAGTTGGGCGAGGTAAATTTCAGCCAATTCCAGTCAGCATACCTGTCCCATCCCAGAACCAGAGACTTAAATCTACATTTATCCGTCTAGTATTTTATATATCTTATGCTTAAACCTTTAACACCAAGCTTCAGCTCTAGTGTTGACATCCTTTTGTTGACTGTAACTCTTCAACCGAATGTGCGGTTAACCTAAGCTTCAAGTGAAAGCTGAGAACAGCAGCTTTGCGCTTTTATAAGCTTTGCTCATAAAATGTTTACGCAATCAATATAAACCAGATAATTTGGAGAAAGTGTTGTATATTGGTGCAAAGTTGTTTTTTTACGTGTCAGAATCAATTTGAATTACATAAACTGTTTAGTTCAATTGGGTGGAACAAACTGCAGGTAATTCTAGTTAACTTGCCAGTCCCACTTCAGGCTTTAGTTTTGCTTTTCAGAATCCAGTGATTCAAATCTACGATTTTCCCTCCAGTTTTTATATTTCTCTGGTTTAACCCTTTGAATTCCCATAACTCTTTCACTGTTTAGCTAAATGCTATAATTGCAAAGTTTTTGAAAGTTGGGAAAAGCAACTTTGTGTTGATATGGAAGACTTTACAGTAGTGAAGTGTTTATGCAACCAGTGTATACCAGTTGCATGTCGGCTCAAAGCTGCTTTTCTGCTTTTTGATGTTAGCTACCTATCTATAAAATCAATCTATATTTAGAAAATTAAAGTTTCTATGGGTTAATCAGGATTGAGGCAAAATAATCAGGATGTGACTTCCCAAATTATAACAATAGTGTCACATTTCAACAACTTGTTAAAGGCATGTTTGTGACTGTAAGACCATAAAAAACTCAACATGCTGCACAGAGGCGGAGAAACAGCACAATTGGGATCATTATAGAAGTTTCTAGGGCTGCGTTGAATGTAAATAAAGGGATAGAATGAAAAAGAATGGCAACAGCATATCAATCAAGAGTCTTTGGACAAAAAACACCTCTGATTAGGCAAACACACTCCTGATTAGGCAGAATCAGTAAGCTAAGGAGGACAGCGTCAGAGTGATTGGAGAAGTGAGCAACAGTAAAGAGGCTCTTAACACTGATGGCTGCTACTTGACTCAGCTGTTGCAGACCTCTGTAACAAGATGCCATAACCAACCCACTGCCTGCCTCACACACATACACACATGTGACTGCGGCTCTGGTTGGCCCACACTTAAATCTGCAACGACAAAGTACGTCATTGGAACGCGGCCTCTGGAACAATACAAGTGCTTTCTGATCTAAAGGCGCAATCAGGGGCGCACCGTCCAGATGGTTTAATTTGGTATCACTATCAGTTCCTCAAACAAGTAAAGTCTTTTTGAGTAAGTATGTTGTGAGCCTTAAAGTCCAATTCATGCTCTAATAGGACTTGTTAAAACGAGACTGGTTGGAAAGTTTGTATGAAATATTAAAATGAGCTTAATGATGTGTAGGGTAAAATGAAGAGAAACAAGGCCTTTATAAATCGAAAGTTTTACTACAATCTAAGATTGAAATAAAATTGGTAAAAAACAAAAATCTTGTATCAATGAAAGGTTGCTATTGACTGTCCAAACAAAAGCATCAATGTACAAACTTCTGTAAACATGATGTTCTGAAATGATTGATGCTTTATTAGTCTTCACTCTTGAAATGTTTACAGATCTAGAAGTTGACTGTGGGTGTGTCCAACTCTTTGGGGGATGTGAATTCATAGCTCATCTGATTTCTAAAACTAAAATACCAAGGATTTTTCATTTTTTCCAGACATGCGAGACATTTTTGTACTTCAATTGTCTTCAGAGTGAATCCCTACTTAGAATTTGGCTTTCGGCCTTTTAAACCCTGTTTGTGTGACTTCATGACTTTATTTTACCACAAAATACAAACACCATGAAATTTGATCAAACCGACTGTAAATTAAGCAACACTTGATATTACATCATTTATAGTCAAGAGGAGGCATGAGCACTGATGGATATATCACAAACATACAAATCGATGTTATAACAGTGGAATATCATAACATACCGTCGATTGTACCTAATATGTAGAGTGCAACATGCATCTTCCCTCCTTGAGACATCACAGGCTCTTATCCCGGACAAGCTCCAACAAAGAAACGTCACAAAAATTTACAGACCAAGCTAAGATGGAAAAGAGAGATAATTCCAATTGTTCCATTTTTCTTTCCTAACCTGAGTCTCCAACTTTTAACACATTTGATATTTCTGTAGCTGGCAGGGTAGTTGGCCACAGAATATCCAACGAATCATCAAACTTGCTTAATTGGTTAAAAAAAAAGTCAAAATAGATTTTACAATTTCGCTCCGATTTTGATTAAAAAAAAAAAAAAAAACACAAATCCCCCTCCTCCCATATTCAACCCTGCTGCTGGAAGTCACATCTCACACTTTGTGGCTTTTAAGGCCAACTCCTTCTCAACCTGAAGGATGACAAGCTGTCATCTTGACACGAGAAAATTAAGTGCAATGAAAAAGCTGGATAACAGGTGTAGCATGCCACCGGGAAAGTGTCAAACGTTGGGAGCATTCCCAGTCTCCCCTTAAGGTAAGATGGAAAAACAAAAAAACAAAGTGATGACTGGAATGAGCTTGCCGAACTCTTCGTGGTTAGACAGTCAAATTAGAAGGAGCTTTTAATTCCAATCTAAAACTTTGGAAATATAACATTTTCTTCTTCACAGATTTAACATGCTGTTCTTTTGGTTTTGTTTCTGTTCTTATTCGAGTCCTTAAGGTTTGAACGTTCAATCTAAAAGCATTTTTTGTGGAAAGTCTAACCAATCCAATTTGAGTTTTTCCTGTAATTTACTGTAACTGATGTGCTAGTCTTCTTTCTATGTTTCTCCCTGCAATCAAATTAAGCCCCAGAGATTGAAATTGTGACAACTTCATTTGCGGACAGCTTGATTATCCAACAGAAACAATAGTTTTCATGAAAGCAGTTGATCATTTCAACAAAACGTTTATCACAGAGGAAAACAGGGTTATACCGCTTTGCTAGAAGGAGAAAATGTAACTAATGTGCAGCTAGCTCTGGAGCAGTTCATAAGACTTCCAGACTGAAGACCAGCTTTGAGCTACCAGGAAATGTTCAGAGTTCATCTGCAACAATGGGCTGGCCGTAACCCTTAAACATGGAGCTTCAGCTCCAGTGATGACATTCAACCATTGGAACAATTGACGTCCCAGCGGGTTGTGAAGTGCAGAAGAGCAGTCTTGTACTGATATACAACATTTTTTGGTAGTGAAGTGTTTATGTAATTCATGTAAATCAGCTGATTCTGTGGGGAGTTAGAGTCAGCTGATTCACGTTGATTGCATAAGTGTTCAAGGATTTTCAGTCTGTCAAAGAGCGTGTCCTCTTCAGGTGTTGCCTGTTACATCTCCGATGTGAAAAGGGTTAAAAGAGTGGAATGTAAAGTCTGAAATGTAACAGGGAAAATGAAAACATATTTATATTTTAGGAATGTACGCAGGTTTACTTTCCTTAGATTGTTTTGTATTATTATCTTGAATTAAAGTGTGAACTTTCTTGTTGTAAAAATCCAAGTGTTTTTGATATCTGAGTATGTGGCACTGCGATGGACTGGCGACCTGTTACTCCAGCAACCCCATGGCCACAAAATGGATTCATCTGGTTCTGAAAATGAATGGATGAAAAAAAAAAAACACCCAAGATATATGTGGAAGTCACCCAATACAGAAATAATATTGACTCAAACCTCGAGCCCATCCTCTTTAAAGCAGGATCAGATGAGCTGCATAAATCACCTATGTCCATACGTCTGATTCATTCCCTCCAGTCAATGCCTTGCGACTGTACACGTGCACGGCCACAACAGGGAAACACTGGTCAGGAAATTTCACGCCTCACCAGAATCTCCCAGGTTATTTTCAAGATAGATCCTTTCACTGTTACATTCATGACATGCTCAAAGAATTGGGAAATAAAAGCAAAACACAAATATTTTAGTTTTTTCTCAGATGACTGCACTGAAGGAGCAGTGAAAATAAGATGGGTGGAGATTTTTGGACATGTCTTTATGTAGAAAATAAGCAGTCGTGAGATTTGTGGTGCATCTTTAAAAACATTACACATTTCTTAAGGGAAAAAATGAGTCCAACAAAGGTGCTGCTAGTGGTCGTCAAAAATGCTTTGACTAAAGAAGAATGTCAAGTGGATCCTGAAAGAAAGAAAAGCAGTTGGAGATGACTTCAGACCATTGAGTGATCTCAAAAGAAAGATGGATGTTTCAGCTAAAGAGTAAGACTCACAACTTCAACACCAAAGGGAGAAAAGAAACTCTTTCTAAAGAAAATAAAACCAATGAACATTAGAAGTTTATATGTAGTAATATTAATGCAGGATACTAGCAAAAAATGTAATAAGGATCTGAATACTTGGATATGCAACCTATTCTCAAATATTTGTGTACAAGTATTGGTAATGTCTGAGATCGGTGAATTGCGATCAGTATGGTCGAAATACAGCTCAAGCAATGTAAGAAAAATAAAATTTCAGACTAATGTTGGATTTTAGGTATATAAACAAACCAAACCATAAAGCGGATTGGAAAATGAATGAATGAATGAATGAAAGTTCTAAGGAATGTTTTTGCTTTAAACAAAGTACACAATGTAAATTAAAAATATAGAGAATATGAAATTAATAATATTGTGAAAATCTGGCAATCAATTGTCTTATTTTCTGCACTATTAGGCCCAAAAATGCACCTTATAATCTGGTGCGTCTTGTTTATATATGGATTATATAAATAATATTTTGTGTTTATTTGCTGTGTTTGGGCCTCAGTGTTCGGTAAGAAACTTCTAAAACTTAATTGATTACTTCACTTTAGTTGCTGGATCAAAATTGTCATAAAATAATTTTACTCATTACTTATTTGAAAAAGTAATTCACTACTTTACTTTTTTCCCACTCACACACATTTTCGAGAAAAAAACATCTTAGCACAAACAAGATCCTCTTGCTTTTCACTTTACAGGGCTCCTTTGAAAAAAAGATTTTTAATCTTAAAAGGATGTCTGTGGTTAAATAAAGGTAAATAAAATTTAAAAAAACGAAATATTTAAAGCAATAACCTTGTGCAAGGTATGAACATGATTGAGGACACAATCAGGCTTCATTAGAATTCAGACAACAGTGTGAAAAATGACACAAACGTTACTGTTACAACATATGTGGTCTATGCTACTGCTCAAAGTCAGATGTGGAAAATACTGTTACGTCATATTCACGTTTATCAAATCTGAAACTAAACCACTTGTTTGAAAACACAATGAACTATTAAATGCCTCCATGTTCGTTCTGGCTGACTTTATATGTACCATTGCAATGAGTTGCACCAGTTTCTCTCTCTTTCTCTCTCTACGTCTGTCTGTTCTGCACAGTTCTGCACAGCTGTGAGTCTACCGAAATATGCTGCGGTGCAGCTGCAGTGCGGACGCGGGAGTCTTTAGGTACTCGCTGTTTTCACAGTGTTGTAAACATTATGTCATCTCCACTGACACAGAGTCACAAAGTGTCTGGTAGAACAAAATTTCTGTCATATAACACCATGGCGGCTGCACGGTGGCCCAGTGGTTAGCGCTCCTGCCTCACAGCAAGAAGGTTCCCGGTTCAAGTCCTGGCTGGGGGACCTTTCTGTGTGGAGTTTGCATGTTCTCCCCGTGCATGCGTGGGTTTTCTCCGGGTACTCCGGCTTCCTCCCACTGTCCAAAAACATGCTTCATAGGTTAATTGGTTACTCTAAATTGGCCCTAGGTGTGACTGTGAGTGTGTATGGGTGTGTGATTGTGGCCCCTGCGACAGACTGGCGACCAGTCCAGGGGTGGACCCTGCCTTCGCCCATGAGTAGCCGGGTTAGGCTCCGGCAACCCCGTGACCCCGAAAGGGATAAAGCGGATTGGAAAATGAATGAATGAATAACACCATGGACGATGAGAGGCTGATCACAGAGATCCAGAACTACCCCATCCTTTATGATACAACACATGCTAGGATTACAACAAAAAGCCTGGTCTGAGATATGGCAGCTGTTGGATTTGATGGTGAAATTGTGTAATGTAGACATTCACACTCAGATTAGAAAGTTAAGAAAAGTGTGCCTACCTTTGCAAATTCATAGTTTGACATATTTTATTTTTATGTTATTTATTTCAAAAACATGGTGGGATGAAGGTTGTTTATTATGACGTCATATTGAAATGACAGGTTCTCGCGTGAACCTAAGCAAATTCAAAGGTCCGCAAGGTTTGCAGCAGAGCCTACTTGCAGCCGAACCGCAAACAATCCGTAGTCAGTGTGAGTCACCTGCCGTGGATAGAGGACCAGAGCCGGATCACATGCGGTGTGAGCCCGAGGTTAGGTCTACTGATGTTGAAGCAATTTTGAGAGGACCCTGCCAAAATGGCAGTTTGATGGGTGTTCTTGAAAACACACTAATTTGGATAACATGTAGCTGTGTTGGTCTGTGTTTTTTTATGTGTTACTAACAAGGTTGGGAGTTACAGGTACAATGAATACGCTGATGTATTTAACACTTCTAATGTGGCTAAAGCTTCTATCGTGGCTAATGTAGGTAACACTTCTAATGTGTCTAACGTAGTTAACTCTGCTATTGTGGCTAAAACTTTTAACATGGCTAACGTGTAGCTCGTTCCAAACAAGTTTTAGAGTTACTGTGAAGTTAATGAAGTCTAAATGACTGACTGACTTATTTTTGACTCTTTAGTGTCGCTTAATGCGCCTTAGAGTTTGGTGTGCCTTATGTGACACAAGTTCCAAAATAGACCATTCCTTGACAATGCGCCTAATAATCCAGTGCACACTATAGTGCAGACAACATAAAATAGTAAGATCTGTGGTTTGACTTGTGAATCCTGATTCATTTACAGAATTAGATCATTCCCTGAATAACAATGGACAGCCCTTTTGTGCATGTATGTGTCAATAATTCTAAAGCTAAAAGGGAATCGTCGTCATCGCATTGATTTTTAAACAAAAAATAAGCAAATCCTGAATGCTTGAAGGAAACCGTTTGTTTTCACCTAAAATAATTTTGATCAAAACCATTTTTTACCTTTTAGTAAAATAAGATGACAGATTTAAGGTGAGCTCACCTGCTAACGGATGCCGTTTACGGCATTTACAGCGGCGCTTCTGTTCTAATTATATTTAAAAAGAGGCAGAAATCGCTCCCTGCTGAATCCTGAGACAAGCAATCAAGTGGATAAACAAACACACACTCGGAGTGTCTGTGTGTGTTTGTCCTTTGCCGCTGTCCCCCTCCCCATCCAGGCTAATCTCCCATTAAAATGGCAGTGACTCTGCATGCTGTGTTTACTCTGACCCTGACGGATATGAAGTGTGTATTCCCATTATTTTGGGTGTTTTGCTTTGTTTGTTTGCCTTTTTTAACCAATGCCTTGTTGTTTGAAGTGCTAATTCTGTTGTTCTGCCTTTATCTTGTGATCAGAGGGCCATCTAGCCTCTCACTTCACACCTCTGGGGGAGGACTGAAATAATCCGTCGTGAAAGCTTTAGGCTTAATTGTCCAGATTTCTCACTGCTTTGAAAATAAAATCGTCGCTCCATAATGCACCGCAACAGCAAATGCAGTGATTTTGCATGAACTTAAAAAAAAAAAAAATCCAAATTTTTTTTCTGGATTTGTCCTAAATAGTCTTTTTCAGGGTAAAAGCAACACAAGAAAATACGCATAAACTCTTGAAATTTGAAATGTATCAAACTAAGAAAATTCTAAAGGGAGCTTATTTGCTTACATTTGTATAATTGCTCCAATGTTTTCTGCAATTTCCAAGCATACATGGATGCAGATATTTGCTTTTATTGGAGGTTAAGCATCATGGATGCAGTTTCTGCAGCAACTGAACAGAAACAGTGAAGTATACTGTGTGAAGGCGCGCCCGCCTCGCCTGTACCAGGAATAAACTGCCCGGCTAAGTGAGGATCTCCCACTCTAATATTCTGCCGCTGGCCGGTGTTGTGCCAAGGTACCCCCTGCCAGAACAGTGCCTAAGACTGGGGAAGCAAATTCAAGTAGGGGAAATGTACTTTGGCACAACACCGGCACTGGCGGGCGGCAGCAGAGAGACGGGGATCCCTCCGCCGCCTGTTCAGGCGTTTATATTTTCTTTCATCATTCTCTTATTAACATCTCTCTCTTTTTTTTTGCTACTACTTCCGGGTCCATTGCATTGTTTAGACCCGCTGTCACCTGGCAAAAAAAAATAAAAACAGCTTTTAATATCTTTTTTTTTCAGCAGAACTACAGTATAACGATAATTTTCCTTCCATGGGATCAATAACTTTCTAAAAAGGTTAATTCTATTGTCGTTTAGTAAATGAGTGGCAATGCGCAAGGCGCACTCAGTTGTTCCAGGACTCGATGTTTATGCATTTTTATGTATTTTTTGTATTTTGTATTTTTTTTTAATCCTAAAATGTAATTAAAAAAAAAATTATTTGTTTTACTTTCTTAGCCTTCGTGATCTTTAATGTTTTTTCAATTATTGATTTGTTGATGGGATTTGGACTTCAGGGCCACCGTAGTTTTGGACTTTTTTCAGCTAATTCAGTGTATGTGTAAATTTGACCAAAATATCTGACCTAGAATAATCATTGTTCAAATAATGCGTCAAGAATGCTCCTTTTTGCACACATATGTACAAATATACGTGAACCACAACTGAAGAATGTGAAATTGCCCTTTTTCTTCAAATAAGTGAAGCCCTTCAGCTCCAAAACAAACCTTGTGTTTTTGATTGACAGCAGAAAATTATGTTTAAGTGCACTCATAAAGCTGTCAATCAGTCACAATCTATGTAGCTGTCTTTAAAATATTTATGTTGTCTTGCACACAGTGCGACAATCCATTGAGCACGCAATTGGATCCACTGGAGCAATGCCAGAAAAGGAATAAAGTTTGAGTGCTTGAGTGTGTCTGTGTGTGCACTCCTGTCCAATAAAGTGAGAATGTAACTCAGTTGGAATATCATCATTCAGGGCTGAGCTGAGCAGGTGACCCAGAAAAAGAGCAAACACACATGGAGGCAGAGAAGAGAGAAGGGAAGCTGGGAGAAAAAAGGCAGAGGCTGATTTTCACTGATATCAAGATAATGGCGATAGCTAACAGAAAGTAAACATCCAGACCTCCAGATAAAGTGTGTGTATTTGTGTGTCTGGGAGATGTCAGTGAGAATAGATTCCAGCACTAAAACCTGTCTTTTTACAGATAAGACGAGAACATCATCAATATCCCTTCTGTACCATTCCACCGTATCAAACAGGAGGATAGCAGATCCATCTTCTGGTTCCCCTTTTCTCTTACTTTAACACAATTCCCGGCTCCAGTCAGGTTTACTGGGATTTCAACTTTTATTGGTTTTGAGATAACAAAGATTAAGAAATTGCTGGAACCTCAAATAACTAATACATTTTTTAGATAAAAGCTTCAACTGCAATGATAAACTAAATGCAGTTTTAAATCCTTCCATTTCTCTCTGATGCACACTGGGAATGCCTGTTGTCTTTGTTCTGTTTTTGTCAAATTTCCCAGGTTGGGATCAATAAAGTATCTTTATATTTATAGATCCAACCTCTCCAGCATACTCCGTGTTCCATTGCAACTATGTCATTGGGTCTTACCAGAACATTTAGGAGGAGATTCTGGAAGTAATTTAGCAGAATTTGCCTACAGGTCTACCAAAGCAATTTAGAATTGGAAAAAGTGATATTAGAGAAACTGTGAGGAACCACAAGGATTACCAGCTCCTATCCTATGGGGGTGGGTGGTGGGGCAACCTAAACTCACTGGACCTGGTTGGGCTCAACCCAAATGAACGACATGTGCTTGCCCTCCAATGGGCCCATCTGCAGGGGGGAATGTAGAGTTTGAGTAATGCGTGAGATGGGCACCAACAAAAAAAACACGCTCCTTGCTCAGCTCCATTCTGATGCATCCACTTGTAGACAAATACAGTGGCTTGCAAAATTATTCATATCCCTTAAACTTCTCCACATTTTCACACATTATGACCACAAACATAAATATATTTTATTTGAATTTTATGTAAAAGACCAACACACAGTGGCACACAACTGTGAAGTGGAAAGAAAATGAAACATGAGTTCAAAATTTGAAAAGTGCAGTGTGCAAAAGTATTCAGGCCCCTTTTCTCTGAGTTCATCCAATTGCCTTCAGAAGTTGCTTGATGATTGGTGACTGATCAAAAGTTGACTTCATGACTTTATAGAGTTCACCTGTGTGTAATTTAATCTCAGTGTACAAATCCAGCTGTTTTGTGACAGTCTCTGTGGTTTGTCAAGAGAATATTGTGGAGAAAACATTATGAAGTGTAAGAAACACCAGACAGGTACAGTTGTTGAGAAATTTAAAGCAGGGTTGGGCTATAAAAACATTTCCCAAGCTTTGAACATCCCACGACCCAATGTTAAGTCCATCATCCGCAAATGGAAAGAGTATGGCACAACTGCAAACCTAACTAGACATGGTCGTCTACCTAAACTAACAGGCCGAACAAGGAGAGCACTGATCAGAGATGCAGCCAGGAGGCCCATGGTGACTCTGGATGAACTACAGAGATCTACAGCTCAGGTGGAGAAATCTGTCCAAAGGACAACCATCAGTCGTTCACTGAACAAATCTGGACTTTATGGAAGAGTGGTAAGAAGAAAGCCATCGCTAAAAGAAAACCACAAGAAATCCTGTTTGCAGTTTGCCATAAACCATGTGAGTGACCCAGCAAACATGTGGAAGAAGGTGCTCTGGTCACATGAGACCAAATGGAACTTTTTGGTCTAAATGCAAAGCTCTATGTGTGGCGGAAATCACCTGCACATCACTCTGAACACACCATCCCCACTGTCAAAGAGGGTGGTGGCAGCATCATGCTCTGGGGCCGTTTCTCTTCAGCAGGGACAGGGAATCTGGTTAGAGTTGATGGGAAAATGGATAGAGCCAAATACAGAGCAATACTGGAGGAAAACCTGTTGAAGTTGAGATTTACCTTCCAACAGGACAACCACACTAAACATAAAACCAAAGCTACAATGGAACGGTAAAAATGTAAAAATGAAACAGAATCATGTGTTGGAATGGCCCATTCAAAGTCCAGACCTAAATCCAATCCAGAATCTGTGGAAAGATCTGAAAACTGCTGTTCACAAACACTCTCCATCTAATCTGACTCAGCTTGAATTGTTTTGAAAGGAAAAATGGGCAAAGATTTCAGTCTCTAGATCTGCAAAGCTGGTAGAAATATACCCCAAAAGACTTGCAGCTGTAGGGATTTTCCTCATGTCTGTATTGCTGCAAAAGGGGATTTCACAAAGTATGGACTCAGGGGGGTTGAATCTTTTTACACACTGCACTTTTCAGCTTTTTTATTTGTAAAAAAAAAAAAAATTAACTCTTGTATAATTTGCTTTCCACTTCACAAGTGTGTGCCACTTTGTGTTGGTCTTTCAATTAAAATTCCAATAAAATACATTTATGTGTGGAGTCATAATGTGAGAAAATGTGGAAAAGTTCAAGGGGTATGAATATTTCTGTAAGCCACTGTAGATCCATGAACTTCTTTGTTTTCCTCATCTGAGCTGGAACCTGGTTTAAACTGTGGGGCTGGATAGATACAATATTACTTGTTATTTTTGTCACACCACTAATATTAGTTTGAGGTAGTAAGGAGCTGTAAGCTTGTTGAAGTGAAAACAAAGAGATGATGGGACATCAGTAGCAGCTTACTTCCACTCCAATAGTTTGTAAGTAGTAATCTGGGGCTTATCTCTGACCCATTGAGGTTTTACAAAGATATTGCAAGAGTAGCTTCTTGGAACTTTGGTACAAGATGCTGCTGTTCGCTTTCCTTACGGGACACTCTAGTTGTTAGTAAGATGCAACCACTGCCTCCTTACTAACTGGGTATTTAAGCCGCACGCACAGGGTGTGCACGTGATACACAAGTGCCCATAGGACTTCTGTACGATGTTCACACAAACTACACTCTGATTGTCTAATTTCCTTATTATTGAACTGCATTAAATCTTTAAGGAGCATGCACGTATCACGTGAACAGCAGTAACAGGCTCCTTGTGCAGTCTGCAGCACAAATTGAGCTTTTAGATTACTTCACACTTACATTTATAAGAGTCATCTGCATCATGCCTGTAGAAAAAAAACATAGCCTACATGAATATTTTCTCTCTATGGAATCAGGGGGTCTACAATCTTGATATTTCTTCCAGTTCACCTGTGTGTCCTGGACGGTTTCAAATATTTTTCTCCCACAGACAGGCCATATCCTCCTTTTGGGTATTTAGGACTTTCTACTGAAAAAAAAGAAGAAATCTACAAATTGGTTGATATCAAACGTGAAAGGGATTGAATGCAGGTTTGCAACAGTTACCAATGCAAGACTCTGGTGTTTAGATCTTCCCACAAACATGATTTACTTATTTTGTGTTTTAGTGTTCATATTCCCATGCAATGTTAACCACTAACTGATGTGACTGTGACTAAAACCGTCCTGTGATTTTTGTTTGAAGCATCACGTTTCTGTCAGCTCTGAGCTCTGATTACTTGGAAGACATTTAAGGATTTTTCTAAACCACAACCCCCCCAAGAAAAAAAATCATTGGCAAGATATAACTCGAATTTAGCAGATGCCAAAAAAAACATGTTGAGTGCAAAGCAGCAGATAATGACCATCTGAAGCCCATACTGGTCCAACTGCCTTCTGAATGCAGTTTCCCGCCTTCTTTCCCTCCTTTGTTCCGTTCACCAGTGTCCTCCTCTCCATGTTGTCATGCAGAGCCTGCTGACGTTCTGTTCCATCACTCAGACCCACGCTGTCACCCGCCTCATTAGTGCAGAAAAGGCACCAAATCCAAAATCGCACAAGATTCTCCCCAGTTCAACAAATGCAAAGATATGCGGACGGCAGGTACACAGACATTCAACGCACAAGCAGGCACGCACACTGGACTGAGAAAGAGGGAAAATAAGGAGGGAAGAAGTTGTTCTGGCACGGTGAGATGTGTGCGGCAGAGACCTTTCAGTGAGCCAACTATCAGGCTGTGACAGAGGGTTTTTGATTTTCCTCATGTCAGACAGGAATGACTTGTGGCCTTACTGGTGTTTGTTAAAGACCCCGAACCGCTCAAACTGGGAGTCAGTGTGTTTAAACTTTCAATATGACACATTCAGGAAACGAGCCTTCAGTCAACATTCAACCAATATCATTAGTCAAAGAGTAAAAGCATTTTTCCACCAGTTTCAAGAGTAAACCTGCCAATAGCTGACATTGCTGTGCCAACATCCATCACTTAATATTTTGCCATTTTCATGGTAAAAAAAACACGTGTTTTGTCCTGAATTGAATTCTTGGCAGAGCAGAATGGTCTCTGCTACACACCAATTAAGAGGCTCAGAAACTCATTGCTAAAAACACAGCATTATAATATTAATGACAATTATGAACACATTCATGAGTACGTGTGTGGAACTTGATAAAAATGTCCCATTAGAATCAGTTCTGGTTCCAGCAGCAAAAGCCAACATACAATTATCAAGTGGCTCTTAAAAGTCTCATTTGACTGCAAAAGTATGAAAAAAAATTTGATTTCTTTTTAATTGGATGGAAGCATGAAAACATCGCCAGGAAGACTGCTGATTTCTGACCCTTATAATACTCTAAGTGTTTATACGTTTGGATGACTAGTCTGCTCCATTTGTCTCTTTGTGATGGTTTGGTTCCGGGGGAACACTGCTCCACACAGTTAACAGTGTCTTAAAGCTTAATTCATCATAAAATTATAGTGAAAAGTGAGCAGATCGTGGCCTTGAACAAAAACCCAACGACTACTGAAATTGAAGACCTCAAAAAAGTAATGAATGACTGGGTTGAGAGTGTGACGATGGTCAAGATTATTTGTAATAATTCCAATTCTGAGACAATATAAAGACGGTTTTCAGAGAAAATCCACTTGGAATATTTTTTTACGTTCACTATTCAAGCTGCATGAGAGTAAGTTGCAGATACTTGTGTGATTAAATTGAGAATCATTGCTGAGGTTTTGTAGATGTTTGTGAAAATTTTACGTTTTCTTTCCAGTAGTTGTTGCACCAAAAGAGTTGCACTGAACAGAACTTGCAGAAGATTAAAATAAAAGTTGGAAATCCATTTGCTCTTAATCCCATTTTGGCTTAGACACTTAATTTACTCTGTTAGTTTATTTTTCTTTACATTGTTTTTCTTCTTTCCTTTGTTCCAACTTTTATAGAAAATAGACTTCACGTCTCCTTGAAACAACTCACAGCAGGTCGGAGAGTCGTCACCTGCAGATGTTTCCTCAGACTTGCCAGATGCCTCTAGCTGTTTGAGTAGTTGCAGGAGTTTCACTTCAAAATCAATCTGTTTTGGTGTTCGAGATATTTTGAAACCAGAATTTGGCAACTCTTCGCACCAAGAAGCATTTCCATGCGGACGTTACAGAGCCAGTTGGTGCATCCAACTGAATCCATCACTTTTATCCTCATGAAGCAGAAAATGGTTCCAAACTCTTAAAGAGGAACATGAGAATCTTTTCTCAGGACTGGCTCATTTCGTACTGCAGTGTCTGTTTTGTGTTAGCGGTTAATCAGTTCCATACTGGCATTTTTTAAAGGGGGAGATGGCGAAACAAAAGAAGACAAACTCTTTGTCATGCGCTAAAATCACAAGATGACCTCTGTTCCAAAGGGGCATGTCTGAAAAGATCTCCACTCAGATCACCAGAAAACTTGGAGGTCTCCTTTACTACACACACAAATATGTGTTTGTGTGTTACCATATTCTGACCCTGTAAGCTTAGGAAGGGCCTGGTCACACCCTCCGAACTTTGCTGGAGCGTTCCTGGAGCAGTGAAAAAAAAGCAACGCCACATACGATCGGCCACCGCTGATGTCCCTGGAGGGTCCCTCCCACCACTCTGGAAGTTTTGAGCTGCTCAAAATATTGCAGCGGTGAGGAGAGGTCCATTCTCCGCTCTGGCAAAGTCGTCCCCCCCCCCCCC
>BSAI01000030.1:11524040-11754756 GCA_036245035.1 Adrianichthys oophorus
CCCCCCCCCCCCCCCCCCGCCCCACCGATGCCCAGTCAAAGTTTGGCTCCCCTAGAAGCAGGTTCATGGAGGCTTGGGTCCGCTAGGCCAACGCAGAAATCTTGAACACTGGACCACCGCTGCTTCACCAGCGTTGCACTGGCGGCAACTGAGCGCTGCACAAACGTCGGTGGAGCTGTCAGTAGCGTCTTACGAGCGGACACGGCGTTGCTGGAACATTGTCGGGCATTAAAGCAGCGATCCATGGCAACAATGAACTTTGATGTGACGTTGTCATAGCGGAGCCAGAGTGGGACCGGTAACTGGCCAAATATACGAGGAGAAATGGACATCGAATTAGCCCAAAAACTGCATCACCATGGATTCCGAGAGACACGCGCATGTGCAGAACGCTTTATACCTACACTGAAGCAACCAACGCTACCTCAATGCTCGCTGCCTATGATCGTGCCTTTACATTGACTCACCATTGAGACTGGATGCTCCAGACATGTGAATTACATTGGGTGTGAACAGTTTTAGAACTCAGAGTCTAGTCTCACTTAACATCTCTGTGGATGGTGATACCCCATTTTATCCCTATTTTTTTTCCCATTTATTTTCCTAGAAATGAAACTTTTTTAGTCTCTAAACCTCTAACTTCTAAAGCCTGTTAGCAGCTAGCTGGTATTGAAATTTGATTCAACATTTTAGTGGTAAGAGCAAGAATATGGTACAGACAGCAGACAGTAAAATAATAACAGTAAAAGAGAATCTGCAACTTTAGCACGTCAATATAAAAATATTAATCTAATGCAAGCTCGCGTAAGTCCACTAAGCGAAGGGAATGGGCCGCCATGGCCCGGTTTATCAAACCATCTTTCCTCTGCTTACCTCTGCAGGTAAGTATTTATGATGGATGTAATGAAAATTATAATTAATATCCCAAACTTCATTACAGTAAGTGGGGGAGGGGAGCAGTAAGTTAGATATTATCTGAATATTAGCTAGCCTGGCAATAAGCCTGTCCAAAGAGGAATGTTTTGAGTCTAACCTTTAATGTAGAAACTGTGTCGGCCTCTTTTACATGAGCTGGGAGCTTATTATATATAAGACAGGGGCTTGGTGACTAAAGGCTCTAACTCCAATTTTGCTTTTGGAAATTCTTGGAACCACAAGCAGTCCTGCACTTTGTGAGTGAACTGTTCTGTTTGGTTGCTAAGACCCTATGAGATCTTTAATATAGAATGGGGCCATACCATTCAATGCCTTATAGGTTAACAGGAGGATTGTGAACTTGATTCTAGATTCAACTGGGAGCCAGTGAAGTGAAGTTAACACAGGAGTAATGTTTTCTCTTCTGCTGGTTCTGGCTAATAATCTAGCTGCTGCATTTTAAACAAGCTGAAGAACTTTAACGAACTTTTAGGGCACACTGCTAGCAATGAGTTACAGTAATTCAGCCTAGACGTAACAAATGCATGGATGAGTTTTTTAGCATCACTTCTCGATAATATATTTCTGATCCTAGATATATTGCGATAGGTGAACATATGCAGTCTTACAAGCATGTGATTTGTGGGCCTTAAATGATCAATTCTGGTCAAATAAAACCCTCAGGTTTTTAACTGTGGAATTGGAGGCTATATTTACGCCATCCAGAGAGACTATCTGATCGGATAGAGCATTTGTCAGGCATTTAGAACCTAGTATAATTACCTCAGTTTTTTCTGGGTTTTCTTAAAATATAGTTTAAAGATATAAAACTGTTAAAAAAAACTATTTTTTAAACAACACACTGATTTCAAGATTGTATTGATTCCTATTATCATAGCAATATACCAAAATAAAAACAGCACAACTAATGTTAAGAAATCTTTTAAAGACAAATTCAAGTTCCATTGCTAAATTTTGACACAAATTACAAAGAAATGTCTTCATATATTCTATATTAGGTTTTTTCTAACTTGTTTTGACAGGAACTTTTTTCCAGTGTAAAATAAAACAATTGTGAACATTGTGAGAAGTCCTGTGCTCTCTGTATCTTATCCCACATTTTTTTTCAAAAGAATTTTATTTCTGTTAAAGCAATCACAGAAAGTCTTTTTAAATTCTAGCTGGAATCTTAATATGATTGTAAATGTAGTTACTTGAGTTTATGTGTCATATTTTACCATAAATGATCCACATGACCGCTGAATCACTATAACAGCAAAAATGTGACATTCCTCACCAATAAAACTGATAAAAAAAGGCTTTTGGAGGACTTCTATGCATACCAGTATAAGATATAATACGCTTTAGAGAACTGAAAACATCCATTGTTGTCCAGACTACAAAAGAGTCTTTGCTCTAAACATTTTCCAGTCATTCTAAAGCTTTAAATCTCAATATCCCTAAGTCAGTGTACCTGAATCAACGCTCAGTGGCACACTTATCTGACAACCAACAATGGCTTCAGAAAATTGGAGCCTTTTTGCTTCTCTATCTCTCAGAAAAAGACCTTTTTCGTTTTGGCATGGAGCATTAATTTGCACATGAACTCTTACACAAGCGCCATTGTCATGTCTGTGTCGAGTCCGATAGCTGGGGGAGGAGAGGAGGTGAGAATGATGAGGCGAATAACAGCGCTCTATCAGAGTAAACAAACGTCTGCATGGGTCGCTGTGCTGTCAGCGCGTGTGGGAGGACAGACAGGTGGAAACAATGTACTCTTCACCTGGGCTTAAGGGTTCTCCAGGCAGGGATGAGCTGAGCTGGATGGCATAAGGAGCCTCTGGAGGGAGGAGGGGACGGCCAAACCTCAGCAGAATACCCAACAGTCGGGGTAAATGGAGATTAGTGGTTCCGTGGGGTGGGAATCTTTCACGGATTACAAAGCGGTTTACAAGTTGGTTTCTACTAGTATGGATTGTCTATCAGGTAACAAATCTGCTCAAAAATAATAAGCAGGTTAATGTTTCTTAAACAAACCTTCCTGCAGCTGAGCCTTTGCTCACTTAAGCATTTTGTTAATCAACTCGTCAGTAAAGAGTCTGTGAGTGGGAGTTTGTTTTTTGTTTCAGCAGACAGTTTAAGTGCACGCTAATGGTTGAAGTGTTTCTTACACTTCAGATTCAGGAAAACATTAAACTGCAGTTCTAGAAAGTGGAAGAAAAAGTTTGACATTAATGCACCTGACCGAAAAACTAATAGATGCACAGTTATCAGCACCTAATGATCTCCAATCAGAGAAGACATCATGAAGGCAAGAGATAAATTAAAGGATGAGCAGACAAATGAATAAAAAGGGATTAGCATGAAGGCCAGACACAGCAGACATGGTCCCAAAGTGTGGCGTACCAACCCGGAACTATGAAATGTGATTCCACAACGGTTGTGACGGCACCATTGACTGTGTATGAGAACATGTTGTTCCAAACAGGAAGTACCTGCTGGTACAAGAAGCCAAATCTCATAGACCTCTGTAGAGAAATAAACAGCTATTACTCAGTCATTCTATTTGTCAGAGTAACCATTCTTGCTTTGATATCTTTTTAATCTTGATGATCCTCTTTTTTTCAGGATATTGTTTCTGCAGTACAAGTTATTCAAAGTATAAATTGACCAATCAGATGTTTTAATAAAAAGGTGTAGAGCCTTCTGATCTCCACGTTCAATGTCCAAAACGTTTGATAATGGCATGTGGCCTTCCAACAAACTCAATCATGATTCCTGAAAGTGGTTGCCATAGAAGCATTGACTCAGACTGACTCGGATTAATCACTACTTTAATAAAATGGTGACTGAATTGACTTTATTTGGTTAGAGCCAGAAGTAAACCATTTTCTATGTATGCTATCTCGCCCAGTCCAGCTCTCTCAGATATAGTCAATGGGTTGTACACGTCTGTTGCATGTAGGTGTGACATCAAACCAAACTTTTGTCTACTCTAGTTAAGACCACACCCCCAGATTCCAAATGTTGCAGTTCCTTAAAAGAACACTGGATTCTGGTTTTAGAAAGGTTGGCAATTTCCCATTGGCACACGTGTTGTGCGTTCAAGAACGGGTTGTACGTGGTTTCATGAATGTGCTTTTAGCATATGGTGTTCACACGGGTCAAGCAGGGAGGGGCTTCTTCTTTTGTTTTTCAGTTGCTTACAAGTGGATGTCCACCACCTACCAAGTTGGAGGAGGGTTGTGAACTGTTGAATGAGTGTTTAACTCACCAGTCTTGCTCCAGACTTTTAATTTCAGTTTCACAGGTGGACCAATGGATTGGTTTATAACTGAACTTGATAAATGACGTCACAGATTATCTGTCCGGTCTATGTTTGTCTGAAAGACTCTTAGCTAAATAAAGGTGTAAATGTATCAGTTCTCTCCATCCATTCAAGCCACGTCTGCAGGATTACCTTAGTGTCAAATCAAGATAGAAAGCTAGTAACCTGAATATAATGTGGCTACATAAACACATTTTAGGACACTCCTTTGGTAGATTTATATGCACGAATGCACCCTCACAGCATGCTGTCTCTGTTAACCACACCCATTTCAAATAATTGCTTAACCACACAACAGTTGCGGATGAAAAAATTTTTTGGAAAGGGTTAAAAAAAAAAAGGCTGCAAGACAAAAATGACACAACACATGTCTTTCAATCGCACAAGAAACTGTGACTCAATTTCTAGACAGCGCGCATATTTAATTAAATGTCTAAATGCTCAATAAGCCAGAGGTGAACATCTACTTTATTGGTAGATGTCACCCACTGATCGGATGATTGATCAACCAGTCATCTTATTTTTGATAAATAGGAAAGATATGCTTTTTGAAATATTTATTTTACTAGAAATTTCCTAGTGTAAAGAACGTATTTTAGCAGTAAAAACCATTGAATGTATATGACAACTGGACCGAGTCAGTGTGACACCATTCATAGAAAATGACTTATTTCTGGCCCCAATCAAGTGAGGTCAATTTAGTCGCCATTTTTTGCAATACGTATGCCGCCAAGTTGAATCCAGACGTTGCCAATATGCAGTGATTGGTCCAAGTTGGTCTAAGTTTCTATGGCAACCACTCTTGCTAATCAGAAGAGATCTTTTTGGAAGTCCACAGCCCTACCACTTGAAAACAGGCCACACGAAATCTGTCAAATACTTTGAACGTTTGACATGAGAGGCGAGCAGCAGGCTCCACCTACTTCTATTTAAACATCTGATTGGTCAGTTTATAACTTTAACTACAAAATAAAATATAATGAAAAAAGAGTATCATCAAGAACATGTAAAAATCATATTCTGAATAGAAAATTGTGTAGAAATACAATAATAAAGATTATAAAGACAATCAGAGGCTACAAAACACATTTACTGCTTGATATTTTGGTTCTAGTAAATAAAAATATTTTTTTCTTCTTCCAAATGTGGGCTAGAAGACACTCGCATGCAAACTCAGCATGGATGGTGTTTGGATCCATGCCAGAGCAGAAGAGACAGTCAAGCAAAACCCAGGGCAGCCTGGGATCCTGCTAAGCTCTGCCACGTGAAAGCACTGCATGGAGGAAAATGAAGAGGAGGAAGAGCAGGGAAGAAGCTTGAAGAGGCCTGCTGCAACCTAAAGAAAAAAATAATCTAAAACCCTCTGGAGAGCTTCAGTCTGACAGAAAGACACCAAGAGGGATTCAGATTGGCTGGTATGCATGTTAGCTGCTGCATGCATGTTTTTAATGTCTCTGTGTGAAAAAAATGTGCATTCTGTGTGGGCGTCAAGAGATGATATACAGGAGAGCGTTGTTAAAGTGGCAACAGAGTAAAAGCTGATGGGAGTCGACTGTAGTCGAGTATGAATGCCACGAAATCTTCCCGTTATTCCTAGATAAGACAATGACAGATGTTCAGGATGTTCAAGTCGTTTGTCTGAAGACCAAAAACAGAAAAGTGGACGGACATTCCTCCCACCTCCTCACTGCTCTCCCCTGGAGGGGTGCTGCCCCCGTAGAGAAGCTCTGACAAGGTTGGAGCGATGCCTCCCCCAGGCTGGTCTCCATGAAGACTTTGTGTTTGTTTGCATTCGGGTTAAGTCATTGTGTGCGTAATCGCTGTCATACGACGTGGGCGTATTTTGCTGCCGGTGCTGTATTCAGGTGAACTTCCGTCTCCAATCCACCCTCTGAAGCATCAATAAAAATACTTGATTTATTTTGTTTTTCAAATTAAAAGCCCTCTTTTAAATGAAGCCAGAAAACAACATGCTAAATTTCCACTCAAAGTGTGGAAGATATCCTTCAAAACCCTGCTGAGTTGTGACTTCTGGGGTTCAGTGAGTTTGCAGATGAACAAATTAGCCAAAAACCTTGGAAATGTTTAATTAATGAAGACAGTTAGGTTCAGTGGTTTGTAGCAAGGTTTCATTCAAACTCACATCAATCTTTTTAGTTAACATAAATCGATGTAAGCTTCAAGGCTGTTTCAAGATAGAAAGGAGAAATGTTGGATAAAGATGTCTCTTTCCAGCTGAGTTCTGCAGTTCTTCTCTTTCTGGCCTGTGAGCATGAACATGTCATTGTTGTGTTCATCTCTTTCTCTTTTACAGCAGATGTTCCAGTGTTTTTGCCTTTTTCCTGTTTTCCCAGGAACCTTCTGGTACAACCATATGTTTGCCCAAATCAAGTTTGCCAGGGGCTTTTTTCATGGTAAATGCAACACCTTCATCTCAACTGTCGTCTCGTGCAAACTCAATCTGTGTTACCTTAACTCGACTTTTGCATAACCACAGTTTTAACTAATTGTGACAAGAATGTAAAAAAAAATAAGATCCTATCAGAACATTGGCTCTTTTGGTACTGTAGTCTAAAACAGGTGTTCACAACCTTTTTCCTCTAGATTTTTGACCAGGAAACAAAAAGCCTCCACATTTCTCTTTTCATAGAAAAGGGGCTAGTTAAAGAAAAGTTAACTGCATAGGATACTAATCTTCATGTCAACGATACACTTCTGCACTTTGGTCTCTTTCAAAGACTATATTTTAAAAACATCAATTATGGTATTAAAAAACAGCTTTTTTGCATTTATTCTGTCACTTTGTTTTAATGTTTTAGATCAGGCATGTCCAAAGTTTGACCCGTGGGCCAAGTGTGGCCCACATTCAAATTTCCACCAGCCAGCAGGCTCCCATCATGAAATTATGAATGTGTGACCCTAATCATTAGCTTAAAACTGTGTTCAATTTTTGATAGTGATTGGCTAAATTCCATTATAAGTTGTTGTAAACTTAACTTTCTACTCATTTCAGAAATGTCATCTGTAATTAATAAAAGGAAATTTGACAGGAAGAGCCACCAGGACAAGTAGAAATTGAAGATTTTTGTGTTCGTGTCTTAGTGGTTTTTTATTTTTTAATAAAACAACCAATTATTTCTTGTTCAGATAATGTGAATTTAGAAGTTTAAAGTGAGCATTTACAAGTGAATGATATGCAGCACTTTATCTGAACCCAGGTATAATGTTGATATATATATATATATATATATATATATATATTTTAACCAGACATTTTCTTCATTTTATTTTTGGTCTTCAAACATGAAATTTAAAGGAGTTGGGTGGAAATGTCTTTAGATGTATTTCCCATTGTATTTCCCATTGTAATAACATTTTCATGAAATATATGCAATTACTGTTATTAAAAGGGTTCAAAGAATGCAGACTGAATGGTTCTCGCATTTTCCCGCTCCAAATCTGCTCCTCTTTGCAAAAAAATGGGACACTCTTTGTTTTAGGTTTTAAAAATATGTACTTAGACTGGATGTGTTAAAGTTTAGTTGTATTACATTTAGCAAAACCCATGCTATCAATGGCGACTTTCCAGAATCTGCGGAGTATCTCCAATTTAAAAGGTTGAATATATTTCACTCTAAAAAAAAAAGATAAATGAAGACAGGTTGGTTCATATTCTTTTAGTAGTTACGTATTTTGTCTCGTATGCAGGGCTGTGTTAACAACAACAATGGTCCTAATGTTTGAGACATATTTAATTGGTCTTCTAAGCCAAGCTTTGGAACAACAGTCTGAGACGCTAAAACACACCAGGAGCAAAATAAAATTGACAGACACAGTCGTTTTGAATAGTGTGAAGAGACGAACAATAAAAGCTAAAGAAAAAAATAGGTTTGCTACTAATAAAGCAAAAAATAGAATAAAGCTGGGAAAATAGTTTTAAAAGAAAAGTTATGTAGACGTCCACACAATCATAATTAGATCTCAACACAATAGATAGTGGCCCATAACTCCACACAGCACAAGTGAAATTATTCTTAAAAAACCCTAAATTCAATCCACAGACCAACTTCTGCCTGTAATAAATTCAAGGTGACCCACAGCTCTTTAAGTAGATAAAATACCTTTGACAGGATTATAACTTTAAAAAAGCTTTTCAAATAGTAAATGGCATTTAGTTGTATGGCGCTTGACTGTCACAGTCCCATTCACTCACTGCACATACAGGTTTACACACTGATGGTGGTTCCGCTGATGAACACTGTTGCTAACTTAACTGTACATCCCGGATGAGCCCCCAATTTGTTACGGTTGTTTAAAAAAAAAAGAACAAAAGATAATAAACAACAAAATAACATGATGTGTAAAGGTGCGGTGTTCGTGAGCGTTTGCAGGTGGGGTATTAATCAAACCAATAAGACCAAGCTGAGAAGTGTATGCAGGGGAGGGAATGAGAAGCCTAATGACACGGAGCAGCAGTGCAGCAAAGACCTGGACACAGCAGGTAGACCAGAGGGAGAGCACACCCAAAACATTTCTAAGGTGGATCTTTTATCTACGTCATCTGATTTCCAAACACCTGCGTCTGCATAGGAGGAGGAGAGAAAGGGGAGGCACCAGGAAAACACCCACATGGTCCAGTGCAACCTATAACCACCAGGAGCAACATTGGATTTTGTGTCTTGCTCAAGGACAGTTAAAGACGCATGTGGCCAAAGTAGGAATCACACCTACGATCTTCCAATCAGCTGTATCTCTGCACCAACTTCCCCAGATGCTACCAGCAGCAAGGCTGTGGCCACACTCTAAAGCAGAGGGACCAAAGGAATTTAGTCTGGAAGCAAAAATATGTAAACATTGCTTCGGACACAAGTGTTTGGATTGATGTCAGCTGTCAAAGTCCCACTGAAATGTCTTGTTACTGCAGTTTGGGCTTTTTTCAGTTCACATCGCCCTTAAGTAGAGAAGGCAACATAATTCTGACATGACTTGTAAACATTTAGGTTCTTTTAAAATACAACAAATAGCTCATCATTTTTAATGGCATAAAAACTGTAATAAGTTAAGTATTTAAAATAATAGTTCAATAAGGGCTGCAAAGCAAAATCCAATATGTTCCACAAATCTTGCTCTTAAAAAAAAAAAGTCTGGACATCTACAGGCCTGGCTGATCCTAAATCACAATCTATGGATGTGAGACAACAATTGCCATCTTTGTTGGCCCATGAAATGACCAGGTTTATGTTTCAACGAGGCGTGGCCTATTCAGACACAAAGACCTTTAGATTTTTGCTCCAGAACACTTTTAGTGAGAAACAATAAAAAAAGCTGTAAGAAGAGCTTAACATCATCACCAATGTGACCAAAATGTTCATCCAATGATGACATATAGTATTTGGTAAAATAATTCTACGGTCATAAATACAACCACCACCACACACACTTGAAATGTGCCTGGGTGGCCACTGACCAATATCAACTTTTGGAAAAATTGTCCAGTTGCAATAAAAATGTTACTTTTTTCTTAAAATCTCAGCAGTCACCGGACGGCGTGCCTAGCTTTAGCCTAGCTTTTTAGCCTTTAGCTTTGTGTCCTCAGTTCAACATTCTGTGGCTCCATCTGAGAGTCATGTGCTCACACTGTTTTCCTGCAGCAGAAAAAAAAAACTTGACAGAGGCAAACAGAGTCAGTGTTCAGTCATGCTGCTTTCTGAGGTTGTCACATTCCAGCCCTTTCCCACCACATCCACACTGGGATTTCACAGACCACACTAAAAGGAGACCATTGTCCTGTGGAGAAATACAAATGGAGAGGCCAGAAGCAATCTTCATCGGCATCTGCTGCAGTCTTCTACACCCAGAACCACACACATACAAGTCTGGACTATCTCCAGATAACAACTCTAGGCCTATAAATCCTTTATTCCGGATAAAACTTTTGGCAACGTGATTAATGAGCAGTGCTGAGGATGCCAGACAGCTACACCTGAGGTCAAGGTTTACTTTTTCTTGGGTCCCAAGGTCGCTGCTGCATTAGTGGGGGATACTGCTGAAATGCCCACAGATCTCCAGTAGAAAAAACTCACTGGACCTTATGAATATTACATGAAAGCTCTGCCATGACAGGATGGAGGGGAAAACAAAAGGGCAAGATTTTATCTGAGAGAGAGGGAGAAGAAGGACAGAGGAGGGATAAAGAAGGTCCTGTGAGGCCCAACAAAGACAGGCTTTATTGCAAGGAGGGTCAAATGGGGGTTTTATTCATGGCTTCCTCCTACTCACAGAGGAGCTCCCTTAAGACTTTTTAAATCAAAGGTGGTGTGCATGTACGCCGTTATTTTTTTTCTAACAATCTCCCTTAAGTCCACCCTCATTCCTGCAATCATAAAAAATGATACCCATATCTCCCATATGTGTCTTGTTTTTTATTCTGCTACTTATCTCATTACTTTATCACATAAGCTACATGTGTTCCCATTTCATCCTTGTTTCTCTTCTCTGAGCATTGCTCTGACCGCGATGAGATGAGCAGCAGATGTTTCTGTCCTCAACAGCTTGCCATCATCGGGGACATTCCTCAGCGGCTTTCACTGGCAGAGCGACTGTACATTCTTGAGTAGGGCCAACTCAGAGTCCATATTTAACAGGAACCAAAGTGATGCAGCCAGTCAGAGTTTTTTTCTCTCTTCCACGTGCAGCACATTTGTGATATCAAACAGGACACCGTGGAGCTTCCCCGATTGGGTGGACAGCAAAGAATTAGAGCTGTTATCAAAACCAGTGCCCACATGCATGAATGACACGTGGCTGAGGGAAAAGTGCACCAGCCAATCCTGAATAATTGCCATGGATAATACAGAGGGATCTCTCCTCTATCATGCCATTTCAGGAAATATCAAGACACAAGACTGGATAAAATTTCATGAAGTGGGTGTATAGCATGTTTCCAACAACAGTGAAAAACTAAACAGGTTTTACTTTTTACACCAGAGCTTTAGCTCCAGTGTTGATGTTCTTTGAACTACCTTAAATTCAACCATTAACGCAATTAACGTAATTCCAGTGGATTGTGAAGCGAAGAAAAGCAGCTTTGCAGTGATATGCAACACTTTACAGTAGCAGAGTGTTTAAACAATCAACATAAATGAGTTGGTTCAGACATGGAGACGAGCAACTTTGCACCGATATGCAACCCTTGCAATGTTGATTTTTTCTTGACGTTTTAATATGTAGGGATTATGCATTTTTGCAAACCTTTGAAGACTTACGGAAATTTAAAGAGCGTGTTTAAGGGTTAAACTCCGAATTTATCAATTAAAAATCCATGTTTAAAAAAAGGCATTCATTTAGTTTTTACTTCACCTAATAATGTTTTCAACTTCATAGAAAAATACTATAGTATCATCTGCATAGTCATGCTTGTGAGCTGACACTCCGTCCAAGGAGTTTTTAACAAGCCTAAGGGGCCCCAACATTGTACCCAGGGACACCAACTCAGTGGCCTAGTGGAAGAGAGTCCAACCTGAGAATGATAGATCGTGGCTTCAAATCCATGGTCGAGGTACATCAAAGACTCTATATAAATGAATAAAAAAATTACAAGGGGTACATTATCAATACATTGTCTCCCTGTTTGAATCTTAACATTAGGGGTTGGATTGGGGTTAAATCACTAAATGGTTTCTGAGCATGACTTTGTCTACAGCTCACTGCTCCCCCTGTGGGATGGCTCAAATACAGTGAACAAAGATGGACCTTCTTACTTCTCAGCATTAACATATAATTTCAATAATAAATTACTTAATCGGTTACTCAAGATGGTTAAACGTATTCATCGCTAAACATATTGCTTGACTTGGTTTACAAAATGTGGTTTATCTTAATCATTTTTCTAATGAAAAGCAATATGCACATATTTTGATACTTGAATTATATAAATGATTTTTCAAATGAAAAATAATATGCACATATTTTTGGCATTTAATCTGCATTTGCTATGCTGTATTCTGAAAAAATGCCATGTCTATTTACATAATCATGTGATTTATTGATTCTTAATAAGTGTTGGTAAAGTAGAAATATCTGATTAGAAGTTATGAACTAGATAATAATAATTCATGTAATAAAAATGGTAAGGTAGGCTGGGGTTGGATTATATAAGTTCGCTTCCACCTACTCTCTTTCAAGCAATTTTTAATTTGATGTCTAATTATTCTGTGTTTGACATGACTTTGTACGGATGTAAACCTCTGTTGACTGATTATGCATTATTCTTGCTTTCATTCACCTCCCCTGACAATTGTCCGCAACTCGTTAGAGATTCTCACCTGAATAGCAATGACTGTGAGCTAAATGTGTTTTATTAATAACAAATATAAGGGTGCCCCACATTATACCCTGGGATACCTCAACTTAGCTTAACGCTCCTCCTCAAATTTGGAGAGCAAATTTCACATACTCAGGTGTGCGACACATAATGCAACTTTAACTTCTTTTGTAAAAGAACCAGGAATTTAATTAAAATAAAAATCACTGTACAGATGTGATCTAAATCATTTGTTTGACACAAAATGTTTGAAAAAACATTTGTTTATGTTTGTAGATGAATTGAATTGGCATGAGATAAATAATTTTACCATGAAGATTTCACAGTTTGCTCTGCTCAACTCTGCAAAATCTCAAATACTGAGAACACCTACGGCGTTTTAGTGAAATGGATTACACAGGGAAACTGCAGAGAAGGCAAACGTGCTCACAAGCAAAACAACCACTATCACCATGTTACAACGTGGACAAACACAAACTCTTCTTTACTTTATCACCATTGCCATTTTCCCTGATGTGGTGTACCTATTTTGCACCATGTCTAATACGGCCGTAATCACCATTGTAAACCTTGTGTCGTTGCGAGGACACATATAATTAAAAGAGGATTAGCAACGGACGGCCCAGATACCTCCTGCATGTAATTAACATTCAGACAATGTGGCGGGCATAAAGAGAAAACACCTGTGTTTGTGGGAGTGTTTCCTGTGTGATGCCACTGTGTCTGTCTGCACACATGTGAGAGAGGGTGTTCCCATTCTTGTGTGTTGGTGTGGATGTTTGAGAGGGATTAGCCTCAGAAAAATTCATTTTGACATCAGCCAATCAGGGCCATGCAATGGGTCTAGCCAATCATCCACAGCAACACAAAGGCTGCCAGAGAATGGCAATCAAACATCGTCTTGAGTGTGGAGCTGGAAAACATTACACAACATGGAACAGTTCAATGGATCTTAATGTGAATGATTTTCTAATATCCTTTTAAAGATCTGAGTTTTATATGTAAGTAACTTTCTAAGAGCAAACTCAATTAATGCAGATTAATTTTTTTTATTTAAAGTGTTTTACTATGAAAACAAATTCTACAACTGATAAAAACAAAATTAATTTCAATCATTTAGAGTAGGGATGGGCAACTCCAGGCCTTTAGGGCTGCATTGCTGCATGTTTTCCAACATGCTCTGACAAGTTCTAATTGGCTGGGCACACCTGAAGCAGGTAATCAGTTATAAGTAGGGCTTGAACATCAGGAATCATGCAGTCACCCTCGAGGCCTGGAGTTGCCTATCTCTGATTTAGAGCTATCAAAAGTCAATGCATCACCATTTCAAGAGAAAAAGGCAATCTGTTTAGGGAAACAATGTATTTGAAGTGTTTGAAATAGAAATGAATTAAAATGTTTATAATACAATTTTATAAAAAATTATAGAGAAATTAAAGGTCTTTTTTCATGGGAATGAGTTTAATTTAAAGTGAGTATATTTTTCTAGTAACCATGAAAGAGTTTTTGCTTCAGGTTATCATTGCAAAATAAATGCAATTTGTTATTCCTTCTAAAAATGTAATACCCCAGTAACAGCAGTTTTGTTTAGAACTTGTCGATCCTCATGGCGAGCCAAGTCTCACTTTACGCTGAAACTATTGTTTCTTTTTTTGGCTTTTTTCTTTTTTTTTAAAACAAGACCTGTAAAAGAATATTTCACTTCCTCATGGCGAAAACTTCAATAACCTCAAAAGACATCTTCATCCAGCCATTGTAAAGAATAAAAAAACTACCCAGACAATTCACAATCAGCATTCAAATGTAGGAACAGAAGAAGGGGTCTAGGAAAAAATGCCATTTGACTATTTTAAGTCGTTGTGTTCTGTTAGATAGTTAATTTCGGATTGGAAAAGAATCTTTAAATCTCTTTTCTGATACAATTTTTTATCCTATCATTTCTAATTCCTCTGATTTCCATTGACAATGGAACATGGTTCCCCTTTTGCAGGCTCATTGTTTCACTGATTTTTTTTGTGCATTGTATTTTTATGTGTCCTGACTGACGGTAGACCATGTCATCAATTGTGCTACGCCTCCTCCTCTAAGTAAACCTTTGATCGCGATCAGATACTTGGTTTTACTCTATAATACTGGACTTATTTTTCCATGAAGGTTTGAACTTCGAGAGTTTAAACAAGAGAGAAAAGTATGAAAATATTAATGTCTGAGAAAAGTGTATAAAATGTGTAGTGGGGACTTTTACATTCTTAAAACATCTGTAATCATTTAAAAAGATATAGATGAATACCCCGTGGATTTAATCTATCGCAGGTTACTTTTAGACAGCAACTCCCACGATAAACGAGTGAACAATGTACTATAAAAAGTGAGGCAGCATTAGGTTCCTGATTTTGACATATAGTTAAAATATAGGTAAAATTTTAATGACTAGTCGCAAATGCTTTTTTTATCTCACTTTTTTCCCTTGTTTCTTCCCACTTGTTTCTGGTTGGATCCTTTAGCATCCATTCCTACAGTTTTCCTTGTCCCCTTTCAGCTCGTTTGTCGTACTTCTCAGAGGAGTTCCTGCTCTGTTGTCCACTTTGCTGTGTTTGCATCTTCTAAGAAAATGTTCTTGGATGGAGTTCATTGGGGTTCTTGCTATTGCAAATGCTTTTATTCATTGAATTTTCAATAATTTTCTGTCAGTTATTAAAGTTCATTTCGGTTTTATACCTACCTGCCAGTCTGCATTTGGGCTCTCCATCACAAGCACTATGACAAAGCCACCTTTTATTAGATTTTTGTTGGCTCCCTGGATTCATCCTTTTAAGTTTTATTAAAATCTTTTCTCCTTGCAGCTCACCTATCCTCCTCCTTTTATCTGCATTTTTTTTTATCTTTTAGAAAAGTTTTATAAAAGCCTTTTTTTTTTTTAAATTTAAAATGAGTATTTTTGTTAAAAATTTCTGGATAAAGAGTAAAAGCCCCTGCGTGGCAGGATGGACTGTTGCTGTGTGATTACGCCGTGATCTGATTCGGAGAAGGTGAGACAACATTTGCTCTTTCCAGCCTCAATGACATTAAAAGGTGATTGTCTAATGGAATTGACCTTTCAGCTTTATCTTTCTATCACGCATATGCTATATGAAGAAGATGCACCTGCTGCATGTGGGTGTATGTGAAGATGAGCGTATGAATGTTTCATAGGATGGTATGTCTGCTTCTTGTGGGCTTCTCTTCATCTTCCAGCATATGATTCCGTGTATGCAAAGACTAGCACAACTGTGTGGAGTTAATGCTAGCAGGGGTCGTCTAGCATTACCTGTGTGAGCATGGGATGAGGTTAGGATAAAAGGGCACGGTGGCAACGTGAGCGTGTCACCCCTGACCTGTGGGCTGTTGCTTGATGGGTAAATACTGTCACATAGCTACAGTGGAGAACAGAAGCTAACTGTAACTGATTTACAGCACTGTTGATTTAGATCTAAAGCTACGTTCACACTGGGTAGGTGTGGCGTATTAAGAATGTGCTGAACGCAGGGTTTTGAACGTGCTTTTAGCAAGGACATAGGACTGAACCTGATGCATTTGGCAGAGGCTTGGTATGAAATGTCAAAGCGGTTCAAATCTTGTGAATATTGCTCCAGGCTTTTTCTTTCAAAGCTCTATACCAATATATGAAAGACATGGTGTCATAGAATTCCGGCCGGGCACAAACCACAGTTATTACTTTCTCCTTCATGATCAATTTACAACTGGTTGGCACATCCATGAAGTAAAAAGGATGCCATTCCATACGTCCCTACCAAATCTGAGTTCCTAATTGGTTAAAGTTCAATTGGTTTAACTTTTGACGTGGGTTTAATGGCTGCACTTTTCGTACATAGAGCCCAAAAATTAACTTAAAACTAGCGTAGCAATGCATAAATGTGAGTTCTGAATGTGGAAGCCTGAAATGGAAATTAATACACATTTATGAAGACTTTTCATTGGAAGCTGTCGCTTAGGTGATGTGATGTGAATATAGCATTAGATCTTAACCATAGATTACAAAACAAACGTATAGACATTATTTGCAATAAGGTTGGGATATTGTTAAAACTCAGTGGGATTTGTAAACAGTGTTTGTGTGACTTCACAGATTTTCAGGATAGGAAAACAATTTTATTTAAGTGATAGACAAACCTCATGTTGTGTCACCACATAATGGTGTCCCAATATTCAATGTATCTTACTTATTGGAGCCAAAACCAAGACATTTCTGAAAGAGAAATGCTTTTTAATAAGTGTCCTTACTAAACTACTTATAAGACATTAGCAAACATTAGTAAGATGTTAGTAGACTGCAAATAAAAACATGATCACATGATCACACAAAAACATGAACATTAGAATTTGTAAATGTCTTACAAATGACTTACAAGTTTAAATAAACTGCTTCTTCATAAACTGCTTATAAGACAATAACACGCGTTAGTAAGGTGGTAATAAGCCGCTCATGAAGACATTAGCATTTGTTAATACTTTATAAAATATTTGTTAACATTTGTAATATTCTACAAATGCTTTGTAAGTTAATATTAAATGTACTAATTGTGTTTTCTTAACAGTTTTTTGAGTGTTTTGCAGACACCCAATCTAAAGCGTGAACAAGTAGGTGTTCATGTTCCCAAAATATTTATAAATCATTTGGAAGGGATTAACCCCAAAACTCCAGAATCTACTTACAATTGTGATATTTTTTTACAGTCATTTTTTTATTCAAGTAGGTGTTGAATTAGGTTGAGATAGTAAATTTGACAATAATACATAAAACAAATATAGCTTTAGGCTTGTCCCATCGATGAAAAAAAACACCTGTTCCCATCTCCAGCATGAAGAGACTTTTATTTATGCAAAACAGTTATTTCTAGTATTTTCACTCCAATGACTGACAAAAAACACACTAAAAACACAAAACTCTGTTTAAGTGTCCTTACTGTGCACAAAGTGTGCATGGTGAAATGCAGTAAAACAGTTGCTGTTTTTGTGTGGACACAGATGTTGCATACTGCACATGTGGGTCTGGTTTTATCATTGTAAGAATATTCAGCATTGACCCTCATGTACTACCTCTGGTCAGTGTCTCAGCATCTGTGTGGACGCCCTGTGCAGGAATGACTTTGGCTGGACCTCAGTGGTTCTTCCTCTCAAACTGCTGTTCAACAGATATGCAGAGCTGCGGGTTTCCCTCCTGCAGCTTCAGCACTAGTAGTTGTGATGTTCATGGTGCATCTCATCACTGCTACTCCTTATCTGTCCACTCACTGCTCCTGATTTCATCACCTAGTTTAGAAAAAAACAAATATATTTTAAAAAGAGCAGCATTTTAATCTATTCAGTATTTGCACAGTTACATTTAGAAAGATAAAACAAGTTGAAAGTCTGCACAACAAGATTTGGTAATCACCTGCTCGTTCAGGATGGGATTCTTCATCACTTCGTCACCACGTGCTGCTTTCTATGGATTGAAGCTACATTCATTTTTAGAACAGATCTAAAGAACAATATTGGACAGAAACCACATTTATCACACCACAATATTACTAAAAGGACTATACTATATATCTTCCAATAGTGGCCGGTCTCCAATAAACGACCGGTCTAACAGGTGTACGTTACTTAAGACACCCGTCACGATAACTGCAATGAACTTCTGAGTGTTTTTTTTTTTTTACTTTACTTTGTGATCGTCTCCAGCGTTTATTTTTAACCAGAAGAACATCTTTCTCATACACTTGAGTATGTGAACGCGCAAGCACATGAAAGGCAGAAGACGAAGTGGTGGATTCATCCACTTAACAGAGGCAGACAATACAAAGATGAAAAAAATAAATAAAATGAAAATGGGGCTAATTGCATCCTGGAGTGCTGCAAGATATGAAATATAATACATATCTTTCCAGTTACGCATTCTATTTTCTATCTAGTTGTCCGCTCTGCCTCTCTCAGTTTCTCTGTGTGGAGTTTGATATTTTCTTTAACTTCTTTAGTAAGTTTTCATCATTTTTAGTGCTAAAAAGTCATTTTTCTGGCTAAAGTTTCCTCTGTAGTCGTGGACTCTAATCACTGAAATAAATTCAAGTTAAATGATGCGATTTGCCCGCGATTGCACTCTGGGTGTAAAATTCCAGTCGCGGGTGACCAGTAGGTGTCACATTCTGAAGTAAGTGGGGCGATTCTGCACTGATGGCCGTGTGACCACTGCGATGCCAGTGATTACGAATCACTTGGAAGTATAAACCGGCCTTAATAGTGGCTGGGCTCCTTTAACACTCCCACTCTCCCCATCTTGCAGCAAGTAAGACACTTGTCAAATATCTTTAAAATATTTTTCAAAAGTACTCTCCTGCTTCGTGGTAGTGAGACAAGTAATCAAATAGCATGTAGATGTTTTTTTTTTCTTCGTGTAACTGGTTCAGCTTTGATGCTCTGCATTGTGCACCAGTGAAAAAAATCATGCTTGGATGTTGAGTCCATTTCTTTTATTCTGGTTAAAAGAAAACAAAAAATGACATTGCTGTCCTGGTGTCTCTCCATGTCTCCCCATAACAATTGAAAAATGCCCCCCAAAAGAGAAAAGGTAACATTAATATTCATGAAAAATGGAGCAAACCGTAATCAGTTCCCAAGAAACAGCAAACATTTAGAGCGGCTACTATAAACGTAAGACAACACAAACAACAAGAAGTGTTTTTACATAACTACAGATACAAAAGAGAAGTTTTTAGTCTATCATATACATTTTTTTGGACCCTTGAGAAGCTCCAGAGATTAATTCTTTGTAAAGGATTAACAAATGTTCATAAATGTCTTGATGTTCAGCTTAATACCACCTTACTAATGATGTTATTGTCTTATAAGTAGTTTATTAAGAAATCTTTTAGTGCCTTTATAAGCAGTTTATTCAAACTTGTATGTCATTTGTAAGACACAAATGATAATTAATGTAATAATAGGCTGCTTAATAACACCTTACTAAGGCTTACTAATGTCTTATAAGTAGTTTACTAAGGACACTTACTATAAAGCGTTACAGAAAAACTTTTCAATGTGGCATCAATTTCAACATTCTGTGAAAATAAAAAGCTAGTTTTGTCAGTAAGTCATTCCAACTTATTATTTATTCGATCAGCCACAAACACACAACATTGCTTAATGGACGGGCAGCACCACCAGGCTATTGCGCCTTTAGGTTGGTAGTAAACAGTCAGATGTTGCAGGTGAACGTGGTGAGTCTTAAAGTGTCATCAGCAGGCTTGCATTAGGACACAGAACTACTGTCAGTTTGTGACAGTCCAAGGAGTGGAGCCCTGCCAGTGACAGACCAAAACCATGCCCAGTATGTAAGGACTTCTGCACTCAGACGTGGTTTAGCAAGCAGGACACAGCCGCTGGCCCCTTTACCAGATGTGAGGGGTTCTAGACGACAAACCATTCACAACCGACTCCACCGTTTTGACTTGAATGACAGATGATCGTTGCAGGTGACATCACTGACACCATGACACCACCGTGAATGTTTGCAGTGACCATGTGACTTGGACAATGCAGCAATGGTCTACCGTCCTGTTCACTAATGAGTGTCGGTCAAATCACACAGAAATTATGGTCGTTAGCATTACGGAAGGCGAGGTGAATGATACGCTGAGGTCAACATGGTCACACGGGTTTGGCTTTGGTGAATGAGAAACAATCTGGACAGGCATCCCCAGTCAGTGGTTCTTGTAGATGGTCCAGTCACTTCACGTTCTTACCTCAGAGACATCATAGAACCATCATCATCCAGACATCATAGAGCCATCATCATCCCCCAACTTTCTGTTCAGGGATGATAATGCTCCACCACATGGTACCAGAATTGTGACGGCTGGACTTGAGGAAGTGGGAACACCTCAGAACAACATCATGATTCTAGTGAGGAGCATGAGACATCGCTGTCAAGCTTACATTGCAGCCAATAGTGGAAATCTCCACTATTGACACGGTCAATGTTTGGTATTTGAGGCTGTTTTTATTATCGTCTTCATTATGGGATAAGAAACATCAAACTAATGAAAATGATGTTGATTCTCATTCATTATTAGAAATATCAAAGGGAACTGTGATGAATTTTACTAAAATTCAGACCAGATAGGAAAAGCACTCATGGAAATAAAAATATCCCTTACTTATTGTGAGCATTTATATAACTATCCATTTATTTTACAACAAAAAATATTTTTAAAAGTCCTTTCTAGAAGTAGGTCCAGACAATGATACTTCCACCACCACGTTTCCCATTTTTCCTAACAAGTAGCTTCCATTGTGATCTCGCCTTACAGAAACAAGAAACACTCATTTGTAGCACTTTGCTGTGTTTCTAAGGATGCCCCTCATCAGGTGTGGTCTTATTTTGAGTGTTGCCTACTGTTCTATGGGTTTCAAATTAGAGCTGGGACACAGGCCTAATGTTGCTGTTGCTAGGCAACATGACTATAGGAGCTGTTTGGACTATTTTTGATTTGTGACCTCATTAGTTACCTGTGTCATGAACACTTCCACAAGTTTTTCCAACAGCCTCTGGGCTTGTTTACTGTCAGATGGTCTTTAACAAACTATGGACAGCCAGTAATGGTCTTTTTAATGAGAGATGGTCCTCTCTTTGCAGGCAAGCCAAATGCACAAACTCTGCACTGGACTCCAAACAATCCATATTAAAAAGAAAAACATTCATAATTACTGAAAAATCCATCCAAATGAGAATGGAAATTCATGCAGGATCTTTTTTCTGGGTGATTCTATGTGACTTACACCTTGCAGAGGGACATTTTCTTACTTTACTGACTTTCCTTAAAATAAGCTCTTCTTGGTAAGTATAACTGTTCTCACAACAATAAGAATACAAGTTATTTGAAGACAAGGGAATAGATCTGTCACATTTTATTGCTCAGTAGCCTCTTATGGTTCACCACAAAGTTAGTTGAATTTACAAATTATGAAAAATCAAATGAACTGAATCTTTATTGAAAGAAAAAATTCAACTGACGTAATATCAGACATTTTTTGCAAACTGACCATAAAAATGTTGGGAGAACCACAACACAGAAACATGCTGGAAACTCATTTTAAGTATATTATTCCTTGGAATTGAGTGGGCTAGTGGTAGCACCACGTCTGGACTCTATGGAGGTGGTGGTGAAGTGGACGACGTTGGGCATGCTCAAGAGCTTCCTGGAGAACACCAGCCACCCCTTGCAATCAGTTTTCTCTGACCAAAAGAGTTTTGTTGAAAACAGATTACTCTCACCGCCGTGCTCTACTGGGACATCCAGAAAGTCCTTTACATCCAGTGAAATAAGGCTGTTCAATGGGAGGGAGGGACAATGAACTGTACTACTCACCTTTGAACACACTTTTTGGTTGTGTTTTTATGGGATGTCTCCTGCTCAGTTTTAAAACTACTATTTAAAGTTAAATGATTCTTGTGGTTTTTAGGGTATGTGCTGGCAATTTTATGACACTTGTTTAAACAATGCTTTTTCAATGTTTGTTTATTACAGAGTCTGATTCCTTGTATAATGAATAAATGGAGCAATGGATAGTCATGCAATTTCACTCAGGATCAACAAGAAATCTAACCATCTATTCATCCATCCATTCATCCATCAAAAAATTAACCAACCAATCCATTTATCTACGGCATTCATCCATCTTTTCATCCCTCCTACCATTAATCAAGCCATCAATCAATCAATTCATTTATCTATTTATCCATCCATCCTTGTTCCCAATCTCAGGCTGTACAATAACATGCAGAACTGTTGAGGTCCACATTAATATACACTCCTTTACATTTAAAAAAAATAATCTGTTTGTGTATATTTAGGTATTTTTTTCGGTTCAAGACAAGTAGCCGATGAGAAACGAAAAAAAAAATCAGTAAAATATTTTATTTATTTTAAATGCATTCTAAAATCTAAGTAAATACTTTTCAAAGCATGTCAGCCTCTAAGTTTAAATACATTTCAGTAACTGATTCATGTTTCTACTGCCTTGCAAAAATGTTCATGTTTTTATAACTTTTGCTGCTGTAGAATGTTTTGAGATTTCTTGGCATTTAAGGGCGACAGTGGTGGACACACTGCATCAGATTTTCCTTCCTGACTTTAAAAAGGGACATTTTCAGTCCTTGATAATGTTAAAGCTAAACTATGTTTAATGATTCACAGGATTAATACTAAACTCTTCATAAACATCCACTTCAAAAGCGGAACGTCTTTCTTTCTTTGTCACGTTTCTACAATGACGCTTCACTTAAAAAAAAAAAAAAAAAAAAAAAAAAAACGATATAAATGATTAAGTATCTATTTGTCTTCTGTGAATGTCTAATGATTATGTGAATTCCATTTTCTACAAGAGTCAAACTTTTAGGCTTCGCAGTCAAGTCAATTTACTTGGGCTGAAATGGCCTTCTGAATGGTTTGCACTTTCAAACCAGCAGCTTTGTTGTCATAAAGGGGTTTCAAGCTGCCGCAGTCGTCTATTATGGTTCAAGGCTTGTGGAATTTCTCCGCAACGCCTCAGAAAGAAAACAGGAGACGTGTTTGGATGCAGGTTTAACAGGCTTCGCTTGAATCTTCTATCCTCTTCTCTGCCGCTGAGTGCTGAGTGGCTCTGACTGCTCGAAGAGAGCACTCTGCTTCTCAGGGCTAAATCACTCAGGACTCATAATGAAAGGACTTGCAGCTCAAATGCCGACAGCGTTAGCTGAGCAAACAGACAAATGGAAGTCTGGGTCATGTCTGTCTGTTTGGAGTCCTCCGCACCGCTGCCTGTCCTAACCAAACACATTTCATTCCAAACAAATTCCACCCTCCAAAGCAATGACCAAATCCTTTCAATATAATGTCAATTCTTCATTTATTTAACCTTTTTTTGTGTGTTTTACCTTTGAAGAACTATTAAAAAATTATTTTTTTCCCCATTTATGATTTTTTAGTTTCTCTAAAAGAATCAAATCATCAAACTAATGTTAAGGTTTTTAAATGTAAACAAGATTAAATAAAAGGATTTCCTTATTGGCTCCCCATCATGACTCTTATGTCTAACAGGTTTTTTACTGACCATCACAGGAGACGGTGAAGAAACTTGCCAGAGTGGAGAAACCAAAGTGAGTCAAAGATCAACAAGAAATCATCAAGGAAGTCTGGGCAGGAAGTCCAGTTCTTCGTCTTTAATCTTCAAATATTTTTTTATTTATTTAGTATTCAACGTCTTCCCTAATCATGGTGGCCCTGTAGCATAAATCACATCCACAAGTCACTCAATGCTTAGATTAAAGGCCACAACAACAATTATAAAAGCAAGACAAATAAGAGAAAAATATGAAACCAAAGGAAAAGGACATGGTTTTGAAAACAAAAATAATTTCCAGAAATCAAAATGAAATGTTTAAAAATAAAACGATATAAGGAACTGGAAATGGTAAACAGGTGATGTCTTTAAACAGACAATATTTCTTTAAGCTTCTGGCCACAAGTTCCGTGATTGTTCAATCATCTCTTGACCACAGTTCAGGTTCTGCTTTTGCTCTTTTTCAAAACTCAAATGTCATCATCCAATCAGTGACATCCCATAATACCCACTTTCTCTGATTTCTTAGTGTTTTTTTTAAATGTATTTTATTTTACATTTTAATGGTTGGGATTTCTGGAAATTATTTTTGTTTTACAAATGTTTTTTATTTTTTGGTTTCTGGAATTTTGTTTTGATTTCAAAAATGTGATGTTTTATTATTTGGTTTGCTGGTTTAATTGTCGTTTTAATCTGTAATATGTTGTGGCATTGAGTGATTTATTGGGATTTGCATTTACAGTTTGAGAAATCTGTGTTTTGTATTTTTAATTGTATTGAATAATTGTATCAATCCATTGTTTGCAGTTCTTGAAATAAACCAATTCAATAAAATAAAGTCATGAAAGAAGCAGAAGAACTCAGAAGGAAGTGCAAACGTCACGTGACTCAGTTTAAGTCAGAATTCATGATTTAACAGGCACCAAAAGACTTTTAGATGAAAGACAGAAAAAAAACAACAAAGCTTCAGCATGGAGATGGAAGTGTGATTGTGTGGAGAAGAGTACTCTCTAATGTCTTAGATTCTGGATCAAAACAATTAACCAAAACCACAAAATCTTAACATGACTGGATCAAATTACTGATGGTTCTTGAAGTCAAAGTCTGGACTTAGCTCTAAAATTTTCAGTTAAAGACTCACTCTCCTAAAACTGCATTTCTGAGTTTTTTTTCTGTTCAAATTGTTGTGAATCAGGAGCAGTTGAAAACATTTTTTTAAAAAAGACCTTTGTGACGTAAAAGATTCGCTGGGCGTGCCACGAGCTCCCTGCTCCGCTTCGAGGTGAATTTCAACAGAACTCCTGCCACTCTGCAGAAATTATGTCCTAGAAAAGACGCAGCTTTTTATATTTTGTCTAAAAAAACGTCATAATCACGATAAAAAGGCAGCTGGGAATGCTTTGAAAATAGATTAACAAGTGATCAGAGCGAGACTTTAACAACCTGAAAACAAAAACTAATCCATCCAGTTCTGAGAAACATCAAGAGGAGCAACAAAAGTGGGTTTCAGTTGCCACAGACGTAACTTCATACTGAAATGTCTTGTTTTATACTCTCGTGTTGCATTAAATCTGATAATCTTGTATGAGTGACATAAAAAAAAAAAAATAGTACTTCCCAAATGTTTGACTGTTCTTTAGACCCAAACTTTTGCTCAGCCGCGTCTTTAAAACAGCAGAATAATCAAACCAGAGAAAAAGTGTAGAGAAGTCAACAGTTTTGCCACTAGCTCGTGTCTCCAGCGTCATAGGATGTTACCTGTTGCTGCAGAATCTTGTCAAACGACGCCATGAATAAAGATCAGCTGAGAGTTTTTCCCACTCGAGGACGATTGCTGCTTCTATTCCTGAACAGTCTGTCCTCCTAGACGTAAACAGAAGGATAAGAAGAGAAGCAGAAAGGAAAGAGGAGAGGCGCCGTCTGTCAGTCAACAGTGAAAAACATCAAACTTCATCAGAGCTTCAGTCCTTTGTGTTTCACTGCAGAAACCTAAGAAACAACCAGACCTGCATCAAAGGTGAATCTTCCACACAAACCCTTACAACTAGGGTGTATTTAGACTGGACTTATTTGCTTCACTTTTAGCTAACCAAATAAGTCCAATTCGTTTCCCCTGGTAATCAGGAACAAATATTCACACATTCAGCATACATACACATACACACACACCCACCCACCCACCCACCCATCCATCCATCCATCCATCCATCCATCCATCCATCCATCCATCCATACATACATCCATACAAACATCCATACATACATACATACATACATCCATACATACATCCATACATACATCCATACATACATACAAACATCCATACAGAATACATTCAAGCGAACCTTGGTCTGGGACCAGGAACCACTCTCTGATCCATATTTCGAGGTGGTCTTGGTTCATTTCCAGTTTGCGTTGAGTTTCTTCAGTCTAAATAGGATCTGTTCTCTGAGCGAAACAACTGGACAAGAACAGCTAATGTAGCCGGCCGCCACCTGACGTAAACAGAGTAGGAATGAAGCGACGGACGAGCCCTTGCAGCATGCCTCCACCGCACCAAAGTAAAAAGTGTTGTACCTGGCGTTGATGCAGACGTTCAAAATTGGTCAGTGAAATATAAGGTTTAAATAAGTGAACTGTCCCGACAAGGATGGTGACGTTTAGTTTTTCCATTATTCGTTCTCTTTGCTCCGCTCTCGTAATTCCTAGCAAATTATTGAAAAAATATTTAGTCACATGATTTCATTTACAAGCTTTGGTTCGAAACAGAAATGCCCGATAGACGGCAGTCTGAACACAGACCAAATGCAAGGTTACGGACTCAATCCGAACCAAATTAAGCAAACTCAATCCAAACCAACAGAGTTTTCCAGTCTGAACACACCCTTAATGTCATGACAAATAAAAGCAACAGAGGTTAAGGAACCAAACAAGAAAACTTTGATTCCTGTTCCTTTAAGCGAAAATCAGGAAAAGAAACAAAAAAAAAAAACTTTTTTAGTTTGAGGAAATTACTATTTAAAGAAAGTTATGAAGCACCAAGTACCCCAACAAGTCACCCACAGTACCTTTTATAAAAGAGATAAACACCCTATTCTGACGTTCACATAGTGACTCGTCTTCTGCAAAACAACAGGACCAAACTTTACCTGAACATCGAGATTTCTGAACACCACCTATTCAGAAATGCCCCTCCCTGTCGGAAAATTGATTGATTTATATATTTTCAGCAACAAAACCAGAGAAAAAAAGAGAAAAAGAAGCAAAAGAAATTACAAATATATGAAATGGATTTCAGATATTGATTTAAAAAAATTCTAAAAAGTCCTCTGAAGTGGATAACGTCTATTGGAGTCTGGCTATCAAACATGAAAGTGAGGATGATGTTGATGGGAACAAATTGTCGTGAGAGTTAATGATGAAAGTGTTCATGTTTATGTCATTTTGAGCAGTGTATTTAAATATTATTATTATTTTTCTCATTGTTTTTGCTGCTGTTCAAGCTCTGTTTTTTTTATCTTTACTAATGGCACTTGCATGTTGGAAATAAAGATAAAACAAAGCAAAAAGACGAAACACTGGAGATCTAGATAAAAAAAAAATTTAAGTAAAAAAAAACTAATTTAACAAAAATATTTCAAATATTACAATAATATTTATACTTCCATAGTTTATGTGCAGTATTATTGCATCCCATCCATATCATCTATTCTTTCATTTTATGTCATATAACATTCAAAACCTGTTGTTTTTTATTTACAGTAAACATATTCAGTACTCAAAGTAAAAACAGAAACACTAAGCACAAATGTATACTTTTTATATTTCATACAACGTCCAACTACTAATGTTAAATAAAAATAGAGAATAAAAACATGAACAGCCTGTGCACAAACACACTATAAATGCATGCTTTGAGACATTATTTTAAATTTGAGTTATAAAATGCAATTTCATTAAAATGTATCACTTTACTGATAACCTCTCTAACCCTAAAAACTGTTATGTGTTTAAAGTCTCACTCTGATCAAAAGTTGACCTATTTTCAAAGCACTCACAGTGGTCTTTAAAATATGCTGTTTTTAGCCTAAATCAATACACTTGTGTCATTCTCAAGGACATAGTTTCTGCAGAGCAGCAGAAACAACACAACCTCTGAGTTGTGGGTGGGACCACTGACGAGGAGTAACCCCGCCCACACTTCCCCTCCCTGTTGCTTAGAGCTCAGAGAAAGAAGTTTGTGGCCTGTCCAGTGTAGTTTCTACGTCACAAATGAGCTCTTTTCCCAAATGCATTTTTTTTTGTCTGCTCCTGATTCACAATGATTTGAAAAAGAAATCCTCAAAAATGCTATTTTAAACTTAATTTTCTTTATGTATGTCCTCCATCATCAGAAAAGTGGCACAAGAACATATAATATACATGTACATGAAATACATGGAACATACATGTGTATACATGCCTGTAAATAAATATACACAAATATTCATTGTGCAAAAAAATCAGTTAAAAAAAGCCTTTAAACTCTATACCACAAACACTTGACTTTATTCGTAGGAACTCTCAGAAATGTTCAGGTCAGTCAAACTCAAATATGATTTAAAAAAAAAAACCCAGATGATGTGAAAGTGATTCAGCTCCTCAATGGGTGGAGAACAAAACGCGCCCCGAAAGAATAAAAACTGAATTTTTTGCTCAAAGTATTTGATCTCATTATGTATGGAAAAGAAAGAACATGGTGGAATGCAGAGATTACAGCAGCGCTGCGCATACCAGAATTACCCTCCTCCATGACTCCAATCTATTTCAATTGGCCACGGCTGCAGTGTGTGGCATTCATGTGCGCGGGCAGGCCCGTAAACACACGGTTTATCCACCGCCACGTGCTCCGCAGCAGGTTTAAAGCGGCGTGTGTGTAAAAGACGCTCCGACAGCTGTTTTCTGCAGTCAGGACTCATCAACACAACGCCAGTCTGTTTGAGAAAATCTTTTGTGAGGGAAATCTAAAACTATGACGCCCATATGGTCCTTCTGTCAGCGTCCATCAGCTTTCATCCGTCTCTGCGCTGCATTACATCATCCCAGTTAAGAGATGACAGATCACTGCAGACGCCGACAGCCTGCATCACACTCACAGCCCCTACAAGAGGAACATTCCAGCTTTGAGGCTCCACTCAGGACAAAATAAGCCTGTGAGGCTGACAGTATTTATCGGGTTTTCCTCCCCGGACACACTAAATACTGCAGGATCCAACATTTGCTGCCTTTAAGATTCTTGTTTATTCGATTTTTGGCTGGATTAAGATGTCAGGTGACGAAAACCAGTTGGTTTCTTCTCCATCCGTCCACGCAGCAGCAAAGCGAGCAGGCAGAGATCAGGTTTTGCAGGAATGCAACACATTGCCATCTGCAGGCAGGTCGGATTTGCAGGCGCAGCAGACTCTGGGAGTGAAACAAACATGTCTAATTTAATCAGCAAGCTCATCTGAGCCTGAACTGCACTTATAAACTTGTTCATTCTTCTGCTTTACCACCACAAATTTTGGTGATGAACCGAGCACAGACGTGCCACGCAGCCTCACGTCTCCAGGAAATAATTCACATAATCTTTACTGATCCTGCATAAATGTCTGTCCAGCATGCAGACGATGAAGTCCTGCGAGAGCATCGTCTCATGAAAAAGTGCACACATCCTCTTGGTGAAGGATGAAGTGGGAGCCGTCAGAAGGCCGCTGATGGAAAGCAGTGCTGACACCAGCCGTCAGCCAACATCAGCCCCGGGAAGATCGCCGTGACAACCGCGACATGGAGCCCTTCGAGAGATTATCTTCAGAGCTGCTGCCTCCTGGCTGCACACACACACACGACTCTCAGATTTACAGCTAATTATACAAATGCCGGTAGTTTTTTTTTTTTTTTTTGTAAAATGGGGATGAGTTAAAAGCATTAAAAAAGCAAATTTAGCTTATTTAAAGCTCCAGGATTGATTCAAAAATCTGTCTATTAAGGCCTTAAAAAGCAGATTGTAAAAATAATGCAACAGCTTTTCTGCTGAAAAAACTGTGACACTGACGACCAAAAAAATAATATTTATTCCAAGGAAAGACGACATCTACATGTACAGGACCCATCACCGTCATCTCTATTAGGGAGAAGATGGAAAGATGATCTCGATCTGACTGAAGAGAACCCACATTCTCAGAAAACTCCTTTCCAACTGTTGAATTTATTTATCCTTCATTCTGAGAGATGAAGGGAGTTCCACTGAAGCACAAGTTGAAAACCAAGAGGAGTCACACATATCCATTTACACAACTATCATCAGCCTATAGTCAATATTCCAGGTTAAGTTCCACAGAGAGGTCACATATTTGATGCATGTGAGGTACATTTAAGGGGATGGCCCATTTTCTGCCATTTCAGCAAATGTTTAAAAGCACAAATCTGCCTAAAATAAGAATTTCTTTGTTTAAAAAAAAAAAAAAAGTCCATAAACTGCTACCTTATCATGGTAGTAGGGGTTTGGGAGCTTAAGTGATCCTGGGGGCTGTGCTGTCAGAGGCAGCAAAGCCAAAAATTGTAAGGTCTCTTATGAAAGACAAGTCCCAGTTGACCAATATGAGCAATTCAAAGTCCCACTCCCATTATCTTGATTTAATTTTAAAGCATTCCCAGAGGTGTTTTAGCTATGATTATGCAAGTTTTAGTCAAAACAAAACAAACTCAGTCATCAGTCTGCACACACTAAGACTTCTGTTTAGAAGCTCTAACAAACAAGCAATGGCATGTTTTTGTCTGTTCCCGATTCACAGCACTTTGAAAAAAAAATACTCAGAAATACTATTTTTAGGCTGAATTTATTTTTACATTACCTCCATCATCAAAAAAATGCCACAAGAACATGTTCAAATAACCAAAAACACTAGTCTTCAGTCTGAATGACATCATGGCCCCACCCCTAAGCAAAGTCAGGGGCTTAGGGCCCACAGGTGGCTGGGGCTCCCGCCTCATATTGACTAAAAAACACCTTCTCCAGGTAACCAGCTGGAGGTAGGGCTTGGTTTAAAAAATAGAAGGATGTCGGCCCTTGAGATCTGAAAACTAGCAAAGAGCCAGCGTCGTGTCATTTGAGCAGAAGTCGAGGATCGCCAATGAAAGCTCTCAGTCAACACACCTGGGAATCAAAAAGAAGCTACAGCACTAGTTTTATGGGGTATAATAATAATAATATTCATAAATAAAAAAGGTAACAGTCTCTTACCAGTATAGTAGGTGATACTTTTTACCTGTAAATACTATTTTATTCTGTACTAATCTAACCTCCATGCTAAAACTTTTGGATATAAACTGTCATTTACCTTCATTGGTTCTTCTCAATAACTTGCCAAGAAAACACAACTATGAACATTATTAAGAAAAAAATATATAGTATAAAAACAATAAAGGGCACTTTTAAACCGCAAACAGTGTGAACCTCTAGTTGCAAACAAAAATAGACTGTTTTTTGTACACCGAATTAAAGAAAGGTTATCTTTTTCATGTGGAACTGAAGGACGGAAACGAGGACGTTCATTTCAAATTTATGGTAATGCACATTTTACATTCAATTTTAAGTCTGATTGAAACATTGTTTTCAGAAGGGCTGTAGCAGTTTGTTCTTGCTGGCGTTCCTGCATCAGGGTCCCCTCCACAGACACAATATATTTTTATGCCAGTGTTGCTTTTGCTTTATCACATTCGCTCTATTTTCCATGTTTTCCTTCAAATAATCAGCGTGTTTGTTCCATCCTAAAGAGGAAAACCTACTTGAAAATGCACTTTGCCAAAATCCTTACTCAGCCTCGGCTCGTGCACTCACGACGCGCGGCACGAATCCCCGTGTGCACCGTGTGATTTTGAGCTTATGGCAGCGGTTTTGTACTGTAAAGTGTAAAAGCTGGGAGTCCTCAGCGGCTGTTGGGCGAGGAAAGAGAAAGAGGAGGCAGAGAGGCTCCTCTGGAGATAAGACTTGCTGACTTAATCCTCTTGATGAAGCCTCAGCCTTCGCACTGCTCTGTTTATCTGCCATTCAAAGACTTCAACAGGACCGGATGGGAACATGGAAAATAGATTAGGCTGCTCCTGTCTAAACACCTCACGTTTACGGCAGTAAGCACACAGACAGTGACAGATGTTGACAAGGCGGATGACAAATGCTGTTTCAATGAAAAAAAAAAACAATATAGAGTGGAAGCCAAGTGTTTTATTAGAAGAAACAAAGAGTTTTAACCTTTCGCTTTTACCATTTTCTAACTGAGCTTCCATATTAACAATGTGAAAGTGAAGACTTATAAGAGTGTGAATGGATTAGGACCTTCCTATTTATCTATTTATCAGATCTCCTTAGCCCTTGAAAACCCTCCATAACTCTCAGATCCTCAGGTTCTGTTCTCTTATCTTTACCCACTTGAGAAGCAAAACTTACGGTGAGGCCTCCATTCAGTGCCATAATCCTCATCTGTGGAATTACTTACCTTAGGATCTAAAAGTTTCCGCAACTGTGGAGATTTTAAATGCCAATTAAAGACGTATCTTTTTAACTCCTCGTTTACAAAACTCATTTAGTCAACTTATTAATTTATTGGCTTTCAAGTATTTTCAGCTTTTTATGATTTATATTTTGTACATTTTTACTCATTCTGTGCCTCCTAAAAGTTTTAGCCACTGAGCTTCCTTCCTTTTTGTTTGTCCCTTATTGTGTTTTATGACTTTTTATTGTTTTAACTTATGTTTATACATGTATTTTACGTTGAGCACCTTGCGTTTGACAGGATGTTGCTGAATAGTGCTACATAAATAAAGTGATTGATTGATTTGATTGATAATGTGACTTTGTGACAGAAAAAGGGTGACGTTCAGATGAACAAGATTCACTAAAAAAGCAATGACTGCTACAGATGAGATCATTGATCCTCTGATTCATCTTTACATTCACAGTAATGAAAGCAAGTTTCTTTACGGAGATGTCACTTTATCCGGCAGACACTGTTGCTATTCACTTTTTCCATAACATCTGGATTGATTGAAGACATTATTTACAAAAAAGTCTTGATTTCTGTGTTCTATCAAATTTCTTTGCTTCTTTTAATTTTTTCAAAAGTGGGTTAACATAAACAGCATTTTTGCTGTTCATAGTTTTCTCAGACTCATCTGCTGCTGTAGAGTGACAGTTTTTTTTTTATGTGACCATAAAACCATATGTGATACAGTGACAGCCATGTATTGATTTAAACCATGTCTGTATCTGAGAACTGGACTGAGTTAGTGTGACGTCGTCAAAAGTAAATGGTTTATATCCAGTTTCAACTAAGGGAAGTCAATTGAGTTGCCATTTTTTTGTGAAACGGACACCACCCTATTAGGACCAAATTTCATCACTAAGCAGTAATTGGCGCAACTTGGTCTGAGTCAACCTTCCTATCGCAACCACTTACACCAATCAGCAGTGAGTTTGTTGGAAAGCCACACCTTTTCACATGTACTGTTTCCTTTTCAATACCAGGCAAATCAACATGGTGCAAACAAAAAATGAAAAGCCCCCCTGACACCATTCATCCAGTGTTTGATTTACTTTAGTCAAACCAACCATCTTGTTTGACTCTGTGGGCTTCCAAACGAAACTCCACTGAAAGAAAATGGAATTTTAAGACTGTTGTTAGTTCAAAATGCAGTAGTGTCTAAAAAAGGACATCAACATCAAACATGAATATTACAGCTGTGCAAGATCTAAATGGATCGCCTCCACTGTATTTGGTAGAACTTATCCACTTTTCCTAAAGTCTGTTCCACCCTGTTGCTGCAGGGATGAGACTTGAAACTCAGGAGTTCAGTTGAAGTCTGGTCATCTGTCACGCACCTTGGTGTGTGAAATTCGTTCTCCACTTTCGGCCCATTCTGGAGAACGATGAGTTGCAGACACAGCTGCACTCGGGAACCATTTGATGGTTCAACCCCTAAATTAAACCCCTTAATACTGAATGTCAGCAGGGAGGCATTGGCTCCCGTTTTTAGGAGACTTTGGCATGACTCGGCTGTGGATTTGAACTCACAACTTTCCAGTCTCAGGGTGGACACTCTACTACAAGACAACTTAGCTTGCTACCCCACTCCAAATACCACCACTCCTCTATCAGAACTTCTTGCATTCTCTGCTTTTTCTTTTTCATTCTTTATTTTAGTTAAAAACTTAAAAAAGCTGCAAGAACAAAACAAACCAAATCTCTTTTTCTCAAACAGCTGCTTTACCTTCCAGATCAACACGCATGTAACCTAAAAACAAGCTACTAATTGTGTAGTACATCCTCATTTTAACACTCCATAACAGATCTAATCTTCAGTGAACCAAACCAACGCATGTAAATGAAATGGATAAAAGGTGTTCCAAGTTATCATTTACTCACATTAGGAAATAGCCTAATTACCTTTGATGCTTTGAGATAATCAGCATCTCTCCCGATTCAGTTTATCAGTCAGATTGAATTCAAACGCATTAGACCGAAATCATTTATGACCTATTTTGTTTACATAGAGAGAAACTGCAGTTTAACTCGCTTTTGTTCACAAAAATCCCTGATTTCTTTGTCAACGCTTTACCTAAAATGTATACAAATGTGTGCTTCCCCTTCTGTTCTGAATTTAAGTTTGATAAGGCCGACATGGGAAAGACTAAAGAGCTTTCATTATATTTGGGGGAGAAAATTGCAGACCCACGCATGACCGGAATGGACGACAAAACCATCAGCTACAAGCTGGAAGTTAAGGTCACAATTGAGGAATTACAAAATCATTCCACCTATAGTCTGGGGATCCAAACCAGATCTGACCCGGTGTGGTTTCCATGACCATGAGAACAGTGAGAAACAGACCTAAAACAACACAGCAGCAGTTAGTTGATGATCTCAAAGCAGCTGGTACCACAGTCACCCAGAAAACCATTGGTAATACTTTACACCACAATGACTTAACATATCGCTGTGCTGGCAAAGTCCTCCTGCTTAAGAAGGCACATGTGCAGGCCCGCCTGAAGTTTACCAATGAACACCGTCATGATTTAGAGAGTGATTGGGAGAAGGTGCTGTGGTCAGATCAGATCAAAACGGGTCTCTTTGGCATCAACTCAACCCGTCCTGCTTGGAAGAAGAGAAATGCTGCCTAAGACCACACGAATACCATCCCCATTGTCCAGCATGGAGGTGGAAGCATTATGCATCAGGGATGTTTTTCTGCAAAGGACTACTTCACCGTGTGGATGGGAGGATGGGCAGAGCCATGTACTGTCAAATCCTGAGTGAGGACCTCCTTTGATCCACCAGGAGGTTAAAACAGGTAACAGATGGGTCTTCCAACAGAACCATGACCCAAAACATACAGACAAGGTAACCAAGGAATGGATGAAGACAAAGCAGATCAAGATCATGGAGTGGTCGAATCCTATAGAAAATCTATGGAGAGAGCTGAAAATCAGAGTTGCCAAGCAACAGCCACCAAATCTGAATGATTCAGAAGTAATTTGTAAAGAAGAGTGGAGCAAAACTTCTCCTGATATGTGCAGAAACCTGCTCATTAACTACAAGAAACCTATGACCTCTGTGCTACGAATAATGGTTTTGCCACAAAGTACTAAGCCTTTACAGTAAGAAGGTTCAAATACTTATTTCTCTCAATGAAATGTCAATAAATGTATATAAATTTCAGACTGCTCCTTTTCATGTGGGCAAACCTACAAAATTAGCAAGGGATCAAATACTCATTTCATCCACTGTATTTGGTATTTACATTTTTTCAGAAAATATTTTTATTATTATCCAAGTTCAAAATTTTGAAGATGGATACTCCTAATTTATCACTAAACAAATATTTCAGCTTAGTTTGGGCTTTTTACCAACACCAACACTTTTTAGCAGCAAAAATGTTGCTGCTAAAGTAGTTTTTTTAATTTAACTTAGTCAACAGCATCCAACTGTCCTGAAGTTGCTGAGTTAGCCAGTTAAAAGACGGGAACATGTCAAGGAAAAGTTGCACATTAGCTAGCTGACAAGAAGACAAGGCATCAGCTCCCAGCCTTTCCAAGGCTGGTGTTGTTAGAAAAATTACAAATTTGTGCTTTAAAAAGGCAACTGTGTTTCTCACATTTTCCACTTTCTTCTACGACACATCCGTCATGTCTTACAACAGAAAAACTAAAACTGCTGACACTGAAAGGAGAGACTCACAGGGCACAACTTAACAGAAGCGTCACCTCTGCTCTTAGATGTTTATAAAATAACCTGCTAAGTAATAATAGCAGCCATGAGAGCAGCATTGTAGGACACCTGCTTGTACTTTTAGATTTCTTCTGTAGAACCCAGATGTTCAAGATTCTTGACACACAGTAGGTAAAATTGAGACCTCAAAGGGTCTGGCACAACCAGATGTTATTTTTTCATTTTCTGGTGGATGTGTCTGACGTCTGGCAGCCATTCACAGAGCAGAAGTCATCGGTCAATTGTGAGGTAAGTGAAACTTTATGTGTTGCCAAGAACAGAACAAAGTGACTCACAGTAAACCTTGGTGTTAAAACTGGTTTAAATTAAACCTCCTGATGATGTAAGGCAATGCCTTTAACCTAAATTCACTGACCAAGGTTTGTTTCAGGGGCAGAAGTCCAAGGGAAACTCCTGGAAAAGGTTTTCAGAGTTCTAGTACAGGTCAAAACTTTCTTGACGTTTCCTTAAGCCTTAGTCACATACACCTGTATGGGGGTTAACCTGTGGCAGACTCTTAAGTGAAACCAAGGTGTGTTTTGCAGTTCCCTTGAGCTCGTGTAGCAACCTCAATTTGACTGGCTCCAAGTCAAACAATTGCGTGTGGTAAGTGTTTAGCTTGAATATTCCTCAAGTTATGATTACACCACCCTCAGCAATGTGTGCTCAACTTCCAATAAAAAGACTGTAAATGCGCATTTCAGGCTTTCAGAGCTGTGAGAGAAAAAGCCTGGAGTAAAATTCTGAGATTTGCTGCAACATTTTGCACCAAACCTCTTTCAATTGTAAGAAGTGGACAGGCACTAGTGGACAGGAAACAAAATTAGCCCCTTCCTGCTTGAACAGTGTGAACAGTATGGTCTAAGCTCATGTTCAGTGCATTTGTATGCGAAATGCTGTTGTTAAATGTTCTTACGTCACTCTAGTCGTTGGTAAGGTGTGTGTACTGACTCCGGGAACAAATGCTACACATTCGGGGTCTGTAAGTGATACACAACTGCTCGTAGCATGGCCAACCAAACTACACTCTGATTGTCTAGTTCTGTAATTTCTAACAGCCAGGCTGCATCACAAAGAACGCCCAAGAATCATGCACTGAGCACGTTAACAGCACTAGCAGTCAGTTTGTGCAATTTGCAGGATTTTAGGGAGGTCAAATAAAAAAAAAAGTCATACGATGGTAGCGTCTTACCTACTTCCCCCTTACGTGATGTATAAGAGTTCACTACAACCTGTCACCTGCAGCATGCCCAAAGAAAAAAAAAAGTGCAAGAATGGGTTCACTGAGCTGTCTACAACATCTACTTGCCCTGCACGGATTTAACAATTTTTTGCCTGCACACGGTCCGTATCCACCCGCGAGGGCGTCAACACAGGTCCAAGAGTTACTTTAGCTCCATGACTAGAAGTTTATCTTGGGCCTGTGTTGAGAGTCTTTAAACTGGACTCAAACCCAAAGACAGGAGGCTTGATTTCAATGTACCCATAGCCTGGAGGCTTGCACCTGCTCAAGCCTTTTATATCCTCATTTTGGAAAGCATCTGAGGCTTTCTGTCAAACTAAAAATGAAAAAAAGTCTGCAGACAATAAGCTGATAGACATTAATAAAACATCATCACTTTTATTTAATCTTCTCCTTGATCAAATTATTTCGTGTCTAAAAAAAATAAAATCTTAAACATTTTCCCCTCTAAATGTCACGATTTCATGACTTCAGCAGTGAGGCGACACATGCAACACGTGCTGGCACACTTGCAAAACAGCTTTCAAGTTAGATTGATGCCCTGAGGGGCATACACATTCATTCACCATTAATTGGCTGTCGAAGCACAAGTCATTCATGGAATTTGAATTTTGGCAATTTCATCAGGTCATGCTTTTTCATTTGTCATATCTGTTCACAGCCATTTATGGAAATGCATTCGAGTCAAATTCCACTGTTTGCTATCAATTCAGAGGCATCTCTGTGCTTGTAAATGGTGGAGAAGGAAGAGGGGATGTGTCTATTACAGCTGGTTTGGTGCTGAATGAGCTCCATATGTATTTACGCTTTGCTTTTGTGTGTGCACAGGAGTGTGTTGTCACTGTGTACAAATGCTAGAGGGGCACAACGAGAAGAAATTAAAGCAGGAATTCGACATATTTGCAGTCTGCCTGGACTTGAGGCAGATGTGTGATGATAAATGGACTGAAAGCCAAACTCGCCGAGCTTACAACCTGTAATTAGTTTTTAATTGACAGCCATTAAAGATCCCCATTCCCTATCCTGATTATCTGTTGCAGAGCTGCGATCTCGAAGCAGCATTTCTTCCTTGTCTTATTTTCCTCCCCCTGTGCTGACTTGCATTATTTGTCTTTTTTGCACAACACCTTTAGCCAATAAATCCTACACTTTGGCATGCAAAACAGACATCACTCATCATGACAAGAACAATGGAAAAAAAAATCAAAATAGAAGTCATCAGACTACCAGGCCTCTTGAATAACCTGATATCTCAAGAAATCTATGAACAATGGGGAATCTGGCGAATGTGGTACAATATGGTCACACATGCAACTGCCACTGTGGGATAGGGAGGCATCAGCAGAATCTTTGAAATTAGCTGCAGATGCCCGATTTTTAAAAAAATTGTGGTGATGTATGCAGACAGCAGCAATCAGGCGGCCGTCAGTCAGGTGGGGATGACAACATTACGAAATCGGGTTTCAGCTGGGCTTTGGCTGCTGGATTGCTGGCCGGCAATAGCTCTGATTGGACGATGTGTAAATGTCTTCGGACAGCAGCCATCAAGTGCCTCTGGCTGCCAGCCGCTCGGGGGTATACCACTGGTCATTCACAACTCAGATTTTGAGCACACATTATTTTGTCAATTTGCAAATGTACACATTCTTTGTATTCTTCTCAGCATCAATCGCAATTCGTCAACATGCAGGTCTCAGAGAAGCTGTGGAGCGATCAACTCCACAATGGATTTTCTGCAGCATCAACATCTCCCCATTTGGAACCCATGGTGACCGGGATTGTCAGATTAACGTCTGGTCATCACCTGGCCCCCAGGCCATGTCAACAGCCCTTGTTGAGTGTCCACCCTACAACCACACAATTTCTAACAATCGGACAGTGGCAGTCAGACGGCAGCATGGGGGCAGTGGGGTGGCTGGAAGGTGGCAGTCTGAAATAAGCCAATCATGCTTTTTATTTTTACAGCACATTGTGCTCTGCATCCTCATTGGCTATTGTCAATCAATTTCCTTCTTTCTGTGTCTCCTGTACAGTGGATCTGTTCAGTGGAAAAAGATGCTTCTGTGAAGTGGTGCAGGTTTGAAGAGACGCGGTCAGAGGAAATGTTAAATACTCATTTTAATTGTATAATACTGGACTTCAATTGTAAAAAACTTAACTTATTTATATTATTTTTATATTTGGACTCAGTTTAAACAAGAGAGAAATGTGTAAAAATGTTTGTCTGTCTGAGAAAAGTGTATAAAGTGTACAATGAGAAGTTTTACAGCCTTAGAAAAAAAATAAAATGACTACTTTGCAAATTTCACCTGTAGCGTGTGCTGTTGACAAATTCCAGTCAGTCCTGATGTCAGTTTGCAACTGGCAGATAATGTTTCTGAGAAAACAAAAGTGCAAAAGATAGAACGATTATCCTTCATGGAACTCAGTCATTTGATATTTATCATTGCTTATTTAATTTGAACATCACAGATTGATAAGAACATTTGGAAAACTTGTTAAAGGTTGAGTAAAACTTATGGGTGTCATTGTTGCACCAATCAATTTAGCTGAGGCAGAAAATGTTTAACAGCATATTTTCACTACACTGCAAATATTAATGTATATTGAATGGTTGATGTGTATTAATGGAGAGGAAATCCAATCTCAAACGTGTGACATTAAAAAAGATTTAGACATATTTTTCCTAATAATGGCTGTTCCTCTTTGCTTAATTGTAGACTGTGAGCCAAGAAAGTCTGCATCTTCCCATTAAGTTAGATAATTAAATGTGCCACTGATTCAGAAGTAATACGTTTTATGCAACCAAAGGGTTGTTTAATACAAAGCAGAAAATTAAAGATGAAACGTGAGTCAGCTCTGAAACAGTGGTTGCGTTTGGAGTTTTTATCTTAAGTATGTTCAGTTTTCCCAGTGCAACTTTAATTTTCGAAAACAGATGAGAGGCATAAATGTATGAAACATATTAAAACTACTGATTTTAAGGTTCCTTGTTAGTACTTTAAGCTTTGATCGTTTTTTTTCTAGGTGGTAAACTTAAAAACTATAGTGATCCCTTGTTTATTGCTGGAGTTACATCCTAAAAAAACATACTGTGTATGTACTGCATGCATTACTGCAAACACTTCCATTTACTATTAGGAATAAGTACTCTGTCGAGAAGATGACGACCATCTTTTAACATCTTTGCAATTGATTGATTTATTCTAAATTTAATAATTGATATCTGACACAGGTTTCATATTTCTATGCTTTGTAATGTTTAATTGCAGTAGCCAATTATTTTTAGTGCTTGAAATTAGTTAATCAAATGCAGATTTTCCATCTGGTAGTGAGTGCATTTGTTTGGTCCTTTCCATTTTTTTTATTTATTACAAACTTTGTCCTCATTCCATCACAATCTGGTCGGGGACTTTTCAATCAGCAACATGCAGCAGTGTTTTATATGTATTTAAAAGGACTTATGAGGCAAATCCAGAACAACTTATCTTACATTCAGGCTCCTAAAATGAACCAAATGGCCACCTTTATTAAACATTTAACACGGGAGCTGTGAGCATTGATAGCTAACAAGAGTAGTACTTAGTAATCCTTTGACCGCAATTAAAATAATTCCAACGCAACGCTGCTTTTCTCAGCTTTAGAAATACACTAGAATTATGGTAACTGCATAAACAGTTGAAGATTTACGGTAATCGGAAGAGCGTCAACAATTGAGCTAAAGGGTTAAAGAGTTAGGAACCATCCATAAAGAGCTTAAAACTTTCTTTCCAGCAGAATGCTGCAGTGAAACTACATCAGGGGTCTCCAACCGGTGATCATGGTGTGTTCAGTCAATCAGAAACTGGGCTCACTCAATCCAGCTCATCAGAATCTACTGAAGCAGGGTTAGCTGCTAAACAAGCAGGACAGTAGCTCACGAGGAACAGGGCTGGAGACATATGAACTAGATAATTCATCCCATCAGTGACCTAATTTCCTGCTTTTCTTAGCAAAACACAGAACATCTGAAAAACTCAAAGATAGAAGAAACTGAGAAGTGTCAGACTGCTGGGTGTTAGCAGGACTGTGACACTTTGTTTTTGCTCTGTGAGGTGGCGCTGTCAGTGTGAGAGTGTATGACTGACACAGACTTCCATATGTGAGGAGATTCCATCCCTTAAGACTTCATAGTCATTCATGAGCAGCCTGTCCATTCACTGGTTCACTTCAAGGGAACTTCAAGAGTCCATTCACTTCAAGGAATTGGGATGGTTAGCATCCTCCCCCCACAGGCCCCAGGTTCAAGTTCTGGCTGGGGGAACCGAAACAGTCACCAATGGGGGACCTTTCTGTGTGGAGTTTGCATGTTCTCCCTGTGCATGTGTGGGCCTTCTCTGGGAACTCCGGCTTCATCCCACCGTCCAAAAACATGCTTCATAGGCAATGTTGGGGGTAGCGGATTACAAAGTAACAAATTACTGTAATTCAATTACTTTTATCAGTAACGTAACGGATTACAGTTTAAATTTCTGTAATTAATTAGAGTTACTGGACTAAAGAAACCCTTGTTACTTCATTTCTTAGGTTTTGTGGGCTCTGTTATTTTGGGCTCTGTTATTTTGTGGGCTCTGTTATAGTTAAATGAAACGAAAACGCAGATTAATTTAAAACAAAACGGAGTAACCGGTGCATACGGGCACGCATGTGCGAACAGAGTCGGGGATCGGTCAAAGTACAGATATACACTCTTTGCTGCAGTCAAGGTGCTTTCCAAACTGGGTCAAAGATGAGACGAAAAGAGATACTGTCCTAAAAGGAGACCTGTCATCTCCGCAGAGCAGCAGGTGAGCGGCAGAGCGGAGATCCGTCCCGTGAACTGATGTGTCTGTTACGGATAAAACGACTCTAAAGCCAACAAGAGTCCGCTCTTTTCTGGGACTCGAAGACGAGTTTTTCTATATTAATTCACCCTTTCTTTATTTATTTTTCTGTCTAAGCTGCACACGACTGATCAAGATGAGTTTGCGCTCAATGCACTCTGTGGGGGCTGGTGGGGGTGTGGGATGCATAGTTTGGTAGACCTGCAGCCGTTCAGAACTGTGCACAAAAGAGATGTAGAGAGAGAGAGGGAGATTGATGCATTGGCTCTGACATTGGGTGCAACTCATTGTCATGGAATACATTAAGTTGTCCAAAATGAACATGGAGGCATTTAATAGTTCTTTGTGTTTAAAAAAAACTGGCTTTGGTTGCAGATTTGATAGAAGAATATGAATATAACAGTATTTTCCACATCTATCTTTGAGCAGTAGCATAGACCACATATGTTGTAACAGTAACTTATGGTTATGTCTTGAAACATATTCACTGCTTGCACAAAGTTATTGCTTTAAAAATTTAGTTTTTTATTATTTATTTTATTTTGTTTAAACAGATAAGTCCTATTGAGATTAAAAATCTTAGTTTTCAAAAAGAGCCCTGTTAAATGAAGAGGATCTTGTTTGTGCAAAGCTATTTTTCCCTTGAGAATTTGTATGAGTGGAAAAAAGTAAAGTAACAAGTAGTGAATTACTTTTCAAATGAGTAATGAGTAAAGTAATTAACTACAATTTTGATCCAGTAACTAAGTAAAGTAATCAATTACTTTTTAGAAGTAACTAACCCAACACTGTTCATAGGTTAATTGGTTACTCAAAATTTGAAGTGGACTGTCTGGTGTAATTAAGCCCTACTTCAGTCCTGTGATCAATCATTGGTAATCATGTGATGAACAGATCCACAGATGGTAGGAAAACTCGCTTCTATGCACTAAAAGTTAGTCTAGAATTCCAGAAGCTGAATTTGACAAAAAAACTGATCTAACAGAAAGGAAAAAAGAAATTCAGAGGGAAGGAGCTTTAAATTTACAGAATAATGCGGAAAGATGGGACTGCAACGGCTGCTGGAGAGATTCTGAGCTGCTGATGTGTTTGAGAGGTGGAGGGCCAGCATTATTAGAGGTCATCTCTGTGGATAACAGAGGCAGAGTTCAACGCTCAGCGGTGCCAGGCAATTTACCTCCATGAAAAATAGATGCAGCACAAAAATGAAGTGACACATGCACTTACAGAGACAGGCAAGGGGCCAAACTGTTGTGAAGAAAAACCAAGAAACCCAAGCAGATTTGACCAGCTTGTGTATGCACAATAAAAAATAAAAATAAAAATAAAAATAAAAAAATTAAAAAAAAACAGTCATAAATGCTATAATGCTGATATTTCTCCTGAAAGAGCATGAGGTACAGTGACGTGCAGTCAGGAGAGGCACAGCCTCACCTGCAAAATATAGCTTAAAAAACACAAATAAAATAAAACGTGGTTTTTAAAAATAAATAAAAAAACTAATATTAATGTACAGACATTCAATTCAATTGTATTAATGCAGCCCAATATCACAACCATAGCCATCTGATTGGGCTTCATACCAATATTTATGCAAAAAACATTAATTCAGTCAAAAGAATATTAGCAATAGCTGGTTGGTAAACTAAACAAAACAGAGTAAGCTATTCTGGCATCCCTGCCCTTACACCCTCCTTCTATATGGAAAAACTCATAAAAAACCCTACTAGCCATCAAGCATAAACCCTATTTTGGGGAAAAAACAATAAGAAACCTCAGGGATGCCCACATGAAGGAGGGATCCTCTCCAAAGATGGACAGGCGATGTACTAGAACTGTTAAAGAAGAATTAACTTGTCTAACTCTACAACTGCATGTTTGATTAACAACTACATGTATAAATAACAACTACAAGTTTAAATAACAACAACATGTTTGAATAGTTTAGCAGACGGGCTTCATCCAAATTAAACTGAGGCGAGGTCCAGGCCAAGAACAGGAGCACAGACGATCCACCTGGAGTCTCTCTAGCTCCCCCATAGGGGAGTGGGAAACAGGGACAACATATGAATCACACTGCACCAAATAGAGGCATGATGAATTAAACCAAAAATTAGTACTTGGTAAATGATAAAGAATAGAGAAGTAACAGAGGACAGAACCCCAGTGCACCATACTTTCCACAGCTTCTAACTTTTAGGAGCTTGTTAGCAGCTAATTATTGGTATTGAAAATTAATTCAACATGTTAATGGTAAGAGCATGAATATGGCAAAGATAGAGGATGGTATAAAAGCAGTAACAGAGAATCTGCAAATTAGCATGCCATCCATGCATCCATCCATTCCGCTTATCCGGGACACGGGGGCAGCAGTCTAAATAAAGATGCCCAGACTTCCCTCTCTCCGGCCACTTCCTCCAGCTCCTCTATGGGGACCCCGAGGGATTCCCAGGCCAGCCTAGATACGTAGTCTCTCCAGCATGTCCTGGGTCTTCCCTGGGGCCTCCGCCCAGTGGGACATGGCTGGAACACCTCTCCAGGGAGGTGTCCAGGAGGCATCCGAACCAGATGCCCGAGACACCTCAACTGGCTCCTCTCGATGTGGAGGAGAAGCGGCTCTACTCCGAGCTCCTCCCGGGTGACCGAGCTTCTCACCCTATCTCTAAGTGAACGCCCAGCCACCCTACGGAGGAAGCTCATTTCAGCCGCTTGGATCCGGGACCTCGTTCTTTCGGTCAAGACCCAGAGCTCATGACCATAGGTGAGTATTGGGGAGTAGATCGACCGGTAAATTGAGAGCCTTGCTTTCTGGCTTAGCTCTCCAAGATACTTAAACTCCTCCACTTGGGGAAGGAGCACTCCACCCAGAGAGGGCAAATAGCATGCCAATATAAATATATAATTAGGCTAATGTAAGCTCGCGTAAACCCACTAAGCAGAGGGAATGGGCCGCCACTGTTGATCAAACCATTTTCCCTCTGCTTAGGTCTTCGGAGAAATATGTATTATGGATGTAATTAAAATAATAATTAATACCCCAAACTTCATTTCAGCAGGTGAGTTAGGGGAGCAGTAAGTTAGATATTCTTTGATTACTAGCTAGCTTGGCAATAAGCCTGTCCAAAGAGGAATGTTTTGAGTCTAACTTTGAATGTAGGAACTGTGTTGGCCTCTCTTACATCAGCTGGGAGTTTATTCCATAAAACAGGAGCTTGGTGGCTAAAGGCTCTACCTCCAACTGTGCTTTTAGAGATTCTAGGAACAACAAGCAGTCCTGCATTTTGTGAGCAAAGTGTTCTGTTTGGTTGGTAAGGCACTATGAGATCTTTATATAGGATGGGGCCATCCCATTCAAGGCCTTAAAGGTTAGCAGGAGGATTTTGAACTTGATTCTAGATTAAACTGGGAGTAAGTGAAGTGAAGCTAACACAGGAGTACTGTGTTCTCTTCTGCTGGTTTCTGCTAACAGTCTAGCTGCTGCATTTTGAACAAGCTGAAGACTTTTTAAAGAACTTTTAGGACACGCTGCTAGCAAAGAGTTACAGTTTTTCAGCCAAGACGTAACAAATGCATGAATGAGTTTTTCAGCATCACTTCTTGATAATATTTTTCTGATCCTTGATATATTGCGTAGGTGAAAAAAATGCATTTTTACAAGCCTGTGATATGTGAGCCCTAAATGATTGTTGTAAACCTGAAATAAACATGACTATTCTAGGATTACTTTTTTTTGTGTGGGTTTTCAACAATTCTTTGATTGAAAAAGTAGCAAATTTACAAATTACCTGTTCAAATACACGAGGAAGCGGCAGGGGTGGCACCGGCAGGTTGAGCCTCACCTTCGCCACAAACACCGACTGGAGCTGCAGGTGACACATGCTCTTTACTGTTTCAGTCTTCCTGTACTTCCTGTTTAGAACGCTAGGGGGGCGGGGCCACTTTGTCCAATTCTCATGTACAACCAATGGAACATGTGGAACCGGTGAAAATTCCTCCCATCATAACTGAACTCTGTTCAGTCATTGACCCCTTCTGTTCAGCTGATTATCCTTAAATCCAGAGCACCACGGCATTAAAGCTCTTTTTTTCCCCTCAGTTTAAAATTGATTCAAGCTGCCACTTATTGTTTGAGATGTTTCAGCACCGCCCATAGTTGGAGTTCATTTTCTTTCAGAGGAAACTGCTCTGCAGTTCCTGCAGTTCGACAGCTCCAAACCGTCCCCTCCATCACAAAAGTGACACAACGCTGCGGGGCACAAAGCAATCTGAGCCCGAATCCCCCACACACAAGCAGCGGTTGAATTACTATAAGCTAAAAATCCAATAAAAGAATCACAAGTGGCTTTCCCTCCGTGACTCGTAATGGGGCTTTAAGTTAAAAGTATGTGTGCATGTGAAGGGCTGACCACAGAGCCAGCTGAGGTGGCGCTTCTCCCTCCCGCTTTGTTGACACAAGATAATTTGGTTTGGACAGCAGATGCTGCCTGCTCCTCTCCTGTGCCCCTATTAGAGGCAGAGAGGTATTGCCTCTGACAGGCGGAGGAATGTGGAAAAGCTCCCCGAGCAGAAACCAGTCTCCAGCTTCTCGTCTCTATTCAGCAGCTCAGCGGGAAACAGGACAACAGGAGCAAACCACTTTCTCTCACTTTGCATTTTAGTCTGTTTTTTTGGAGGAACAACGACAAAAGGAGACGAGAGTGATAACACGCCGTGGCGTCTGCTATTGCTGCAGTCGGACAGGAAAAATGCTGTAAAGAAAAAAACTCAGTTTGTACAAAGCGTTTTCTGTTGACTGTTAAGGTTTTTCTGCTTCAGCCTCACATTTAACGGTTTCGACCCGGACAAGTGTCTTACAAATGCACACCCATCATGCACCTCAACAGCGAGTCTCCTGGGAGTCGCAGCTCCTATATCCTTCCTGCCTTTTTAATATTTCATCTCCTGACTGGGAGCCTTATGTTTTATTGAGCCAGTCACTCCCATCACAGAGAATGTACTACATTATGCAGTATTATTTATGGATGACCACCAATCAATGCATAACCTTACATGTTAACGCTCCCTAAACAAGCCACAGCACAGAAACTGGTCCTCAGCTGAGAGGAGATTACACACATCGGGTTAACCCTTTGTGCAATCTCAACATTCCGTTTACTCCACTTGTCTTACAGGTCAAAAATGACCCAGCCTACCAAAGACCCGAAATAAAGCAACTTTATTGTACTTTAATATGTATTGTGCACGCTGAAAAAAACTTGTTAGTAAATTATTTCAACACAGTTTAATTTTATATCATATTCTTTGCTACACAAAGTAAAAAGACAATCAGTAAACATTATTACATAATAAAAATACTTTCATAACGAGTTTTCCTTTACACAGTCAAGGTTTATTATTGCAGTTACATAAATGTGAAGTCATTATTTATACATTGATTACATTAAATTGGAAAAAAACTGTCAACGATCTGGAGTTCTAAGTCAACAAAATATTATTTTATATATTTATGAAGTTTGTATGTGTAGGTGTGTGTGTGCAGTTTTGCATATTTAGGGGTGTGTGTGTGTAGGCGTGTGTTTATAGGTGTGTGTGCATGGATGTGCGTTTGAGTACGTAAGTGTGTGTGTAGTTTTGCATATATAGGTGTGTTTATATGTGTGTGTAGGTAAGCAGGATTGCGTGTTTAGGTCTGTGTGTGTAGGTGTATACATGTGTGTGTAGGCTAGCTGGTGTGTGTTTGTGTGTTTCGATTTGTGTGTGTGTAGATTTGTGTGTATATATGTGTGTTTGGGGCCTTTAACTTTTTCTGGTGTTGAAATTCTAATATAATTCACGGTTCAAAAATGACCTATAAGACAATCTTTGAACCTTAGTGGTCTACAGCCCACATGTAAACATAAACAAAGAATCACTTCTATTATTAATGGAGTCACTTTAGAAAAAGTTCTAACATTTCAAGTTGGAAAAGGAAGTTTTAAGGTATTGATCTACAACTAAATTTGGTAGAGGGTCACTTTAGACCCACAAGGATTAAATCAAGACTTGCTGCTCCTCATGTGAATAATAATGAATGATAAATATTTTCCTCTGTGCATCTTTTCTCCTCTGCATCGGCGGCAGAGGCACACAGCAGTGAGCTTTCATACACACTGAGGAGACGTTAACCACCATGGAGGGAATGAAGGAGCTCCAAATAACAGCTCTGGAAATGTTTCTCTTCACCTTCTGGTTGGTGGAGATGGATTTAATGCAAGACGATTTCCATCGCTTCACTTAAGTGGTGACAAAGCCGGATTACCCGGCTTCTCCTCACTAGGTGAAGGCACTTTGGGTTTCCATAACTTGGCCCTTGATCACTGTAATCAAACATGGGCTGTATCAGCCTGAAGATGCTGTAATTGTGGAGCTCTGCACAAAGAGAGCACCAAGAAAAAAAAACTGCTGCCTTCACGCTGGAAGACAACCAAATTTTGGGGAACGCACACAGCTTTAAGCACACAGGAGGAGTCTCAGTAAAAGACACTAATGAGTCCAAAGAGACGAGGGGGGGCTGAGATCCACCACTGAGAAACACCTCAGAGGGCCTCGGCGGAGATGGGAGGGGCTGAACCACAGAAACACAAGCTGAGATAGTGAAGGAGAAAAGTTGTGGTGATGGTGGCGAGGGTGAGTTACCAGGGTCTGCTGAGGTGCTGCTGCCAGCTGTAACCACGGTAACAGGTTCTTGTGCTCTTTTTGGCAAGCGTCCTGCTTTTATCAACCGTCCGGCAGATGTAAGCTAGGTTTTAATGGCAATAACTATAAAAACATGAGGTTCAGTCCCATAAAAGAACATATTTCTCATATTATTGCACATAAAAAAGTTGAGCTGCGACCAAAAGAAACAGAGTCGCAGCCGGTCTGTGGCTTTGATGGATTAAAGATCAGAGAGGATCCACCAATTTAAAAGAGACGAAAGGGTCTGTAAAAAAAAAAAAAAAAAAAAAGAACAGAGGGGTAATTATTTTCTGTGTTGGTTAAACCATGTTTATTTGGAAAAAATAAATCAAGAAATGTAAATATTTGATATTTTTGTATGCAAGATATAAATGCAATTTTGTTAATAAAAAAAAAAAAAAAACACAAATTTATCCCCAAAAAAGGTTATTTTTGATTGATTTGATATGGTTTTATTGGTCTATCACTTAAACAAAATGAAACAAAAGAAAAAGACAATTAAATTATATGGGGTGGCTGTGATGCACCGGTAGGGCAGTTGACCTCTTATCTGATGATTGCAGGTTCGATTCCCACCTTGCCAGCTTGTGTAAAAACTAAAACTTTGGACACAATCGTGCCTCAGGTGGTTGGTTGGCATCGGTGTTCGGCAGTGCGTGAATGAAACTGTGACTGTAAAAGTTCTTTGGGCCTCATCACAACACAATCTGTATGCAGAACTCAATGGTCGAACTCGAATTCTTACTCTACCCCCCCGGCTTCTCCCTACCCATTCAATTGAAGGGAGAGTGGTGTCTGTAGGGTAGAGCGAAGAGATACAATCTCAGTACTCAGTGAGAAGTTAGCTCAGAATGCCAACATTTTGCCTTTTTTTTTTTTTTTGCCAAAGTTGGAAAAACCCAAAAAATAAATAAATAAAGCAATAGGAGCAATGAAGAACTGGAGTGACAGTGAAGCTGGTCGTCACAGAGATGCAGACATAGATGAAAATTTGAACAATTTTTACTCTTATTTACACCAAGTTGCAAAAATCTGTGCCATCGATGTGTGAATGGAACTGTGATTTAAGCATTTACTAAATCCTGCCTGAGACGGTCCAAAACCTCAAGAAATATTTCACGTCAGGGAAATTTAGATTCCAACCAGTCCTATCTCGCATCAGTCCTGGACTGAATGACCAGATTGTTTTCAATATTCTTCAAACTGCGACTTTGAGATAACATGTCACCCCTGCCAAGTTCTTAAAGACTCCCTAACATATAATATGCTAAAAGAAAACTTTGGTTCGAGGGTTCTAAATTTGAAATTACCTTTAGTACTTTCTGATCCATCCCCTCCTACCGCCCTGTACGTCATCGGAAAGCATTGGAAAATGGTGGATTTAAAGTTTGTAGATTTTGAACGATGTTAGCGTGGGAAATTCACAGAAGTCGTTTCCCTGTTGCTTACAGATTTTTTGCTGGAATATTGCGAAAATGTAAAACACGGATCTTTAGCTAAAGCTGAGTCAAACAATATGACACACAACATTATAATATTAGGAATGTGCCGTAGTTAACGAAAGACCCCTGTACTCCATAAAATCCAAACATTTACTTTTGCTAATTCTTCTAAAAATTACAAAAACTTGTTCGCCACCTGCAAGTGACCAAAAACTAAAATGGTTGCTCTGTATATAAATCTAACAAAAAAGCCGGATTTTGAAAAGTGTTTTGTTTTTTTAAGAATTTGTCAGGTCTCTGACCATGGTGGTTGGGGCAGAAGGGGAGAGTGAGGGGAATAAAGCAGCCGCCCAGCCAGCAGCTTTAATTATTATTGAGGTCTGAAGTTGGTCTAATCAACTCTAAGCTGCTTTTGCTTGACAAAATTCAAAATAGCTAAGGACCCCTGTATGATGATGTTGATAAGAAGATTTTAGAATTTCCTTTTGAAAAATGAAGCTCTTTAAAAGGAAAGATCAAAAGGATTTTTAACTGAGATAACATTTTCAGTTCCTTTTCAAAGCTCTCATTATGCGTGTCAAACCCATACACAGCAGACACGGCTGCTCTCTCGGCCCTGCAAATATAGGGGCCTGATCCATTCAAGCCCACCGCTTACCGAGGGTCAAAACAAGACGCCACAGATTCCAACACACAATCCAAAGGTCAGTGCTGAGAAGAAACCTGGATTTTCCTGCTGCAGACCACAGACACAGATCCACATTCTACCACGGTCCAATTGGACTTGTGAGGAATGAGTTATTCCTGCCCTTCTGTGAAATCTAGGATGTGAGTGGGAGTTTGCTGCATGCCTGCAGGCGGGCTTGTACGTGTTTGAGTATTTATGAACTGTGTTGGTGCACCATGTGAGCAAAACCAGGAACATACAAGGTAATTGCAGCATTTATGGAGCATGGAGCTTTCTCTGTACAGAATATGATGAACTGATTGAGTGGAATGAAAGAGGATGAATGTGGGAGTCTGTACGAAGGATTAGCTCAATGTGTTTTAAGGTGTTTTTGGACCACAAACCTGCAGAAGCCCAGAATCCCAAACATCATGGAAGAAGTGGCTGTTTCAACTGGAATTGATGTATTTAGAAGGAGCTTTGTGGACTGATGCAACAGTGACTGTCACTAAAATATTCATGGACCATGGCTTCATGTCGCATTTTCAACATCAGCATCATTCAAGTCTACAAACTAGAAAGACGAGTTCCTCTGTTGTTCAAAGTTGCGGCAAGTCTGTCTTTTCTGCTGCGCCAGCTGCACTTTTGCTGATTGCAAACTATTGCTGAAACAAACCTACAGCATCACAATAAAAGGGTTCTAAAATGTTTCAGGGGTTGCACTAGAAAAAAGCAGCAGTCTCCACAAAGGTAGAAGGTCCATAGCAACCAGTAAATCTCTTTCATCCCCAGAATTTGGAGAATTTTATACTTGTTTCTCTAAGAAAATCTGAAAACTTCACTGAGCAGTCATTGTGTTTGTTTGCTACGCCCTACATGCTAATTTGATAACCTTAAGAGTTATACAGAAACTGCATGCATTTTCAGACAAAAGGTTGTTTTTGCTCTTTTTTGAAGACCACCATCTTTTCATTTCCTTTTTCAAATTTTTTTTTTCAAAAAATACATAGAGAGCAATAAAAAAGAAAACAACAAGACAATATAACAAATGAGAATTTTATATAACTTTCAAAATATGACATCAACATGTTGTTTGATATGAAGCAGGAAGTTAAATCTCTTACTTTTTATTTAATAAACATTAATAAGTAAGTTACCATCAAAAGTTCATTCCTCGACCTACAGTGCCAAATGCCTCAGTCCCAACTGCCCTTACGGTTTGTCTTTTTATTAAAGTTGGACAACAGATACGTACACACCGGGCATGTGATGCATGTTTTCATCTAGCAAAGTCTTCATTTCTTTTCTAAAGTTTTTGTATGAATTTTTTATTTCGGATGGTGTTTCTTTTACATTGTTTTTTAGTGCACTATTAATAGTTTTAGCAACTGACAATGAACATCAAGATGATGAGAAGAGCTCACCATGCCGCAGGACACTCCCCAAAAGCTGGAAGAGGGTCCAAGTAGATGTAGTACTGAAGGACAGTCGAGGGAGCAAGTCGAGGGAGGGGCCCAGACGCAGACAGCTGATCAGTCCAGAGGGGCGGAAGATCACGGAAACTAAAAGGAAAGGTCTGATCCTTGCCGCGTGTGTAAGTATCCTGCTGGAGATCCTTTAATAAATGTGTGTCTAGGAAAAAGTTCTGACCTCTGCTCTTACTCGATCCTCCCCATCCGGATGACCACTGCTGTGACAGAAGATGCAAAGGACGTAATCTGGACGTTCTTCATCACTCGGTTTTTAACAGACTTTCACTAGCTTCCTTGTCATGGACTTAATAGTTTTTAGTGTTTTAATTACTTTAAAAAATGTTTTATGACTTTCTTAATGCTCTCTGGTACAAAGCAATGTGGATTACAGGCCTTAAATTTTACTCTTTTTTTCGTATGTATTTTTTCTTATCAATCTCTCATTCCTGCCTTGTCAGACGCGTTTAAAAATTCCCTAAACAAGCCTTCTTGAAAAAGCTTTTAGCATATTATGTTTACACATCAATGTTACCACCCAATACTAGCACAGTTGACAGAGGCTTGATGTAAAATGTCAAAGCGTTGCAAATGTATTGAATCTTGTTTTTACAGCTCAATTCTGATTCATGAAAGAGAGGTCTTTCAAATGGTTGGTTCTTCCAACCAGCTCAGGCGGGCGGACAGGGACATGTGGCATACGGAAAATTGCCTGCCCGGTGTCGCACGGGTGCCTGAGTCCTTCTGATAGAGGCTGGGTGGGATTCAAATGAGGAACAGGACCTCCCAGCCCAGCATTGCTGTGTCCCCTGGACGCATGTGCCCCTCGGTGATGCTGCTGCATGCTTTTAAAGCAAATGGCGCCCGGACCTCAAGCTCCAGGGTCGTGGATGAGGTGCTCACTGTCGACTGGGGCGAACAGCTCTTAGTCCACTCTGACCGCGTTGCGCCGCTCTGAGCAGAGACCAGCCAAGGGCCCATACAACATGCGCAAGTGGTCTGCAGCGATGTCGGCTACCCACCGACCCATTTATAAACACTGACCGAGGAGTATTAGAACAGTTTGTTTAAATCTTAGTCCGTGTGTAGATTTGAATAAAATCACAACCATGCATCAGGTATGCACTGAGTTTCCTACACAACATGTTTATTTATATAAAAGTTTGAAATGTCATTCATCTGTTGCAAAAACAAAAACATTAATACCATGACCTGCGTCTTATGAGTTATTTCTTTTTTATGGGACCAAAATTAAGCATTTTATGGTCATTTTAATTTATCTGGTAAGCTGTATCTCATTGTTTGAATACCATTCCAATATGGCGTCCAAGTCCCTGATTGGTCAAAGTTCAGCAGGTTTAACTTTCAATGCACTTTCAGTGGCTGCACATTGAACACTTTTATGCAGAACCAAAAAAAAGGACTTTAAAACTTGCGAAGCGACGAGTGAACACTAAAGTATTGAACGCAGAACCCCGGAATTTTACGCATTCACATACATTTTTCCTTGGAAGTGGTCATTTGAATGCGTGTTTCTGAGGGCAATGTGAACATAGCCTGACTGTTAGAAATGAGAAAATTAGACCGTGTAGCTTTTGTGGGCATCCTACAGGGGTTCTATGGACAATTACGTATCACGCGCACACCCCGTACGTGCAGCATTCACGCGTGGTCAGTAAGTTGCCAGTACTCGGTCTTTGCTCATGACTGGAGTGCAGCATAATTACATCGCAGGACAGCATGACCTGTATGTCATAAGTGCGGGCAACTTCCAATAGCCTTTAGAGCATGTCACAATACACTAACCACATACGGCAATGGTGCGATCCATTTTAAATGTCTGTGGTGCAGGGTTAGGGTATAATAACGAAGCCAGCTGTTTGAACTTCTCCAGTAAATGGAGCTACAGCTAGAGATACAACAATCTCCCTCGTGTAAAAAAGCCACACCCACATTTGAGCGCAGTTTGAGCTCAAACACCAAGAGACTATGAGCCCTGCCCTCGACTATATTCACCTCAGATCATAAATCTAACTACAGAGGATGGAAAAAGGATGAAGTTCTGTCCTTGATATTATGAAGCTAAAATAGCAAGAAGAACAAAACTAACAGAAGCAAATGTTGAATATGGAGACATATGGAGGCTCCAGTTCTTGTCCTCCATGGCAAAAATGATTTCATTGCCCCCCCAGGATGTAATCTGGACTGATCTGTCAGAAAACAGTAATGAGGTCTTAACACTGGAACCCAGAGTCTAATGGCACCTCAGCTGTCTCCTGCTGGGCTCCGGGCAGATGGGGCTCAACTTCTGACCTTTGGAGAGACAAGCCTTTAATCACCTCTCCTCAAACAGGACAAGCCCACTTTATGGGCTGGAACCCACCCGATGTCTCAGTTGGTCAAAGCTAAAGACCTGCTTGTTAAAGGGGATCCTTTAGACCTCCGATTTGTTACGAGTGGATGCAAACACAAATCCTTCACTCTAAAGCATAAAATGTGTAAAACAATAACATGAACATTGTGGATCGCCGTCTGCTGCTATTTCTTTAATATGTTAGAAAAAGCTGCGTTTACCCACTGCTTTGCTGAAGACATCCTGGAGGAAGCCTGGATTGTATTCACTGCAGGGTTTTGCAAGTGTGTTCGGTTCTGTTCTTGTGTTGCACAGAGGAGCACAGGAGGAGGTGGTCACGCCAGATGTGCGCTCAAAGTCTGGGACTTTTTATGCTGCTGAACTAAATGTGCCGCTCAGGTTCAGAAAAAGATCAAGGTCTGGTTAGAAGAACAGTTTCATGCTTCCAGAAGCCGTGATCTTCCCAAATGTAATCAAAGACCACAGTAACAGTTTGACCTCAACTAAAGCATTTTATCTGAGCAAAAACAAGCACAAAAGCACAAGTCAGACTGTGGCTGAAGTAGAAAATGGTGCCTGAACATTTAGAGGAAGACATCGGCATATGACTGTGTTTAAACTGGGCAGAGAGAGGAGTTTCTAAAATGAGCCCTTTAAAAAGAAACTACTTCAAAAGAAACAAATGTGTTGCTGTGAATTAATATAGACGTAAGTAAATGGATGCTTTAAGCAATGAAAGGTTGTCACTTGAAGGTGCTCTTGGGATCAGATAGTGTGGAATTATGCTATTGTCACAAATGCAACCGCCACCATGCGATGGAGAGGCATCAACAGAATCTTCAAGATTATATGCTGCCGGACGATTTTTTGGGGAAAAATTGTTGGCTTAGTTATGAATGTAGATGGCATTGCGGATTATGTCATTAAGAAATCGGGCGACAGCTGGGCAGCCACAGGGTGGTGGCAGCCGGATCGCTAAGAGGCAGCAGCTCTAATTGGATGAAGAGTAAATGTCTCCAGATGGCAGGCGTCTGTATCAAGTGCCACCGGCCGCCCAATAGCTCGGGGGTCTATAAAAAGCGGGCCATTCTGCAAAGTACTATACTCAAAATATTAAAAAATATTTTCTGGGTGAATCAGAAAGGAAAGAACTTCTAACTTCCTAACTTCTTGTGGGGCATGATCATTGACTATCTGAGAACTGGAGCAAGTGATAATGCAGTAATTCATAAAAAATGTTTTACTTCAGGCGACAACCAACCAATTAAGTTGCCATTTTTCCATAGTAAAGATGCCTCCATTATGGAGCCAGAAGACATCAGTAAGCAGTAACTGATCCAAGTCAGTCTGAGTCAATGTTTCTACTGGCAACCACTCTCTTCAATCAGGAGTGAACTTGCAAGCAGGCTACACAAAAAATGTTTTGTATATTGGAGGTGGGGGCCAGCAGGCTCCACCTACTTTTACTGAAGGATCTGATTGGCCAGTTTATAACTGGAATAACTTGTACTCAAGAAAAAATGTGAAAAAAGAAGAATTATTGAGAACATATTAAAAAAGGTACCAGAGCAAGAATGTTTTTTCTCACCAAAAGAATGACTGAGTAATAACTGTTTCTCTAAAGAAGTCTATGGGATTTTGGCTGTTTGGAACGCCAGGAGGGAGGAGTCACTCAGTCCAGTTTTCATATACAATCAATTAGCATGTCTTATGATCAGAGGCGGTCAACTGTCTTCTTGGCTTTCTACTTCGTAGCTCCTGATTTGCCAGATGTACCTGATTAAGAGATCAGCAGTGGGTAGAGCAGTAATCAAATAGACTTTGAAGAATGAAGATAAACCTGTTGTGGGTGTAATTTGACTAGAAAACTTAAGAAAAAGCAATTATATTTTCACATTTCTTGAAAAATAAACATTGGCTTCTTGATCAATTTCAAGATTTCATATTGACTTGTGAAGGGCGGATGTATAAAAAAAGTCTTCATGATTTTTGTAATTTGTGCAAAATTTTGCCAGCTTTCACAAAGACTTCAAATATTGTACAGGTTCCTCAAATAATCTCAACATGTATGTAATTTGTCATTTTGCTCCTTTTTGGAGGATTTGGGTCCAGAACTACCTGCTCGTTTCATCCAGCAGCTAATTGAATCCTTGGATGTCTGTCTCTGCCATAACCATGCAGCAGAATGACTGGCTTTACTTAAAGTCCTCTGTTCAAACCAAAGCCTAGTGAGCGGTGCATTTACATGCTCCTGAAGCTTCCAGCATTTTCTTTTTATTAATGATTACTTTGAGCCTCAGCATGAAGTCTGTTCCTAACAGCTCTGCAATTTTCCCACAAGCCCTCTTAGGCCTGAATATCCCCTTTATCTGGTATTTTCTTGTTTGCAAAATGTATTTCACAAAATGAGCGTCATCAATTAGGAATGTTTGGATATGATGGGGGGGGGCAGTCAAAATAAATGAGCATCTGTTGCATGTTTCATCTTTCTGCATTCTTTGAAATTCCTTGCAGCAAAATTCAGCAATAAAAGAGTAAATAACCAGGAGGCTGAAGTGATAGAGAGACGTATTATTGAAACATAAAGTCTAATCCCAAACGTTTTTGGAAGGGTTGTCTGCTTTGGAAAAGAAAGGCGTGTAAAATGCGCAGCTCTAAGGTTTAACCCGTGCAGCCGTCCAGTGAATGCAGACTTTGGAGACCAGTAAAACAGGTGCCACGCCAGAGCTCCATCCCGCTAAATGCAAGGCTGAGCTCATTAGGACTGGCCCAACATCACAGACACACAGAACAATCCAGCAGTTTTCTCACATTAAACGAGCAGACAAAACTCCAGGATGGAGACAATGCAGGGCGAGGAGGAGGAGAGCGAGGGCTAAGAGTTGGCAAAACAGGAAGGATCAGACTGGAGTGGTGGGGAAGCAATGGAGGAAATGACAGGCAGAGATGGAGTGAGAGACACAGAGAAAGATGGAGACAGAGAGATGGAAACAATGAGGGGAGAGACAAAGCTGGTGGCCTTGGTAATTGCCTGGGGAATATAATGAATGAGCCACAGTGCGTCTGACAGAATAGGAAATCGTCTCTATCTTCTCATTCCCCCCTCGCTCTCTCCTTCCCGTTCTCATTATCGCTCGCCCTCTCTCCTTCCACTCCCCCCACCCTTATCCATCTTCTGCACCTCCTTTCAACAGAACCACTAACCCTGCTTTTCATGCTCGGCAATTTTAAATACTTTTTTTTACCCCAAAATCACTGAAACCACAAATTTCCAGCTGTTATTTTGCATCACTCGTCTTTTTATTAAAGTTGGACTAAAAATACGTTCACACTGGGCACTTTTAAGAACGCTCTGAACAGACAGTCTTGAACATGCTTTTAGCATACGGTGTTCACACTGGACTGTTGCTATCCAATACTAGCATATGACTCACTCACAAATGTCGAAGCGGTGTAAATCTGGCTAATCTAGCTCCAGGCGTTTTCTTTCACAGCTCTCGTTCAAAAATATGAAAGACTTGGTGTTATGGAATACCACTCAAACATAAGCTACAATTAATAATTTCTCCATGATCGATTTTCAAACGGCACTTCTGTGCATTGAAAAGGATGTCATCCATACGTCACTTCCAAATCCTGCTCCCTGATTGATCAAAGTTTAACTTTCGATGGGCATTCAATGACCACACATTTTGTATGTAGAGCCCCACAATGGACTTCAAAACATGCATATGCGTGAATGCAGGAGTCTAGAACACGGAAGCCCAAAACACCAGTTTACCTATGATTTACATTGGAAGTGATTGCTTTATCGCACATTTCTGAACCCAATGTGAATGTAACATAAGACAAGATCACCGCTTCACAGACATGGTTGTGATAAACAAAGCCCTGCATGACTTTTAATGACTAATACAAGGAAACTTCTTTAACAACCAATTCACACAATCCAAAGTCTTTGTTTTAACAAACAAGGGCTCCCAATATTTCCTTCATAAAAGTTGTCCTTACTGGTAAACCAAAAGTCGTAACTTTACACAAAATCTATGCAATGAGAGCAAAAATATTTCTTCAAAGAGCCGAGGTTCTCCAGCAGAGAACAGAAACTTGGGATGAGAGTGGAGACAGACGAGGCCAAAGACAGAATCCACCGTCGCTTTAGGTTTCCAACCATAATAGTGAAATTGGCGATGCACTTTGATTTCCTATCCAGGCTATCGAAAGCTTGTACCAATTTCAACTGCCGCTTCATAATCCCCACAGAGTGACAAGCAGCCCAACACAAAAGCTCACATCTCCAGCATAAAGTATTTACAAGCCCAATTTTTATGCATTTCAGAGAGAATATTTGATTCTGTACAGTTTTCTTACATCAAACCTGCTGTCAGAAGCCGTCCATGGGGTGGGTGGGGGGTGTTAATAGATGTGCCACAGAGCGCCTTGCTCCATCGCTTTTGTGCTGTAAACAGGATGTTTAGGACATCTTACGTAAACGCTGGTGGAACGTTCTGGGCCTGCTTGGTTCTCCTACATTTGGCCTCCTGTCAGAAGCCACAGCTTTGTGAGAAAGTGAAAGGGTGGCAGGGCGCCTGCAGCTGAGGTAGATACAGGATGGAAATCAAGATAAATGGGGAGGGAGGAAGGATGGGAGAACATGTGGGTGAGATACCAAGAACGGGGGGAGGCTGTGGCAGAGAAGGAGACAGATAGTGTCACGTCTACCATTCAGGGCCATTTGATGAGACGTCTCAACCGTCTGAAAGGAGGAAGACGAGAAGTGTAAAGAAAGACCCCTTTCATCACAACAACTTGTGCCATGGAGCCCTCCCGCTGCCGCCTCCTCCCCTTCATTCTTCCTCGGCCCCCTTCACCTCCCACACGCAAAGATAAAACACATTCAGTCACAGAGAAACAAGCAAAAGGCGGGAAATAAAGGAAGAGTTCAATCACATTCATCTCTCTGTATCAAAGAGACGATTCAGGTGGGGCTTTGAAAAGCGTTGCAGAACACAGGGAATGCCAACAGGAACTTATGAAAACAAAAAGTACCACCAATAACAGAGCAAATAAGGCAGAGAAACTGTTTTCCATCCAAGTTCACCATGAATTTTCAAGCATTAAGTTACTGAAAATTGATCAGAAATCGTTCAAGTACAACTGTTTAACCTAACAGAGGGCCCACTGTCCCATGCTGAAAAAAAACAAAGTTTCCAAATATTTACCTTATCACATTCAACCCCTATTCAAGGGTTCATCATAGAAACTGAGCTTTATACAAGATTAAACAAGAACAAAAATGAACTGTTTTCATAGATCTGTTGTAGGGCTGGGCAATAAAATGATAGCTATCGATATCACGAGCCTATCACGATAGACTATTAATTTAAAGGGTCTGGAATTTACACTCACCAGTCATGAATATTTCTCCTCTTTGCCGAGTTAAAGTTAAAGGGTTAGTCACCACACAGAGAGTAAATGTTTACGTAAACGTAGTCATGTTTATTAGCTTTTCTTCTGGTGAATTGTTTTGTCTTCTTTTTCCCTAACGTCTGCATGCGAGGGAAGCAAACACGCGAAAACAAGCTCCACCCCTGCGGTCACTTCACCTGCTGTGCAGCGTTTAGTTTGGCTGATGAAACAGCAAAACATGTGACATAACATAACAGGATCCAATCAGAACTGGAGGATAAAGCTGCTTCTTTTAAAGAAACAACAGACAGATTAATAAAATGTGTTGATTTGGAGACAGCGCTGTTGTTTGACACTGATACTATGATGCTAGCTTGTTAGGCGCTAATGCTTTGGTGCTAACTATCTGTTCTGTGTGTCCTGTGTGATCACAGACCAGTTTAAAGTCAGGGGGAACTCCTGCTTATCATAATGATGTCTTTATGTCCAGCTTTTCTGGACGAAGAATTCTGCAACAGGCTCTAATGGTGCATCAATGGGGCCTAGTCGAGTGGCAGGGGTATCAAGTTTGAATGTTTAGTCAATGTTCAGAGCCGATCTGGGCACTTGACGTTTTCAGTGACTAGATGAAGGGGCATAAAAAAAGATCCAATATGGCTGCTCGATGCTAGGATTATCATTCTGAATCTCCATCCATTTTCTTAACCTAATCCGGGGCTGCAGGGTTGTTGGAGATTGTCCCAGCTACTGTTGGGTCACAGGACGCGAAACAGAAATTCTTTAAACTGGACCACAGACAGACAGAAGTGATGTTAAAAATGGCCGTCATCCAGGCACAGCTTCTGCAATAAATAGTGAAACTCACCGTACTGCGAGTGTCTCTGAATGATCTAGTGAACCCAGACATGGGAACGCGCTTGCCAGCACCTCTGTACAGCTCTCCAACACATATAAACCCAAGCTACTCGCTGAACATCTTCCATGTTTCCATGATGTGGTTAACAAATTAAGTTTGTCAGCGGTTGCTGCGCGGCCGGGGTGTCAAGGTGTCAAAGCATTGAGCAGTAAATTTTATGTGTATCAAAAGAGAGGCGGCAGACGCAAATTAACCCTAGCCTGACTAGATATGTCTAAGAAAAAGCTAAATGGTTTGGGGAAAAGCATTCTAACTTCCAAACCAATCCATCTCAACAAGCTACTTTTAGCTTTTAGTCTTGTCTCGCAAAGTTTTGTTGGAATATTCCCAAATCAATTAATAAACACTTGAAACCATTCAAAGGGTTCTTCTTTACAAAAATCTTCTTTTTGACCAACTTCACTTTTTGATGTTTTAACATTTTTAGAAAGTCCAGGTGACAAAGTCTCTCAATATGTCTCTCAAGCGGTTGTTTTGGTTTCAGCGAGTTCAAGTACAACAAATGTTAAACATTTTGGGGAAAAAGAAAACCTGACAGAGTGAAATAAAAGATCTGCACAAAAAATGGTGCACTGAGGTTAAAAAAATGTAATGTTAAACAATTCTCAGTCTGATTTCAACAGAAAAGTGTTCAGTTTTAGATTTTAACGGCACATCTTGAAATACATCTATAGAACTTCTTAACCTGCTAAGTAGAACACTTGCAAAGGACGGCCTCACAGTGTCCAATTCTTATTACAACATATTTGAAACTACTACATTCCAGTTGATTATTTAAACATTTATGAACTCCCACTCTTCATATTTAGGTGGGATAACTTCAAGTCTACACCTCACTATCTCCCCTTGTTCCTTCAGGACTATACAAACGTCAGCTTCAGGCAGCAAAAACACAATCCCTGACCGGACGGGTCCATCGAACACGCCTGCAGCAGCTGACGAGAAATCCAAAGACTGTAAACTCCTCTCAATGAAGAGCAGCAGAAAGACGAAAGTTCTCATCTCTAAAGCCTTCGTCACATGCACCTGTATGGGTGCTGAAGGTTTTTGGGTTGTAGAAATGTCTTGCAGTTCTCGCATCCATCTGTAAGGGCAGTTGTGACTAAAAGTTAAAAAAGAAATCCATTAACTCTAAAAGAAGAACACTTTTGCTACATATGTACACAATATCGTTTTTTTTTTTTTATTCTGATATGAGCATTAAACAAAAAAATAAATAAAATAGAAACCTTCATCCAGCCCCCATGGACCCATTCAGCACAAACCACAGTCTTCCTCATATGGAATAACATGTCTAAACCTCCATCTAGGAGACATCTATGAGGGAAGGACAAATTCTCACTATTTTGGGACCTTTGTGTGAATGACTTAAGGTAATTTAACCCAACAAGTTGTAAATTAGATTGTTTGCATCTTTATTTAGAGTTCGATTCAAGTAAATCAAATGGTTTAGACTGCACATCTTGCAAGTCAATAAGTGTGCATGATCTTTAATCTGAAGAATTAATCATATTGCAGGTTTTTATGTTGCAATTGGATTTACCAAAGATGTGCTTTCTTATTTGTTATCTTTAAATACAATTCTCTCTGTGCTTTAGAGTCAAAGTAAAAAAGAAAATACATGTAAAAATGTAGTTTCTTTTCAGATGTTTTACATTTTCTGTAAAAATGTAAGAGTTATAAATGAAATGGATTTGGACACGCATCCTCTCTGGAGAAACAGCGACTATGTCATGATCAGGAAGAGTATTTCCCCTGTGCAGAGATTAAATCCAGGCATTGAGTGCAGCCAGCAAATCAGCCAAGGCTGGCAGGCAGAGGAACGGCCAGCTGAGGTCGCCTCTGCAGCCTGCTGATGTGTTTGCTCTGTGGTGAGCAGTCAGACTTTAAGCTTTTAGGAGCCGGTTATTCTCACAGCGAGATGAAGCAGCAGTTGTGGAGAAATGAACCTAGCAGTTAAGTCAAAGAGGGGAAACTGACCCAGTGATTTAGACAGCTGTGATTATGGTTTATCGCAGAGCAGCAGCCGCCACTGCGTGTGTTGGTCAGTTTTACGCTTGCGTGTGTGTGTTTTTGTTTTGTGCAGAGACACAGCAGACCAAGGCAAAACAAAAATCTACTTTGACTGGAACCTAGTGCCAGTCAGAGGGTTTGGTGATTTGTAGAAGCAGAACCTAAAATAAAAAATGGACCCCCATCATGTCACACAAATGGATGAAGCTGCTGAAGTTCATCCTGTTTGGAAATCCACTAATGACACAAAAACATGCACAAAGGCTTAGAGGTTGATAGCAGCTGCAGTTATTCTAACCTTTTTTTAAACAGATATTTATTATTATTATTACTCTTAACCATATTAGTACTTAGAAATTCTTGGTTTTCATGACCTCCTCACCTCTTTGTAGTTGTAAATTCTGTTTTTTTTTTTTTTAACTTGTGCTGTCCAACAGCTGAGCAAACAGATATGAGCTGAGAGCCTCTTGTATTAGACAGATTTTACTCTTACAATCGGGGGTTATAAATCATAGCGAACACAAAATGTATGTTGGTAAAAGCCCCTTTTGTAATTTAAACGAAACTTTATTAATATTAATTTTGTTTGGATTATAGAAGTTAGAGGATGACTACAGGGAAGGGAGGGTCGAGTTGTAAAACTACAGGCAATAAAATGCTGGAGCTTAGACCCATTACAATCATGACAGTTGGTCTAAAATGGGCAGGGCCTGTCCACACACTCAAATGTTACAAACATACCTGCCGGCTCAAAGAGTGTTCACAAACTTGTCCACATCCAGTTCACACGCACACTTGTGCATACCAACCAACACATGTAAAGCACTACATTCTGTCACACACACTATTTGAAGTTGCAAAGGTGAGCTGACGCCTGTGCTCAGGTGAATGTTATGTTAAGCTGAAGTGGATGATGGAATGTAAAAAAAAAAAAAAAAAAAGGGAGGGAGGGAGAACTCCCAGCCATCCCCACACCAAGACCCCCCGCCGAGGCAGCAGTGGCGACCAGGGCCTGCCCCCACACCCATGCTGTGGGACCAATGGAGGAGATCCACCCGCCTGGCAGCCCGGCCAAGCACCCAGACCAGAGCCCGCAGGACCGCCACACGGGCCCCCAACACCCAATAGCCGACAGCAACCAACTATCAAAATGACCAAACTGCATTTTCATCTTTTCATTACCTAAACATTTTTCCACAATGCAAAAATCAACAGGACCAAGGTCATTTTTTAAAGTAAAATGTTAACATCCAGGTAATACAGCACCAAGCTTTACATTTTTGTCTTAAGAGTCACATTCAAGCAAGATTTGACCTAAAATGAAACTGTGTTCTTTTGATTAAGCGCTGCCATTGAGTTCAGAACATCAAGAGCTTAGCAGGGTCTAATGTGATTTGGTTTTGTGTCAAGGACAGGTAGGGCTTGTGTGTTCCTTCTTAAGCAGTGAAGCTTATTTATTTCATTTGGTAGAAAACTGAATTAAGAAAGAAAAAGAAGAAAAGTGTCAGAGGTCTTTGGTTGTTGGGTTGTCTGGATTTTTATAGACTGTTGCTTCTACAGTATAAAAAATGCACACTCAGCGGTTCCACAAGTTCAGTGTTAAACTGAATCTTTATAGCTTCTAATCAGAATTTTTTAAAGTCTTACAATAAATACACAAAAACAAAAAATAAGAGAAAAATCAAGGAAAACAAATCATTGGTTGATCACAGGTCTCCAACTCCTGGGCCACGGTCCAGTACCAGTCCATGGCCTGAAAAAGGTTGAGGAACACTGATTCAAAGTACTTGAGGTAATATGAATACGCTATGCTCAGATATTACGCATTGGGGTGTCTGGGTAGTGGAATATTGATGGAAATTCAAATAATATATATGGCTATATGGATGAAGAAAAATGGCAGTATCAAGTGTTTTATTTTTTATCAGAGTAGGTTAGGTTAGATTTCAGTCTCAACAATATGTTCATGCACAAAAGTGTGTCTTTAAACTTGAGGGGTATCTACAGAATACTCTTTTATAGATATATAAAACTTGCAATTACTCATGGCTAATGTGGTTTTTTTTTAAAGAGGGAATCCTAAAGTACTTCCATGACAAATGTAGTGTTTGTACCAAAAAATGCACAATTATTTTAATACTCGGCTCCAGCAACACAATGGTACTTTTGCACACTTGTTTGTACATGCAGTAAACTCAAAACACTGAAAAAACCAACAGCTTTAATTGTCATTTTATTTCACTTCAACAATTAAGTGTTATTTTAAACAGCTTTTATCTCTTTGTAAAGGTTGTATTTTTTCAGCATTTTCCAAAGGCTTAATAATGTGCAAACAAGACATGCTGGCCTTGGAAAATACAGAACCTTTCTTTACCGACCTCAGATGGAGACCAGGCACCTGTCCCACTCCCCCTAGACAGGTGGAAGGATTAAATCTCCCGTAAGGAAAAAGCTGGAGTTGCAGTGCATTACCTAACTATTACAAGCTCAGCCCCCTGCTGCTTCCGTCATCCTGCCAGCGCTAAGCAAAATTCACAAGCCAAAAATATTCCAGATAAAGTGGTGGCGGCAAGGGGGTCCAACAAAAGGGAACATTTTGGTTGCAAACAAAAATGGCTGTTATTTATTGAATTAAAAAGAGGGGACCTTAAACCTTGTGTCCCGCTGTTCCCTCTAACGACCTGGAAGATTTGATATCCAGCATGGTGGGAATCTTCTTGAAGTTCTGTCTCCTGCTGAAAACAGAACCTCTGCTATTAAAATCTGTAAATGCAACAGATTGCAGAGACTTGCAGAAGGGGACACTGCTGTTTCTGACACGATAATACCAAAGTGCTCTAAAAAACAGAAAAAAAAAAAAAAGAAAACATTTCAATGTATCTTTTATAAACAAGCTACAAAAATAAGAAATTAATGGAGTTCCTGACAAATACCCGAGAACATAACTATAATTGGAGTTTTATGAAAGTATTTTTCTCCCTTTTATTGCCACATCAAAAATATTACTTTTTAATAAATACATACATTTAAAACAGTTTAAAATAATTGAGTTACATAATACTACATCACAAATCCAACAATTAGTTGTGCTTTTCTTGTATTAAAATAAATTCAAAAGTAATTCAATAGTAATTCAGTAATTCAAAGTTCATGGGGAGGAATTGCCTCACAGCAAGAAGGTTCCCGGTTCAAGTCCTGGCTGGGGGACCTTTCTGTGTGGAGTTTGCAGGTTCTCCCCGTGCATGCGTGGGTTTTCTCCGGGGACTCCGGCTTCCTCCCACCGTCCAAAAACATGTTTCATAGGTTAATTGGTTACTCTAAATTGTCCCTAGGTGTGGATGTGAGTGTGTGTGGGTGTGTGATTGTGGCCCCTGCTACAGACTGGCGACCAGTCCAGGGGTGTACCCTGCCTTCGCCCATGAGTGGCCGGGGTTGGGCTCCGGCAACCACGTGACCCCGAAAGGGATAAAGCGGATTGGAAAATGAATGAATGAATGGGGAGGAGTTTGTCAAAAGGTTGGATGAACTTCAGAATAAATGGTGACTTGACCTGCTGCTGATTTTACTGAACTTCAGTGGAGACTTCAGACTAAAATTAAAATCAGAGAGAAAGATCCGATCCGATGTAAATTGAGTTTTTAAAATGTTCCTGTAGCATTTTTCTAATAGAGGACATATATAAAGAAAATTCAAATTAAACAGCATTTTATGAGTATTTCTTTATTCAAATTGTTGTGAATCATCCATCCATCCATGGCCTCAGACTTAGCGGTGCTGACCCTCACCCAGCCGCTTCACACTCACACCCGCAGAAAACTGCTTTCCCTTCCTGAGGCGCCGGACGGTTTGCCAGAACCTCTTTGACGCCAACCGATAGTCCTTCGCCATGGCCTCACCAAACTCCTCCAAGAACCGAGTTTAAAGCCATTTCCGGTGTCCACCACAGGGTTAGGGGGTTGCCACCACGACAGACACCAGAGACCGAACCACAGCTCCAAACAGCAGCAGAGACAATTGAGGTGGAGAACAGGGCCCATTCAGACTCAATGCTACTAGCCTCCCTCGGTACCTGGGAGGAGCCTCGGTCACCAGGCGCTTAAAAACTGCATTATAATAATTAAAAGACCACTAGGAACGCTTTGAAAATAGATCAAAAGATGATCGGAGTGATACTTTCAATGAAAGTTAAATGCAATGCATTGATGAATAAAGAAATCGAAAAAAGAAACACACAAAAGACAAGCAGGTAACATTTTAATTTTGCAGGTTTGGATAGGGGAGAGAACCCCTTCACTTTCTGGTTTATGATCTTCCTGTTGAAAGTTTGACTTTGTGCATGTCTACTTATGAATGCACTGAGGAACTACTCATTAGGTCTCAGTTATTGTGGATAATCCAAAAGTTTCTGTGTTCTTGTTGCTGTTATTTCTCCCTGAACTCTCCAAAAAATCCAAAAGTCTTTTCCTGTTAGATCATGAACTCTGACCTGAACTCAGCCAGATCAGGCTTGACCTTGTTCTCTTCTTCTTTGAGGACCTTCTGGATGAGTCCTCGTTGTTCTCATTTTTGCTGGTGGCTGAACAATCTCACTTTGGTTTCTGGTATTTCTTGGTATTTTTTTTTTAATTGAAACTTTTATGTTATTTTTTCAAAGTCCTTTAAGAAATAGACCATAAAGTTTCAGCTTTTAAAGTAACATTTACACAAAAAAAGTCCTAAAACAAAAAGCTGATATATTGTTTATCCTTAGTTTTTGGAGTTGATTAATTTCAAGTAATCAGTTGTTTGAAAAGAAGAGTGAAGACGCAAACTTACATAATCCCACTCCTCATTTTAGTTCCTCATAAATACAGAGGCAAAGGCAAATAAATACACAAAATATTTATTTTGTGCATTTCCTGGCCTTTTCTGATTAAAAAAGAAAAGTACACAAAGGATGTAGAGCCTCAGCTTGCATTAAATACTTCTCAGGCTCTTCTGCAGGACTTAAACAGCATTTCTTTGTAGTGTGTACTCATGGTCTTTGCATTATCAGTCAGCACTAAAGTGTGCTCATTAGAAGTGCCATTACTGTCTTCTAATAAGCGAAGCGACAGCAAGGCGTGAAGACGCAGTGTTTGATTATCTCCACTCCGCCTCGCTGGCTCCTCCCCTGCACATCCTGATCCGCTCCCTCTGATCCATCCATACAGTCACATGAGTAATGAGCCAATCTGGAGACAGGAGAAACCAACCCTTCTGAGGAAGAGGGCATCAAAGAGCATCTTCCTCTGGGAAGAGGATGACCAATTTATTTAAAGCTGAATTAATATTGTGATTTGCCAGGTTAGGTGTTGACTTTTCAGTATGAAGTTACAGATGGACTTTCAAAGTGAGCCTGTTGGCTCTTTTTCAATGAATAGTCTAAAGGAAAATTGAGATGCTTGTTAGGCCAAGAATAAAAATTATCAATATAATATTATAAAACATCAGTAAAATCTTTTAGTATAAAATCTTAAGAAGTCTAAAAAGTCCTGAGAAATGTGGCTTACTGTAGCGCCTAAACACTGCATTCATAGGAGCTTGATTGAGGATGGAAACTTGTTTGGCAACTGGGAGACTCACGCTAACTAGGTCAAAGGCAGAAGTAACTGAAGGCAAGGCAGAGATGTGGTCGAAGACAGAGCTGGGTCAGAAGCATAAATAATCGTTAGAACAAGTAAACAAACTACTACAAACTAGCAACGAGGGATGGAAGAGAAGGAGTATATATGTGGGAGAACACAGATGACAGGAATGTGATCTTGATTGTAAATGATGAGGGATGGCACGTGTACACGACAAGTAAGCTACCCCTCAGAAGACATTTTGTGAAGGAAATTGGACTTTTTAAGTGAAAAGAGAAAAAAACTCCTCAGCTCCACTTTAGCCATGTTCAAATTTTACTACTGTCAAAGGTTGCAGTAGTTGTACAGTTGAGTCGATTATGAAGCAAACTGAACTATTGTCAGAGAGATCAGGCGGGTTTTGGATGGTTCCTCTGGCCCACTAACGCTGCTGGAACCGCACCATCCTTAGGTAACTGGGATTTATTTATTTCCAATTTGCCAGATGGATTTCCTTGATCCTTCTCAGGTTGTCCCATTGTAGTGGTACAAGTAGTGTAGTGATGTTTTTTTCCACTTTTCTGAGGCCATTTTTAGGGACAATGTTGTAATTAGCCTGTTGTTTTGTTTCAAATTTGTTTAAAAGGAAAAAAAACTAAAAATGTATACAGTTAAAAGTGCAATTGTAAATAGTTGTTTTTATCATTTATTTTGCACATTTTATCTGGAAGGAGTAAATCACAGCATATACATATTATACACATGAATAAAAATACTTTTTTTTTGCATTAGTTATTCATTGTGTGCATAATTTTATATACGTGTTGATAAATAAATTAAATAAAGCAACAAAGAAACCTAAAGAGCTGTTTGGAAGCCGAAAGAGCCGGCTCTTTTTAGTGAGCCGATTCCAAAGAGCCGGTTCTCTAAGAAGAACCAGAATTCCCATCACTACATCCAATGAACAAGGACAAAAAAGTAAAGGCTAAGCCAATTTGTAGTTTTCTAATAATAAGCCTACAATGTAACTCATTTGACATTATCACATTAACCAGAATCCATAAGTGTTCCTAGTCACGGTTTCCTGCTTAAATCAAAAGTGCAGTAATCGTATATTGATGGCAGCGATGAAGAGAATTACAACCATATCGAGTTTGATGGCAGAAAAAATGACATCCAGAGAAGAGTAAAGATGAAAGGCTCTTCTGTTAAGTTCAGAAAGCTGGTAGGAAAGTTAGAAGGAAATATAAAAAAAATGTATGAGAGCTGAGTGTGATGGTGATGCAACGTCATATGCAGCTTGTAATTATTTATTACATAATTTGCCTTAATAATTTGCCTGACAAATTAAAACCCCAAAATTTCCCATTAAAATTACAATTACATATAAAGGTAATGTAAATCATGACAAAATTTTGGGAAAATTTGTAGGATGCCGGTTTTCGAGGCCTAGAGCTGCTCTATACCAATTACTAACACAGTTTTTTTTTCTTGAGCACATCCTTTGTTATCCGCAAAAGCAAATGCCATCAAACATTGGCTGGGTAACAACTTTTATGTGCAAGGCCAAAAGTACAAAATTATTATTTTTTTATTCAAATCACCTTCTCTTGCTGTGTTGTTGCTAAGGGAAACACGCACAAACTTGCAGTTCCTTTGGTCACTAGACTGATGGAGCAGTTCAATATGCTGTGGTCTATGGGGTGATTAAGCAAAAACTTTCAAGTAACTCACCTATTAACCAAAAATATCTAGAAATGACGGATGCACTTTTATTTATTCATTAGCAATCAATACTTTAATAGTCGTTACCAAAATAGGTGATGTACAGGTGTCAATGTTTCAGTACCGTGGTATTGATGCTCCCATTACTATACACGTTTCCCCTCAGTTGAAGTGTAAAAATATTTACAGGAACAACTGCTAAACTGAGATGTCTTTACAGAGCAGTCAATTGAAATACCGTTTTGATAAAAGACCATGTTAGACAGGAAAAACAGTGAGAACCTCTAATACACTTGAACAAATTAAATAGCATGTTAGCCTGCTTGGGCATATTTAAACATTTGGAGTTCATTTGTAGCTGCCCCGACTGCATCGGCGGATGAAGATAGCAGGGTGACAGGTTGGCCTCGGAGACAGGAAGGAAGCAGGTTAAGATGGAGATCAGGCTTCTATAAATCTAATTTCTGCTGCTGATTTATCAGCTCACCGCAGTCGCTGTCAGCCATGTACAGGTGTGACCAGCATGGCAAAGGGCTAACTCATTAGCCTGTCTCATCACAGTAGGAGCTTTCTGCTTGTAGACAGCAGTTCGCACACTGTCTTCCTTCTGTCTCGTCATCATCATCCTCTTTGCCAATTTCCCCTCTCCCTAATCAATGGAACACCAGTGTTCTACCTTTCCTCGGATTCTTCCATTTATTATTGTATTTTCATTGTGGGGCTGAGCAGTGGCCACTCCATCAAGGATTTAATTAAAGCGGTTTAAATGGCCGGGGGTGATTCTCATCATGTCATCACCCTCTTCCCTGTCTCTCATCCTCTGGAGGTTAATATCAGACTAATCCAGTCTCCCCCCCTAAGCCCTTCCTCAATAATGCATAGCTTCTCTGCGGCCACCAAGAGAGGGTGCCTTCAATGAAAACAGAGCTTACAGGGCTCAACCTCTCCCCACCATCGACATACACACCAATATTGTTGTACAATGGAGTGACATTCTCTGTATGTCAGTACTGACTCGCAGCATTTATAATCGGTCTCCGGTGACCAGATGAAACCTACAGATTGACCTTATCAAAACCAAGGAGTGGACCAGCTCTGATTTACTTTGAGAACAAATTTATAACTCAAATCTGAGTCGTCAAACCAACATGAAAGAAATGGGTCTGACGGTGGTGGACCACAGGGTAAAAACCAACACATTCTCACTCCAAAGTCGTCACATATTGACGCATGGGTAAGGACCCCTCTGCGTCACTTTTTGACGCTTTGGGTGTTCCCAACTTGTCGTTTTTTTGACGAGTATTCTGCTCCGATTAAATCAGAGGTCCAGTCATTTTGTCGGACACTGTACCGAACGTGGACCGAACCTTGGGACATGTCCAGTACTGGTACCTTAGCCCAGTCCGCATACAGAACAGATACCGATCCACGTCCAGTACTGGGTTAAGGTTAAAGTTGGGGTAGCTGGTTAAGGTTAGGGTTAGGGTTAGGGTACCGTTGCAGCCTGGCACCAGACCGGTAATGGTTTGCGGCCTGGAGGTTGGGGAGCCTTTATTTAATTGGAACAGCCAGCGTGTCAAAAAAACGACTAGTTTGGGAACACCCAAAGCCTCAATTTTTATCATGGAGGGGTCCTTACCCATGCATCAATATGTGATGACTTGGGAGTGAGAATAGGTTATTAAAACACAAAAGACTAAAAAAAATTAGCAAATTTTCTCATGTTTTCATTTCTTTGTCTTATTTTGAAAGACATTTCCTCAAAATGAAGGAATACTGGAAGCATTTTCCCAAACAGCATCTAGTTTAGCAGTAGGTATTCAAAAAGACGGTCAAAGATTTGAATAAACAATACATTGTACAGTAATTTTTAAACTGCAATGCCCAAAATACTGATGTGCAATTTTTTACATTTTTAAATATTAGTTAGATGATAGATAAATACATCAGAAGGTGGAAGTGATGATTAATACTGAAGTTTTTTGAGAAGACAAGACAGAAAAATAGGAAATTATGCTGATTAATAATTCACAATACAGACCAAACAATGGATAGAAAGTGAAAACCAGCTAAAAAGTCTTAACAAAGAGGGATAAAAAAGCATTTGCCATGAAAATATTTGTGTAAATAAAAAAAATAAAAAAAGATAAACATGGACGTTTTTCATCCATATTTCAAAGTAATATTAATTCAATTCAAAATAGACAATTCAATTTGTAATGTCATCATGTAATTACATGTCTGTGTTTGGTGGGGCTGGTGGGTGGGCTTCTGTGGGTCTTTATCACATCGAGGTGTAACTTCACTGCAGCTTTAGTTTGCTTAAGAGCTAAAGCCATGCTGATGCCGAACAGCAGTGGAACCTGAATGGACGGTCCATCAGACGTTCATGGTCGGAACAAGAGAGGTTTTTTGCTAAGATTTACATCTTCAATGAGAAGTTTTTATTTGTTGCTTGACTTTCATCACAGTTCTTCATGGATTTGTATTTTTTCACATTTAGATCTTCTAATTTAAAATTAAATAAATAATTTGTATTTAGATACATAAAATGAAAGATAAAATGAAATACAAAAATTACATCATAATTTTAATATAATAAGTACCACCGTTTCAAAATCAATCATGGAGGAGAAATTAATAAATATGGTTTGTTCCCGGTTGGAATTCGACGACACAAAGACTTTCATTTATTGGAACAGAGCTGAGACAAAAATGTCTGGAGAAAGATTCACCAAATTTACACCACTTCAACAATTTGCACCAAACCTCTTCCAACTGTTGAGTACATGTGTTATAGTATCAGGTAGTGACTGTCTGGTGTGAACACTGCATACTAAAAGAGCACGCTAAATGGGCATTCTTGAAGGGGTCTCACAAACCCAGTGTGAATGTAGCATTAGAGGTCCATCAGGAAAGGATGTGACAGCCCTGCCACACCTTAGAAAAACCGCACAGACCCAGAATCCCCGGGAGTCACTAAGCCAAAACTGTATTTTTTGTTTTTTTTTTAACTTCTTCAGCTGCGCTTTCTTGTGTCTTCTTTTAGCTTTCTGGTGCGTAACTTACATTTGTTTGTCACAAATCACATGACAAACAAATGAAAGTTCCGAAATTTTTCCATTCTATATTTATTCAAAAATCCTAATCACTTCTTTTCTCAGTTTATGCTGCTTTAATGATTCTTTTCAAACAGCAAAGCTCTTTGAGGCGAGTGGATTTTCCCGAAGTCTGAATGTGGTGATGAAAATACCTTCAGGCGCTGGAGTGTCTGTGGAACAAAAGCGGATGTGGACGGCGATCTGTTATTAAACCGAGCACATCTAATGACCTTTTCACCAATAGCTGCGCCCATGTGTGCGTGCGTGCTCGCATGTGTGCACGTGTGTGGGAGGAGAGGCAGGTAGGCTTGGGCTGCTAATGAAGACAGGGATATACACGACAACTACCAATTAAAGATGTCAGAGCTGCCATGTTTCCGGCGTTTGGCGATTCCGCGTCATCCACTCTCCGGTTATCCCTTGCATCCTTTGCTGCGCAATTAGAATGCAGGTGGGTGTGGTTGTAGAGAAATGGCCTCATCGGCTTCTCCTTTCAGTTCCTGGCATGTGGTGTGTGTGTGTGTGGAGGCAGATGGAAGCAGGTGAATGGAAGAAGCAACACCTCCATTTAAAACGTGTTAGGTTGGTATTAATGCAGCGATGGAAAGCACGCATGCAGGAACAATTGAACCGAGGTTATGATCTCCACCCGTGCAGTCCTCTGTTCCCGTGCTCTGCCCAGTAACCTCGTCTCCTCTCCTCCGAGAATTTAACAGCGCCACGTAATGACAAGAGCGGCTAAATCTCCACTTTGGCCACAGCCATTAATGGCATTTCATAGATTTCCTCCATAATTTATCATAGTTCAGCTGATGGGGAGCAATTACCATTTCACCAGGCTGACCTTCTCCTAATGAGAGTGCTCTGATTTACATTGTGAAAATAGATGATTAGGATCAGACTGACACTTGGGCCACATGGTCAAGCAGTAGTTTATCATGAAATACAAAATACCATTAAACTGTTAGCAGCATCGTCTCTGTCCAGAGCGCCAATGAGCATCACGAGAGCAGGTGGTTGTGCTACAATTGCAGGAAGCCATTTGGTTTAAAGACCCACTCTGATAGAAATCTTGTTTTTGGTGTTTTTAACATGTTCTTGTAGCTTTTTTTCTGATGATGGATGGAGATTAAAATTGCATTTCTGAGTGTTTCTTTATTCAGATTGTTGTTAATCAGGAGCAGTAAAAAAAGTGCAAAGTTTTATTTTTGACGTAGAAAGTATGCTGGATGGGCCAAAGGCTTCCTGCTCTGAGCTCTCATCAACTGGCAAAGAAAGGAGAGGCAGTGCAGCTTAGCCCACAACTCAGAGGTACATTACTAATGAACTCCTGCCGCTCTCCAGAAACTGTCCTAGAAAACAACAAAGGTTTTTTGATTTTGACTAAAATGGCATTATAATAATTAAAAGTCCACTAGGAATGCTTTTACAACAGATCAAAAGATGATCTGTTGGCCTGAGTGGAGAGGGGCTTAAAAGTAGTGGGGCTTAAAGTAGCAGCTTCAAAACCTCATAGCAATCAAAAAGATAAATAAATAAATGTTAATAGACCGATATCATCACTAAAAGTGATTATAATATATAAAGAAAAACAACTAGGTAAAAATAAAAATTGCACCATAAAAATTATGACTCAGACTGACACTGACCAATCACTGCTTACTGACAATGTCTGGTTCCAATATGGGTTCCAGTTGTGTTGCAAAGGAATGGTGACTGAATCAACTTCATTTGGTTGGAGAAGGAATTAAAAAATTATTTTATGGGTGACGTCACACTGACTCACTCTAGTTCTCAAATACAGCTAGTGGGGGAAAACTACAGTGCCTTTGTAAAGATGGAGGATTAGGTTTGGACAAAATAAGATAACATTTACAAAAGTTCATGCAAACATAAGTAATATTTCTAAGTTAGTCATTTTAACTGAGCGGCATGCATACAATTTGTTTAAATTTTTAATTTGCTAAAATGTTTTTCAAAAACACAAAGCTAATTGTTATTTTGATTAATCACCAATCAGATATTTACTAACATGTATAAGGAAGCTGTGAGACATCCACAAATACTAATCAATGTCTTTATAATCATATTAAGAACACCTTTAAGAAATCTGTAAAACATCTAATTGTGTTAATGGTTGTCTTTATTAAGAGCTTATAAGGTATTTTTGTAAAACATCTACAAATGTTAAGTACATCTTATGAACAGAATGAACACATTACTAATGTGTGTTAATGCCTTACAACTAAATTGTTAAGAAATCCTATTTTAAACTGTTATCAAACTGTTTTTACTATCTATAGCACTTTGTGTAAGATATATATGAGAAGTGCTTTATAAATAAAGTTAAATTCTGTTGAATGCTAACTCTTTTAGTAAAAAATGGCAAAAGAACCTCTAAAACTTACAAGAGCTCCCCAAATTTCTAAGGATTAAAAACTGGGTTGCTGGTTTGAAGGTGCACTGGATGCTAACTTGCTCCGCCCTCCCGCCCCCCCATGCATGCAGACATAGCCAAGGTTACGAAGGACGCAGAAAAAAGACTGACTTTTTTTAAAATCCAACGTGCAGAGGAAGACTCCGATTGCTCTATGTGGCTCCAAAACAAAATCAAATCATCTCAGGGACGGGCGAAGACCATCATCCACCTCTGCTAAACCCAACAGTTCTCACACAAACAGGAAATACATCAGCACAGTGGGAGCTGCGAGGTGCAACGTAAGGGCCCCAGACCCTTGGTGGAATTCTTATTTACATCATAGGATGATTGAATTCTTGCCGGAATGTTGCTCCATCCGAGCCTGATAGAAGCCAAGGCAGCGGTTCCACCTTTTCCTTCAGAGCTCTATATGTGTTGGTGCCCAAACAGCCATCTATTGTTTGTGTGTCCATAGTCTAATTTCCAGAGGTTGCCATGACAACCCAAAGGATGCAGCGTGTGCCCCTAGAGACAAGAGGTTGGGGGAGGGGGGTGAATATTCCCTCCCAAACCTGAGGTACTCAGGAAAAACGGAGCCAATCAAAAGGGGATGTAGAGGTAATGAAGACTAAGGTGCTGAGAGATGTGAGCTCCAAGAAGCTGAGCACTTCAGGCCCGCTCCCCTAAACTTCCGCGGCTCCTCGGATTAGCTGGCCCTGTCTCTATGGAAACGCTGCCCCATGCCAAAACGCATTCAGAAGATTTACCTCCCTCAGTTCAAAAATGAAACAGGATAATTTAAGTGCTCTTTGTGATTTGCTGGGATTTTCTAAACTGCTTGCCTCTTGGACGCCATTAAGAGCTGTGAGCGCCGCTAAGGGAAAGCAGGCTTGACTGCAGCGACACGCACATTTATACCATGTGTGACTGATCCCAACCAACACTCCCACTTCAGTGTGCTCAACAAAATGCTCTGCAAAACGTTCTGGGTATTTGAGGAAGTTACTCAGTCGGTCAGTCTGCTAAAGTACCACACTGCAATGAAAAGTCTACCGGCTCAATTAATTTCTCACCTGGAGGTATTTCTCTCAGTCTGGGCTGATCTCTCCTCATCCTTTCCTTTCCTGTTTGAAGCTCCAGCTGAAGGTTGCTTCCAACTGAAGTTTTTTGGAGCCGAGCCAGAAATCCCCTGCAGGGTCATGTGAGTCGGAAAAATAAACTTTAACCACACGAGACGAAGGAAAGGTAGAGAGAACCAGTTTAAGCCTCAAATATTTACACACACAGCAGCTTTGTAAATTCTGTAATAAGAAACTCGACTAAAAACTGACTTTTGTTAGAAAAGTTTAAAGCTTAGACCCTAAAAGAAGATAAACTGCTTTTGTCTAGTTTAGTCAGATGTTAAGAAGCAGGTCATCTCATTGGAATAAGGACATAAAGATTTGAATTGAATGAACAGCCCTGCAGAAACATTCTTGTCTTTGCTGAACCAGTTTGCGTTCGGTGTCGTCTAAATTCTTGAGACAACACAAAATCATGCATGAGTGATGTGCACTGAAGAAGAATATAGAGGATGAGGTGAGGCCTTAGTCCCAACAGCCCTTATGGGTGAATATAGGCTCCTGTAGACAAAAAGGTGCCAACCTATACAGGGCACGCAGGTGACCCGAATGCTCTGGGTGGCAGGTCGTAGTGAACACTTACACAATATGTTAGTAATTGTATAAGTTAGTAGATTTTTCATTTTTGTCGCTTCTTTCTGTTTTCATAATAAATTATATTATTTGTTACAATTGTGTATTAATACTAAAATAACATTAATACACATGATAAAGGTATCGCCTCACAAAGTTTTGTGTGCTCTATGTAGTTTTTTTAGTTACTAGTACAGGAGGCTAGTGCAGGCAGGCGTGCAGGCAGGCAAGTAGGTAGGTAGGCAGGCAGGTAGGTAGGTAAGTCAGTAGGTAGGTAGGAGGACCTGGAGGAGTGGTTTGTCCAGTCCACCCCTTTTTTGAGTAGTTTGTCACCCTATTTTCGCTCATCTAAAACTTAAGTAGTCAGGTCCCATGCCCTCTCCTTCCTCACAGAGGCCTTGTAAAATGCATATTTTGTGCCATAAATGATGTTATATTTTGTACTTCCAAAATTCAGCTATCGCCATCCATGGTGACAATTGATGCCGATGTTATCTGCAGTGTTAACATGTTTCACCTTAAGTGTAAAATAAAAATGCATAAAGTTTTATTTTGAAGCCCAGAACTATTTCCGGTTTTCTGGCTTTTGCTGCGACATTGCTGTGTAAACTGACTCAAAATAGAACTCCTGCATAAAGCTTGTGTTGCTGAGAGACAGATGTCCAACGCAAACATGATGGAGGCGATGTAAATATTCCTACTGATTAATGAATGTTCTATTTTTTTGTCTTAAGGCAACAGAGATGCACCGCAAATGGACCAACAGCCTGTAGTCTACCTCTTCCCCTGCCACCTTGGTCAGAGCTACACGAGAAAAAATATATGAAAAAAACCAAACACTCGATTCAAAGTGGGGGCTTTTCTATTGGTTTTATCTACATAGCAACCATTTTATGCTTTGGTCGCCTGGGGGTGACAAACAGATCAGTGTAGTTTTTAGAAGAATCAGCAAAAGTACATTTTTGGATTTCCTTGGCAACAAAGGTTTTTTGCTGACCCTGCCCACATTTCTAATATGTTCATATTAAATACAACGTTTTGTTCAGCTTGAGCCAGAGATTAATGTACAAAATTTTCACATACACATTTCAACCTTAATGTTCCAAGGAAAAAAAATTGCAAACAACAGGGGACAACACTTTTGTGAGCTTGCCACATTAACGCCGTTCAACAACTACTAATTCTAACATTTTTCCAAAATAGCTTTCCATTGATGCCAGAGGAGTTAGTAATAGCTAGTAGTAAAGTTTTTTTTTTTTTGTTTGTTTGTTTTTTTGTAATTCAAGATGGCCACCTCTTTTCCAGGTACAAAGGTGTACAAAGGGGAAAATCTGAAAATTTGCCACAAAATGCCAAAAAAAAACTCAGGTTCTGTCCCGTAATGCCTTTAAAACTTTGTTTGGATATCCTAAACACGTGTTTTAGTTCAGTTAGTGGATTTTGATTTTTTTTTAAGCCCCATAAGATATTTTTGTCCCCATTCTTTTTTTTTTTTTATGTTTCTTCCAGCTGTGGTCATTTTTTTTCTGCCAAGGTGTTAAGTGAGTCAAAAATTCATTTTCATTGATTTTTACTTGTTTTTTTAAGGGTTAGTATATCTTCTCTCCAACCTCTGGTGTGTGGCCTACAGTTTTTGTTCCACACAGCTTTGAAGAAGACGTGCGGTAGATTGAGGAAGAAGAGGATGGGAGCCTGAGGAGGATGTTGTCACCTAATGTCCTCCTGCAGGTTTTCAAAATGTCCAAACCTCCTCCTGTGCGGGTCTGATGCAATATAGTGCCTTTTCTGCCGGGCTGCTTCTGACGATAAACCTCCGTTTCAAAAACTCCCGTACTCCGTGCTGAAAGGCTCACCCACCGGGAGCTGTGCGGGCCTTTGAGGCTTGGACTCTGGTTTAAGCCGCCATACTGAAGCTGTCATGTGTGAGCAGTGGAGAGTGTGGTGGGCCGTAGATAGGATCAAAGCGTGGCACAAAGATTATGGTCAGAATAAAAGAGTCTCTGTGATTATCACTTCTAGCGCGCTGACCTAACAGAGATGAAACCGTCCCTGCTGCACATCTCTCATTACACTCCATTTTTAATCAACTGTTTCTTCTCCATTTTTCATTCTGACCAGCTGTGACCCAGCCTCCCTTCCAGCATCTTTCATCCAAAAATAAAAAATAATCAGACCTAATTGACATGTCATCAAACTGTGTTAAAGTTGTAACCGAAGCCGATCCACTTCACTTTCTCTAGTGAAGTTGTCAGTATTAAATATTATAACGATTTGTTACATTGTGGAAGCTGTCATTAAAATTGCTCTCTATTCATCATGTCATGTTCGGAGCGCCAAGCAAATGACAGGGTGGATTGCTCCAAAGTCAGAGAGTGCATTTTTGCAGCGTCTGACTGACAAGAGAACAGGGATGCTCTCCTGAAAAGCAAATAAAAATGTGTCTAACAGCAACTGTGAGGCTGATAACAGCTGCCACGGCGAGGCGAGGGGAAAGGGAAACTACTTTATGCTTTGGGTTAAAAAAAAAAAAAACAACTGAAGGAATGTGGCAAAATAAAGAAAGTCAAGAATTAAACCATTTTTGCTTTATCAAAAGAAATGCAGAGCTTACCTGTCTCAATTGAAGCTTTAGGCCAAATCCAAATTCTTACCCTACCTGTACATGTAGGCCTCCAAACAGACATGGAAAAAAGTCTTTGAATTTGGACGGCACCAACGCTCAATGACGTCATCAATATTCACCAGTCATCTATGTTAGCGCGTAGCTGCCAGCGCTCAGAAGATACACGACAACATCAGTTCAATAAGGAAAAATCTTGAAAGTGAGATTGAAAGATTTAATTGTGAAGCATTTCATAAGAAGCATGAACAGTCAGAAATCTTTGGTGTTTGGGCTCTAGGTTGGATCTTGCATGCCATTGATGATCTTTAATCAAGTGAAGAGACCCCATGAGCACAGATGCTGATGGTGTTCAAGACGGACCGTGCCAAACCGAAGACCATGTAATCAGCATTTTTTCCCCAGATTTTAAAGCGTTATTGACAGTGACAAATCCCTCCTCCCCACCCTCCCTGACCAAGACATCTACTAAATGTAACAGCAGCAAGCTCAGTAGAATAAAGATCTCACAACAATTCCTCTTCCTAGTTGCTAAACAACAACAAAACATCAAAAGACAATGCCCAGGCCCATAGAAAGGAAAGTTACACTTCCCCCCCAAAAAAGGAGGAAAAAAAAGGATAAGGCACCACTAAAATGTAGAGACACCCAACAGGCCATCCGAGCTCAGAACCAAACCACAAAGCACATGGGAGTATGCAAAAGCACTCAAAAAATGAAAAAAAACACCCAAAACAAATAGTTCAGGATGTTCATCAAAATATTTTTGCGCTTCTTTGATAGTGTTGACCCACTTTCTGACTCCACTGGGTATCGTTATGCAGAGACAGGCTGGGTACAGTAAAGCCGGCTTCAAACCCTGCTGATACAGTCCAGCCATCATGTGTTTGTAACATGCTCATTGATTTGCAATTTCAGTGCTGTAATCCTCATATGAATGTGCTGGCCTTTGTAGATTCATTTTCCCCTACACCGTGCTTCTCTGATGAGCAGCTCCTTCGTCTGGTTGCGGTGCAGGCGGAGGATGACAGGACGCAGCCACTTTCCAGTAGCCGGCTTGGGAGCTAGAGATTGGTGGGCTCTGTCTATTTCAGGGAGCGATGGAAGCGTTTTCTTCCTGTAAAAATTCTGAAGTCGTTGAGAAAAAGAACTCAGTGGGACTTTTGCTCTCAGTAGATCAGTCAATCAAAGAATGTGCATGTTTTGATGGCAACTGCGGCAAAGACTTTTGCTTAGCATTCTCGTCACGGATAGAAGAGCAGGTATTCTCCAAATCCATAACGCGCTGGCTTAGATCATCAGTGGCAAACTCAAGTGAGGAGATGCGCTGGTCATGATCATCCAATAAGTTTATTTTAGCTCAATTTGGAAATGATGGCTCGACAGACAGCTTTTCAATCAAGTAGTCAAGTAGTGCTTAAATGGTGTGGAGTGTTAGGGAAGGCTAACACTAGCGTTGTTTTAGTCGGTGGTTTTCTGTCCTTTGGGTGGCATTTTTAATTGCCTTTCTCAGGTGATGTTATGTTAAAAAAGATTAAATGAAAAAAGTACAAAAAATGTAAGCGTACGAGGGCAGAAAAGTATGAAATGTAAGAGCACAGTTGGAGCATGCTCAAGATGCTACTACATCCACTTGCTTCCGAGCTCCAGATGTGCAGGCTTCTCCAGGACAAAAACAAGCCTAAAGAGGCGAACTTTCTTTCTGAAATAATGCTTTACTTTAACCTATTGTGGTAATCAGAATATTTCACGCTTTCCTTTGCCGCTGCAGTCGAGGTCTGCCGGCCCAGCGATGCAATGTTGTGTTACCGCGACAATGGGCCACACCACCAATCAAATAGTTTGCTTTTTGTGAAAAAGCGATCTAAACCTAAAAAATAATAAGAATAAAGTACTAAAATTCGATTCAATATTTATTTATTTTGTAAGTGAGCATGGTATAAGTGGAATAATGCCCGACAAAATGTGCATTTTCAGAAAGAAACGTATGTCATGGAAGGCTGAACCGTCTGACACGGTTAATAAATATGAATGCGTTAATTTTTTTAAATCAATCGCGTGCGTTAACGTTGACATCCCTTACTTTAAAAGGTAACTTTTTAATGTTTTATCTCTACTTTTTGTTCTATATGTATGTATGTGTATATATATATATATATATATATATATATATATATATATATATATATGTCCTACGTATTTCTGTTAAAAGGTGCATTTTGTTGGATCCAAGTCACGTCCATTGATTAAATGTTGTTATTGTAATTGTAATAACTAGACAGACAAGATGAGCAGAAGAAAAATTGAACATTTCAGATTTGGTTTGGTATTTGTAGCAGAAAAGTTCAATGAAGGTTTTTTCTCAAATTCTGATCCTGCTTTTAAAGAACTGTCAGCAACACTAACATCTGACTGTATTAACCAGAAGCTGACCTGCCGCAGTCTAAAGCTCCGTCTGGAAGGACTAGATGTTCCAGCTGTTCTGAGGTCAGAGGAGCGCCTGGTGGTTCCTGACATATCCTCACATTATTCATGCATTCTTTCGAACATGACCAGGTTTTAATGCCATGTCCGTCTCCCTTTGAGGGCTGCGCAGCAGCTCTGCTGGACTCTTCCTGTTGCTGGCCGGCAGGTTGAATCGCCCTCTGGGAAAAACCTCCTGCTTCTCCAGATGGCTCCTTAGCCGCTGCTGCCCAGCTCTCGTGCTACATAGGCATAGCCAGCTGGTTTGCTGGGTGGCACCGAGGTCAAGCTTCTCAAGAGCGGCCATGGTTGAAGAATGAACAAATATCCATGTCAGAGAAGTGAAAGTGCTTAAATGCCACCCGTTTGAATGCTCCTCATTGTTATGATTTGTATCCAGGAGGCTAAATATTCCTGTGAGGTAACCATCTTTTTTCACATTTTAAAGTATTTTACTAGGGCTTTCAATGTTAACGCTTGCAATTAATCAGAAAAAAAAAGCAATAACATTTAATAAGGCAAATTATTCACACTCTGCGAACCATCTTTCACCGGTTCAGGCTTCCAATTTCTGAAAAAGCAGACTTCATTGAGGGCTATTCCGCTTATACCATGGGCACTTACAAAATATAAAAAAAATATTCAATCAATTTTTGGTACTTAATTCTTGTTATTTTTTAGGTTTAGATCGCTTTTTCAAAAAAAGTGGTCTATTTAATTGGTGGTGCGGCCCGTTGTCACACTAACAAGTTAATGCAATCTTGAATTGCAACGGCAAAGGGAAGTGATACATATGCTGATCGTCACGATAGGTTGGTTAATAAAAAGTCAGTTAAGAGAGGAAGTTCACCTCTTACTGCTTGTTTTTTTCAAGAAGCCTGCACAAATAGAACATTGTGACCAGAACTTCTTTTGGAACACCCAGCAGCCAATCAGATTTGAGAATTCACCTGGACCTTTGAAAGTGCAGAAGCACAATGCTTGCCTCTTATGGCTGTATATAAGCCTTGCAGCAATACTGTAGACATTAATGAATTTACAGTTTTGTTTATCTTACTATTTTTTATTATATTTTTATTTTTTTTTTAATATATTTTTTATGTTTTGTGCAAACAAATTACATTTCTGAGTTAACACTATATAAATGTAAACATTTCAGACAATAAAAATGAAGGAAAACATTTTTTCTCTGGCCTGTTTTTGTTCAATAGCCGAATACTGTCATAAACAATTTAACTTGTAAAACATTGTGATTAATCACAATCCAAACGTGTCATTAATCTGGTTATTTTTTAATTGATTGACAGCACCATTTTTTACCTGAGTCAAAAACTTTGATGAAAATAAAAAATGTTAAGAACAATGTGTTTTATGTGGAAATAACTACTTTTTGCTCATGAAGAGAATAAGGGCTAAAGTAAACATCTCAGAAGAACTGCAGTGTAAGGCACACTTTAAGTAGGTGTGCTGCTGTGCTAAATATAAAAATAAGTTTATTAATCTACTTAAAAATAAAAACACCAAATAAACAAAAAGTTATAATTTAGAGAAAATATACATTGGTAGAAAAGTTTCCTGATTTTCTGTTTTGAATTCAACAAATTACAGATGTAGTTTTTTTGTTCACAAATAATCCCTTATTATGTAATATTACTGTATCAGAACTGTAATGAAAGACATGACTTTTGCTGCACCAACAGAAGTAGAAAATGACATTGAGAGAAAAATGTTCTGCAAAGTGTTGTACATTCAACTTTAATAATGATTTCTATTTACCATAAACTGAGGATAACCTCTTAGCTTAAGTTATTTAAGTCCATAAAAAAGAAAATTTCCCATTTTTCTTATAAAAAAAGAAAACAGAGCAAATAGATAACCTGAGGTCTGAAAGATGTAGCCTAAGAAAAACTATAGTCACAAACACCAGAACGGGTGGTGAGGGTTTTGAAAATGGAACTTACAATTTTTGTCCATGTGCTGAGTGCATTGTCAAGTATATGTTAGGATAATTGATATTACACACACTTATGACGCACGGGTGATGCTGTTGTACAGTGCCCTACGCCACACTAGTCGTAAGAAAGGTGTGAGTATTGGTTTCTTACTGACCGTGTGCAAATGCTGCACGCACGGAGTTTGCACATGACACATAAGTGTCTGTAGGACGTTTTTTTGGATGTCCACACAAACTACACTCTAATTTATTCATTTTTAACACTCAGGCTGCAAGCCAGGAGCACTCACTTATCACTTGAACAGCACTAACTGGCTCCATCCACAGCCTGTAGGATTTGGTAGGTTAACATAAAATAAAAAATCTGTCTAACACACCTGCGGCTCACCTACTTCACCCTTAGCTACCTTTACATGTTATAAGTGTTCGCTGCAACCTGTCGCCCGCCTCTTGCCTGTAAAAAATGTGCATGAACATTTTTGCTCTAGAGTTTCACTGAGTGGTCTACAACCCGTATCCACCCATAAGAGTAGTTGGGATTAAGGCTTATAGGATTTTACTAAAAATTCCTCACTACTTTGTTAGAGTGAAAAGTAATGTGTGTTACAGTGACATCATTTAACTTTTATAATGATTACCATTGTATCCATTCCACATTCATCCAACTTAGACTTGGCGTGACGGGATCTTTAGGTGCTCTTGGTGGTTTGTAATTACGTTTTTTGAAGCATCCAGTCACGTAGGTTGCCTGCCAGTCTGGAGCTGCTTCCGAGCTCCGATCTGGCATCCCATAGTACTTCTGCAGGAGCAGTGTGTGAAATGATGGGGTTAAAGCTGCGGCACCCTACTGTTGTCACGATTGTAAGAGTGACATATGAAATATCCCACACTGTTATGTTGGAGCTCCAGGCTCAGCAAGAGCAGAGATCAGGCTCAGCCAATCGGAACCATTCCACATCATTGGGCAGGGCCATCTCATATCTTGCAGGAGTGGAGAGGTTTTCCCTACTAATGCCACCCGGCTTGCTCGATCCTCCATCCTTTGCTTCAATGCTTTTTCCCCTCTCAACACCTCCCTCCCGTTTCATTTTCCAGTCTCCCCTCTTCTTCTGCTTTTCCATCAGGTTAACCTCAAACTCCACATCTCCTTTCTCTCATCTCCTGCATTTCATCTCCCTCCATTTCTTTTTCATTTTTCTCAGATGCATTTTTTTTTTTAGTTATTGGTTACGCAATGCTAAAGTGTGTGATAGGCCCACACAGTAGAAATAAAACCAGTCACATAACAGATCAGAGTTGACTTCTAATGACTTTATGTGTGTGCATGGAATTGTGTGATGCGGAGCAGTGTGGAGGAGAGCAGTGCATCAAAACAATTTGACTTGAAGTTGTAAAAGGTAACATTAACACACACAAACAATCCCATCTGATTATTCTGTTTAAAACAAATAAAAATAAAGTGTTACACTTAAAAAAAATCAGATTAACTTCTGATCACCGAAGGAAGAATGTAATCTACACTCACCGGCCACTTTATTGGGTACACCTTACTTGTACCAGATTGGACCCCTAGTTTTTCCTTCAGAACTGCCTTAATCTTTGGTGGCAGAGATAAACAAAGTACTGGAATAATTCCTCAGAGAGTTTGGTTCACATTGACATAATAGCATCACACAGTTGCTGCATATTTATTGGCTGCACATCCATGATGCCAATCTCCTTTTCCACCACATCCCAAAGCTGCTCTATTGGGTTGAGATCTGGTGACTCTGGAGACCGTTTGAGTCCAGTGAACTCATTGTCCTGTTCAAGAAACCAGTCTGAGATGATTCCAGCTTTATGACATGGCACCTTATGCTGCTGGCAGGAGCCATCAGAAGATGGTACACTGTGGTCATAGAGAGATGGACATGGTCAGCAACAATACTCAGGTAGGCTGTGGCATTTAGAACGTTGCTCAATTGGTACTAAGGGGCCCAAAGTGTGCCAAGAAAGCATCCCCCAGACCATTACACCAGCACCACCACCACCAACACCCTGAACTATTGATACAAGGCAGGATGGATCCATGCTCTCATGTTGTTGACATCAAATTCTGATCCTACTATCTCAATGTGGCAGCAGAAATGGAGACTCATCAGACCAGACAACGTTTTTCCAATCTTCTTTTGTTAAGTTTTGAGGAGTCTGTGCGAATTGTAGCCTCAGTTTCCTGTTTTGAGCTGACAGGAGTAAGACCTGGTGTGGTCTTCTGCTGCTGTAGCTCATCTGCTTCAAGGTTGGACGTGTTGTGTGTTCAGAGATGTGCTTCTTCAGACCTCGGTTGTAACCAGTGATTATTTGAGTTACTGTTGCCTTTCTATCAGCTGGAACCAGTCTGGTCATTCTCATCTGACCTTTGGCATCAACAAGACATTTCCACCAACAGAAGTGCTGCTCACTGGATATTTTCTCTTTTTTGGACCATTCTCTGTAAACTCTAAAGATAGTTGCGGGTTAAAATCCCAATAGATCAGTAGTTTCTAAAATACTCAGACCAGCAACAATACAATGTGAGCGCTAAATTCAAAAAGTGCATTCAAGAACACACATTCAGCCCATTCCTAAACGCTCCACACGTCTTGTGTGAACGTTGCACTAGAGTTGGTTTAATGCTTTTCTTGGCTTTCTCTTAGACCAGCTTTAAATTCAGACGGAATTTTCAGCAACATTAACACTATTCCAAACTATTGTATTAGTTTAGCATATGCACATCAGAAGCTATTAATTCTTACACATTCTCATCTTCCTAAAGGTTACTGTAGTGTTTTGAATGTTGCATATCAGCTTATTGTACTTCAGGTTTTAAACAGCAGAATAAAACAGTGTCCACCCGTCGTTCACAACTCGCCTTGGGATGTGCGTGACTCCTCTGCTGCCTCATGTAAAACTTATCTTTCCCGGACGCAAATCAACAACAGATTGCCATTTATTTATTCTTGCACTATCACAGCGGAAAATTGCTTTGTAAATGGCACAGTTCTCTCAGCTTCTCCTGTAAATACAATGTCATTGGCGATGTTAATAATCCTTTTGTTTGCTTGACCAGGAGCTCTCCAACGCCGCCCGTTTCCTTGATTCAATTACTATGGTTTAGGGAGTGGGGAGAATGAAGGCTGGACCTTAAAGCCGCCCGTGTTAATGACATTCAAATTGATCACTGCCACATGTTGCTATGGTGTGGTTCATTTAAAGGCAGGGATAATGAAAAGAGGAGTTCTCCATTACTGAGCGTAACAAAACATGACACCTCCTCGCTGAAATTACAAGGCCGAGGCGCTCACTGCTGCCGCCGCTCACTGCTGCCTGCATATAATTTCACTTGGAAACAAAACTCTGGCCAACGAAAACCCACCCTGCAATGCCCCATGGTGCATGATAGACATGTGGATGGCCTGAAGAGGGAAAATCGGGCAACCTCACTCACCAGGAGAAAAGCAGAGTTGTAAAGCAATCTTGCAACAATGCTACAATGTGCAGATATTTCTGAGCTGAGGCGGCGTGCAGTGAGCAGGAAGGCTCACATCATTGCCTACAAACCTTTGCCCGAGGCTGTATAATGTGTAACAAGTTGATTCAAGTTGATGCAGGGGGTAGGTACACAGCAGCATGACAATGCGTGTTGAAGACTTCAGGGAAATATTCAAGTTTCCAGAAAACTGGGCTGCATTAGTCATTTTCAGTATCACTAATGGGCCTTGCTTCCCTTCAGGGAAGCATCAAAGGACCAGCAGCTGCAGTTTTCATTGTGTTTTTGTTGCCACTTGTACTGTTTTTAGACTTTGTGATGATACATATGGAGAATGCTCTTTTCTTAGAACAGAAATGCCCATCTAATGAACTACATGGGTGCATCTTTTATACAGTGGGGATTGAAATGGGCACCCCAGGTGACATGTTATATTAATGTGCATAAAGAACCCAAGGAAAGATTGAAAAATCTTCTAAAGGGATCCATTTACAGATGTGACATTCTTTTGATATGTCAAAAAATAGGCTTTATTTCTATAATTTACCTTTTCAAAATAACAGAAAACAAAATAATGGCATGTGCAAGGATCTACAGGATCACTGTGCGGTCTACGACCTTGATATTTCATGCAGGCCACCTACGTTCATTGGATAGGTTTGCCCTTTTTTTTACCTGCAGACAATCATATGTACTTGTTAAAGGGCAGTTGGGACTAAGGCTTTAAAAATACATCAATGTTAGTTAACCTACCAAAGTCCCAAAGTTGATGAATTCTATAAAGAAAAGTAAAACTAAACTCCTCCACAGATGTGAAAAATTTATTTTCACTGACGTGCAATTTTTGCTACAACGGTTGCCACAAAGGTAGGTTAGAGGTGAGCTGTATTTACTTGTATAGGGTCAAGCAACTTTTTCTTTAATCAATTAACTCATTTCAGAAGGGGTGGGACTTTATATATAAAAACTAGGGCTTGAACCAGCAACCTTTACCATCAAAAAGCTCTCTATCTTTTCCTTTTAGTTGTATTTCTTCTACTTTCTGTATCTGAGCTGCTGCAGACATAAATGCTGTTTCATAACCCAACAAAATCCTTCTGTTTTCTCAGTGCTGCTAAATTCATCACTAAAGGTAAAAAAAAAATGCATCAGAAGCTGTGGCATTCACATTCCATCCTGTGATGCACCTTAATGGAGACTTACCCTTAATGTTCCTGTAACCTTTAAAGATAAGTTATTTTCCTCTTCCACACATGATGCATATAAAAGCCCATCTATGACCAACCTATAATTCTCCCTTTGAGTAACACGCAGCCTATAATGAAGCAGTATTAGTAAGACCTGTCCCCGAGGAGATGAACCCACAACCTCCCACATGCGAAGCAGTCCGTCTTCTGCAGACATTTCCATCGTTTTAACCGGCGAGTAAATCTTAGCTAAATGCTGTAATCACTCCAGCTGGACAAAACTTCGCAGTAATGGTTTGGTCAATACTTGCCTCAGGGCTAAAAGGGACACGTTGGCATCAATGCATCTCTGTTTACTAGACAGCGAGTCACAGAGACAGACGGTCTTTACAGAGACGCTGTCTCTCCAAAGAAAAGATGCAGCTCTAAAGGATGATTCAGGTCACTTTTCATCTTTAACTGTCCCCTGGGAGCCAGGAGGACGAGTAGAAGCCTTTGTTCCCAGTTGAAAAACGTCTACCAATGTATATCTAATGAAATAGAATTATCTCTGATACCACCTGGCCAATGAGAAACCAAAAGACCTGTCGTGTGACCTCAAGGACAGATAGCCCATCTCATAAAATGTTTTTACATCCCAGCCTGCCCGATGAGAGCAATATCATCACATTTATGAGAAAATAATGATTTCCTCTCGGAATTTATGAGCCTCTTTTTCAGAAAGGGCTTCATAAGAATTATATCAGTATAAAAGCAGAGGAGGGAGACGAAAGAGGAGAAATCCCTCCCTTTAATTTGTTTTTCGCCTCGAGGGAATAAATACAGCACTGTAATATTGGGTATAAAAGTCAGTCTTGTCGACAAAGAACAGGCCAATTAGTTGAGCTATGAGGAGATGAAACAGAGGAATCAAAGCAGATCAATAAAGAAGATTCACTCCTGCTCTGCAACCACAATCAATAGGAGCCGTGAGAGATGGGCTTGATTAGAGATCACCGGGTCACAGCTAACCCGTCCATAATCAAGAGGCAAACTTTAAGGAGTGCAGCGTTTGGTGAGGGATCTGAACAAGAACTTCATGGTCTGCTGCGACAGGGAAATTGCATTTGTGACTGAACTAAAAAGCAAAATATAAAAAGATGTTTTCATTTGAAGATTCAGAAAAGCAGTAAAGGAAACACACTTTGTTCCTGCTTACTACGACAATCTGTAATCTGAGCCCAATAGTTTTCAAACTGGCCTCCTATCTCAGAAACAAGGATTTGGTATAAGTTATTATTCTACATGAACCAAATCTTTACTGAGATGGCCTTGAAAAGAACAAATCAAGCTTATTAAAGGCCAACTAACCTTGGAGCTAAAGCTCGGGTGTTAAAGACAAAAATTTGCAAAAAAAAAAAACATTTATATGGCAGACTCTACAGTCAGCTGAACTTTTGTGGCCAATTTAGAATTATGTATTGTAGTTTTAAAGCAGGAGTGTCCCAATCCAAACGTTGAGGGCCGGCCTCCTACTGATTTTCCATTAACCCTGCTTTGCTGATTACCTGGGTCAGGTTCGTTTAGCCAATAAAGATCTACAATGGCAGGTGAATGGGAAACATGTTGGTCACTGCCCCTTGAGGCCTGGATTTGGACACCACTATTTTAAACTATATAAACTATATAAACTATATAAAGCAATACTATCAAAAGTCACTTCTGTTACAGCCCCAGCCTTATTTGGATTTGTTTTTAATTTATAGTATATATTTGATTTCTGTCAGAGTGGGACCTCTGTGTTTTTGTGGATCTTTGAGTGTCTCTTTGTTCATTTGTTTCAGGTGTAGTGTAAAAGGGTGTGACTTCTGATAGGAGCAGCCTTAAAAGCAGTGTGTGGACCTCCAGCCAGTGAGAAGAGAGCTTGCTGCAACAGTCTCCACAGCAGAATGGTGCTCTTCTCCCCTGATGTGTGGTAGTTTGTGGTGCACTTTGTTGTAGTTTTGTGTTGAAGTCCACTCTGTCTTTAGTTTGGTTAGTTATGTTTAAATTGAAGCTGTAGGGGTGAACTGCAATTTTCTTTAGTGCACATTTTCTTTTTGGTGTGTATTTTTGTTATACATTCTTACTAGTTATACTTTTATGTTATGCTCCATCCCCCTAGACAGAAAGGGGCGTAACACTTCAGTGTATAAGTGTTTTTTAGCTGATTTTAGCTTCCATGAGTTTGTTTTTCAATTGAAAAAGTAAACTTACACTAACTTTTAATTGATAATCCTGTGATGTATGGTCTTGTCATGTGACAAAAACTACTTATTTCAGTTAAGTCACACATTAAGCTTGAGCTGTTATTGTTTTTGTTTTTTTTCTTAACGGCGGATGAGTCAACCTCGGAATAAGAATCACTGCTGTCACTTGGTTTTCCTAAATGTCCAAAATGTCAAAATATTTCAACTCGAACTTTAAAGTTTCCAATTACACTGCATCTCTTGCCTAATTTTATTCTCGGCAGCGTGGAAAACAGCTCATTAACCGCATATATACAGTATAATGGGACACTTAAACTCTCCATAACAAGAGGAAAATATATTCAAGCCTACTTGTGTGGAGCCCAATCAAAATGTCTCATTAGAATGATTTCAGTTTAATGGCTTCCCAAAGAAATTGATCAATTAAACACTGTCATCAAACAAACTGCATCGCATCCATCAAGCGGACCGATATCCAGTTTTGAATAAGTAGTGACCCGACGGATCAGTATGCCAATTAATCAGCGCAACCCAACGAGGTGGCGTTTCTGTGGCGGGTTCAGACGGGCCCACTCAGTCCATTTGGAGCTGAATGAAGAGGTGAGGGCAGGATATTATAATGTAATTATGATGTCAGCTTCCATCGCCCACAAAAAAGTGAGGTCTGGGAAGTGGTGGAGGACCTGCAGATGACTCGTCGACAATCAAACGCAACTTCTCAGAAACCCCAAGACACCCCCCACCCCCACCTCACACGCTTCAGTCACAATGCTGAACATCTGTCCCCTGGGTGTGGGCTCTGCTCCAATCACGCATCACATAAATCCATAACTTCTGCTCTCCTCTCGGCCCCCAGGAAAACACAATAAACTGCACTCATCTTTTATGCATGATTCTTTCTGTCTCTGTAGCAAGCTCCGCTCTCTGTATCAATCATCAGCGGGACGCTGCAGGGCAAGGAGGCTCGCAGAAAGAGCGATGGAGGGCGCAAAATATACATGGTTGCACAACAAGGCAAAATGAAGAGTCCTGTTTCCTTATCCACTGACTTCTATTTCAATTTCATCTCCGCATCCCTGCCAACCCCCACCGTCTCTTCCTTTCTGCATAGTTTTTTCTGGCTTCCTCAAGTTTTTTGCAGGAAAAGAAGAAAAAAAACACAATTTGCGGATTGAAACTGACCCGCTCACCTCTCTTCATGCATCTGTAACATCAATTTAACAGACTAATGCTGGTGTTTTTAAAGAAACGCCTTGTCCCTCGGGCTCCTGCGAGGGCAGGCTGCTTCCTCCTCCCACACACAGCAGAGTAGTAGTCCTAGCAAAGATGCAGGTCTGCACGGGCCTCGTTGGCATGCTAACGTATTCACAGACAGCTCCAGCACAGCTGGTTAATGTGGGAGAGGCCAGCTCAACATGAAACTGGACCGCTGAACTGCCTTCACCCTTCAAGACGATTGCTCCATCTGAGAATCACGTGTCTAGAAGTAGCTTTATGGTAACAGAGAATTTAAGCTTCATTTAGAAAATATTATCATCTGTTTTGCTATAAAGCCTAGGATGATTTTTAACAAGATTTGGCTGATATTACTCTGACAATATCCTGTTAAAGCAAAATAGAAAACTCTTTTTGAAGCAATGTTGTGTCAAAACAAGGTAGCACGTGTCAAAGAACAGCAAATTACATAAATGCAAAAGCCACCAAATGCGTAAACAAGTAAAAATAGAAAATCCTTTTTAGTGTCTGCAGCTTATATGTCCTTGACTCGTGTGCCTGGAAAATGTTAGAAAACCATTCTTCTCCTGTTGACTCATTCCTGGAACAAACTGACCCGGCAACAATTGATTACACTGAGCAGAGGATATGAATTTTAAAATTACTCTTTTTAATGAAGATACCTTAGATGTAAGACCAGATTTACTGTAAGGCAGTAAAAAGAGATGCCGAAAGATTAGTGCACTTTTCCTTTCTTTGCACATTACTCCAAAGAAAGAGGTTAATATGGAATGATTCAGTGTAGTACTGTAATAAAAGTAGGATTGGAGCTTTTTTATTTAACCTTTTCACACCTGAACTGTCGCTGGCGAAAGCTAAGTAACTCATGCTTTTTGAACTGATTGAACAGTTCAAACAACACAATTCCAATGGGTTCTTACGCAGAAAAAAGCTGTGCAGTTATCTCTAAAAGTAATGTAACGCAACATAGTGTTACATATCTAACTTATAAAAAAACGTAATGTTACATATCTAACTCATATTTTAAAAGTGTTGCATATCTAACTTATAAGGTAACAGTGATACATGTCTAACTTATAATGAAAGTTACTGAGAAATGTCTAACTTATTAATAAATATACTTTTACTTCTCTTAACTTATAATGTAACATAATGTTTCATATGCAACCTTGTATTTTAACGTAGTGTTGTATTTCTTACTTATAACGTAGTGTTGCATATTTAACCTAACATAACTTAGTGTTACATGTCTAACTTTTTATGAAGTGTTCTACTTCTTACGTAATAATGTCATTTAGTGTTGCATTTCTTATCTTTAATGTAACTTAGTGTTACATATCTAACTTTTTATCAAGTGTAAAGTTGAATTCTAACTTTACCAATGTAAAGTGTTGTACAAAGCCCCTTGCTTTATGCCAGAATCTATTGAAATTGCATTACTTGCGTAAACAGTTGATAATTACCATTGTAAATACAATATGTGTTCGGCCTGTCTGATCGATACTGGGGCTTGCGACTAGTGATGACGTCACTCTACGGTAACACCACTTAAACAAACTACTTCAGCTTTGTCCAAATTCCTTCGTTACACACTATACAGTGCACTATATAGTGTGTTCGCCATGTTGTAGTGCTGTCCGAATCTACAATTTCAAAATCAAGTGCCCTAGAAATTTCTCAGAATTCTCTAAGAAAAACCAGTGTGCATCGATACTCATTAGATTGGGGAGTACGGACCACAATGCAAAGCGTTTGAACGATTTCAGTGAAAAAAGGTATTTAAATGTACTTTTTTAGTAAACCATCAACTTTTTCATCATCAGCACACAGTGTACCCATAAACAGTCTTTCTAAAATGTTTGGATTGGTTAAGTTTTCACTTTGTGAATTCGGTGACGTCATATTTGCTGTTAAAAAAAAAAAGTAGTAAGCATGGTAACTAAATTGCTTTTAAAATCCAGAGCAGTAGATAGTTCAGCACTACATAGATTTTTAGTAGTTAAGGAGAAGAGAGGGAGGCTGTTCCAAAAATAGCCTTATTTTCGAGATCTGCTCGGGCTAACTGCACATTAATTTGTCCAATCGCAATCTTACACATCATCAGGCCGTTGTACAGCCAACCAAATATTACAATGTCATCACTAGCTGCAAGCCCTCATACCGACCTAACAGGTCCAACACATATTGTACCTACACCGTAATTCAAAGAATGTTAAGACTGCAGCTAAAGCTTTGATGTTAAAGGTTTAATGCCGGACCAGACAAACACACAGACTTCAAAAATGTCATAAAGGCAAAAAATTCAAGCAGAAACGACAAAGCTAAAACAAAGAAGTCAAATCGAACAGTCCGAGATGTAACTTTGAGCTTGAACTTTTGTTCTCTTATCAAGGTTTAGCTGAAAGTATTTCTCTGACTTTAGTGTCTGCTGAAAATAATAACCCCCCATCTGCGGCTTCTCTGTGCGTTGTCTTTTTGCAAGTTTAATCCTGAGGCTTGCTTTCTTTGTATTATTACCCCTCTGCCCCCTACCTGTCCACTGGTCCCTGAAATAGGTTGTGCCTCATAATTCTGGTAGGTTTCTCAGCCGATCCATCTTCTCGCCTGTTATTTTTACCTCCTTCAGCTTCAGAGTCCATTTCTCTGTTCTAAGAATGAAAGCTTTGAACAAAGCAGCAACAGAAAGGAGGACAGAACATGTTTGTTTGCTTTTTTTTTTTTGTTTTATTATATAATTTATATTCACAAAACAGCACATCATTAGTTCTTCAAAAAAATATGTAAAGATGATAGTGGACTGTTTCCTTAAGACCGGTTTATTACATCCTCATTTGTTCTGTAACATCTGCCTGAGTAAGCAAAGACTGAAATTCTTTCTAACTTACTCTTGTTTCTTCAGATTTGACCTCAAAGATGTTGAGGATGAGTTTGGAAAGTCTGAGAAGAGTCACTAATTTGACCAGATCATGGAGTAACCTGACCTAGAAGAACACAATAGACTTAAATTACTTTAGACTGGATTATACCCTACTTGCCAGACCAAACCACCCTACACTAAATCTTACAAGACAAGACCTGAACAGACTAAAACATACAAGAGTGATGTAGGAGTAATCTTCTCGTGTTGTTGGTTTCTTGCTCCTTAGAAAACCAGTTATTTTACCGGTCTTGAAAGGTCTGGTTCGGGTGTTGAACAGTTGATGTGACTTGTGCTCTAAATGTCCAAAGCGTCTTAGATTAACAAACAGTAAATAGTGTGTACCTATGTAAGTTTATGTAGATGTGCGTTTATGCATGTCTTGGACATAGCTACATACATTTTTCTTGCCACATTATTTTTAGTAAATAAAAAAAAATAATTCCACTCAGTAAAGCATTTACAAAAGTTGCAAATTTGTTCAATTATTTTACACAATGCTTTTTCTTTTTTAGTTATATTTTACAAATCCAACCCACCCTCCCCTCTTAAAGGACCTATACCACGAAAAATCAACTTTTTGATGTATATTATAAAGTTCCTTCCTCACTATAAACAACCCAAAAGCAGTATTTGGATCAGTTCATCTTTGAGTATTCCTCTAAAACCTGCACTATGAGCACCAGCCATTCCCAACCCACAAAAACGAGCGAGCTGTCACAAGCTGACGTAAACAAGTGAGAACAACCCATTAAGGCAAGAGTCTGCGATGCCAGCACCACCCCCAGGCTAACACTCACATCCACTCTCTCCACGAAGCTAGCTAGCGATGATCGCCAAAACAATTTAATTTTAAATGTAAAATACCATATATCTTTGTGTCCCGTCTCCAAAATGCGACATGTCTAACAAGTGTTCGTTACTGATGGTCATGCAGATGCCGGTTGTCTGTGGTATTGGGTTGTTTAGAGATGGCCTAAAAACGTTCATTCGATATAGCATTTCAACTTTGTGTGGTGGCATACACCAAAGAAGATTTTGGTGAGGAATCTGCACGAATGGCGCAAGCAGATGGTGATATTGGAAAGACAGTTGTAGAAAAAAGCCAACTATTTCTTAAGTTTGTGATTGGATTTCACTACAAAATGAGCCTATTAACCATCATCATTCTGTCTGAGATGGAACAGACGTCGATCTCTAATAAATGCTGGGCCGGCTGCCATATTTTTGGAATAAACGCTAAAAAAGACTACTAAGGGCAGATGCACAATATGCACATCCATCTTAGCAAAAATGTGGATGTTCGTTTTTAGTGGGAGAAAAACGTAGACACACTGCCGAGGTCAGCTCTAGGATGACGTCGTGAAATGGGCGGCACCCACAAGAAGCAAAAGGCGGAGCCTCGGAGATCAAGTCGTCTTCCTTCAGGGTAGAAAAAAAAGTTCACAAAAATAACTTATATTTAATAAATCGTGTGTTCTTTCATGTGTCAATGGTAATATATCATCATATATGTCGATATAGTTTACTCTGAAAGGCTTAGGAAAAGCTCGTTTAGACATTGACAAACACTGATTATGAATGCAACAAACTTCAAAGTAAACCAGAGATTTGTTATTCTATCTAAAAAAACTGTCAGTACTCTAATCCTCTTACTTCAGGGGTCTCCAACCCTGTTCCTCGTGAGCTAGAGCCCTGCCATTTATTATCACTGGATGATGCAAGGAGTGACGTTACTTGCGATAAAGAAAAATATCATTAAAAAATTAGGATTAGAAAGAAAATGTTGAGAAGAAGGTCTATTTCTCAATTGAAGTCTATGGGATTTTGGCCTTCTTGAAACCAGAAGGTACTTCCTATTTAGGAATACGAGAGGGGAAGTGTTGAGATGTCCAGTGAATATACAGTCAATGTGCCCTGAATGTTTTGCCGTTAACCAGTTAACCCTGCTAACTGTTAGCTGCAAAATTAGCAGGGCCGTAGCTCACAAGGAACAGTGTTGGAGACCCCTGCAAAAGGGCCCATATTCTTTGCAAACTTGATGAAAGGTTGCCCTTTATTCTTGAAATTCCTCTTCGATGTTTTTTAAATATACATTCTCCTTTCTAAAGGGACTCCTGACAACATTTGTAGGAACCATTGAGTTATGCTTGGGCTGGGATTTTGCAGCATTTGGCAATACAGATTTTTGCACAAATCAAGCCGAGATTTAGAAATGTTTTTTTAGATACGCAGATTTTTTAGCCTTTTTTTGGGTACAAATCACGCAGCCAGTGAACACGTTTTGAAAGTACATTCAGGTTCAAACTTTGACCAATCAGGCACTTGGATTTGATTGTGATGTACAGCTGGTGTCCTATTTCATTCATGGAAGTGCCAAGTGTTTGAAAATTGATCATAAAGGAGAAATTCTTAATTTTGGTTTGTGCCCAACTGGAATTTTCTCCATCTAGTTTTATATATTTTTGTTTATAAGTTTGGAATAGAGCTGTAAAGGAAAAAGCCTGGAGGAAGATTTACGAGATATGCACTAAAAAGTAAAATACGCAGTAAACAGTAGAAAAAGATGAAGACAGCCCTTGCTGCTCATCCAATGTGAAAACTGTGGGATAAATACACGCTGGTGTGAACATAGCTTTACAGTCACAGTCCTATTCACATCACTCATTCACACAATGATGGCGGCTCCGCTGCCAAACTCTGAAGCCAACCTATAGCCACAAGGAGCAATGTGGGGTTCAGTGTCTTGCCCAAGGACACTTTGACACATGCAAAGCAGAAACCAAACCTGTGATCTTCCAATCAGACATCATTATGTTGGTATTTTTGCTAACTACAACTTTGCTCTGTAAAAACAAAACTGTTTGTAGGGACTGACGCTGAAATGCATTATTTAAAATTTTAAATTTTAATATTCTTCATTCATTCATTCATTTTCAAAGCCGTTTTATCCCTTTCGGGGTCACGGGGTTGCCGGAGCCTAACCCGGCTACTCATGGGCGAAGGCAGGGGACACCCCTGGACTGGTCGCCAGTCTGTCGCAGGGGCCACAATCACACACCCATGCACACTCACATTCACACCTACGGACAATTTAGAGTGACCAATTAACCTATGAAGCATGTTTTTGGACGGTGGGAGGAAGCCGGAGTCCCCGGAGAAAACCCACGCATGCACGGAGAGAACATGCAAACTCCACACAGAAAGGTCCCCCAGCCAGGACTTGAACCGGGAACCTTCTTGCTGTGAGGCAGGAGCGCTAACCACTGCGCCACCGTGCAGCCCATTTTAATATTCTTAATTTAAAAAATAAACCCAATTTAGAAAATTTACTACAGCGGTTTGTGATAATCATCAATGAAACCTCCTGCTCACCTACAGATATTACATTGGTTTCAATTACGCTCATTTAAAATGCCCCAACAATCATTTTCATCCAACAAAAGTAACATCTTCACCGATGTTCACTGAACAATATTATGCTCTTTGCTTTACAACTAATTCATCATGAGTGTTTTTCACCAAAGGCCTTTAACAAGAGGGACTGTGCTTAGCATAACCACCCCTGCCACGAAGGTGTTCATTATTCTGATCCATTCCCCCACAGACCAATCCATCACAATCAGTCAATCACAGCTCTTTCCATGACGCTTTTTACTGAACCATTTGTCACCCTTCACCTGCAGTTTCACGCCGCTGCGCTCAGCAGGAATGCAAATACAAAACAAAATCTTGTGGAGTTATAATGGAAAAGTGTGAGACTTAAGTGGGGAACGACGGCTGGGGGACTGCGAGAGTGTGTTTGCAGGTACATCAGAGGCCGAGCTCTGGCCGCAGGGAGGCTGAGATTACAGACGAAAGCCCTACTTCTTGTCCCTCAAGTAATAACAGAGAAATGAGACTGACATTTTACTCTAAAAGACACACTCTGCCACACACGCTCCAGGCGTCAAACGGGAAGGGAAAGCTGGCATGCACGCAGCCACATCTACATGCAAAAAACAATGACACAACTAGCCACAAAGACACAACAATGAAACATGCAGGATGGCTTAGAGGGAGAAGGAACTGCAAATACAAGACTGTTCCTTACACTTTGAACAGACAATCAAGAGGTTTGACATTTTGGACGTCTGATTTTAAAAGCACTTTACAGAAAAAGAGGCTTTGAACCTTTTTCTGAAACAAATATAAGACTTTTCTTTATGAAAGAGGAGATACATTTTGACATTCTTAATGCCAACAACTTTTGGACCGATAAGCTTTAACATCACTCACAGGTTTATGAACTATGAAAATAAAGCCATGGGTCATTTGGTCTCATAGAATGAATCAATTTTTGGTGTAAAGTCAAATGTTTCTGGCATGTTTCTGATGATGGAGGACATATATCAAGAAAATTAAGCTCTAAATTGGATTTCTAAGTATTTTTGTTTTTTTCAAATCGTTGTGAATCAGCAGCAGAAGAAAAAAATGCCGTTTGAAAAAGGTCGTATTTGTGACGCCAAAAATACTCTTGACGGGAAACAAGCTCACTGCTCCTCTCCATTCTGATATATCCGCTTGCAGACAAATAGATCCATGTACATCTTTATTTTTTTCTCATCTGAGCTGGAATCAGGATCAAAACTAAACAGCTGGACAGCTTTGTTATTGCCATTTTTTAAATTGTAATGTTATGTTGGGGGTATGAGGGGCTGTAAGCTAGACAAAGAGCTCTCAGTAGCAGTAAGTGGAAGAAGAGGCAGGGTTGCTTACACCAATGGTCCCACACACAACTCAGAGGTGAATTTCTTATGAACTCCAGCCACTTTGCAGAAACTATGTTATAGAACATAGGTTTTCTAATTTCAGCTAAAAATGTCATAATCATAAGTAGAAGACCACTGGGAACACTTGGAAAATAGATCAAAAGATGATCAGAGTGGGACTTTAAAGCCTTAGTCACATGAATCAGTGACGGTGGTTGACCCATTAAGATTCTGTGGATTTTTCGGTTTTCTAGGCCCATGCAGGGTTGTAAAGAAGATCGGCTGCATCTTAAGGGGAGCACAGGTCTGTCTTACAGTTCCCTTGAGGCTTGTACGTGCACCTCAAGGAACGTCATGAAAATGAGACGTACGATTGTGGCGAGTATAAGTGTGTTGTGAAGTATGTGAAAGCATAATGTAAGTTGCGTGCAATTTGGTCGTACGGGTGATGCTACTGTACGGTTTAGATGCGCCACACTCTACTCGTTATAAGGTGCGGGTACTGGTGTGAATGCCACATGCACGGAGTGTGCACATGATGTGTAAGGGCCTGTGGGACATCCACACAAAATACACTGTGATTGTCTAATGACCCTAATTCTAACAGTCAGGCTACACATGAGGATCACGTAAACATCACTGGCCCTTATCGATGCCATAAGGGCAGCTGTGACTACGGCTTTACCTGCATTCTACATGAACGTGTGTTTCTTTGTACAAAGACAGTCTGTAAGAGCAACTTTCTCCTTGATAATTTTTTTGAGATGCATTTTTGTGCTTTTTAATGTAAACCTCTTTGAATATCATGGGAGTCTATATTGTCTGTAATATCAAAGACAATTTATTTTTACTCTATCTTTGGACAGTTGAAGCTCCACCTCCACCAAATGTTTAGAGCAAGAAAGAAAAATGTTGGTTTCTTCAAACCATTTCAGGTTAGTAATTTCTCTCTGTCAAACATGAGATATATTCACACAATTGTCCTGTATTTTGTAAAGTCCAAATACTTTTCCCAACAATAAACAACCAAAAGATGCCATAAACTCTCAGAAGACACCAACCAGCTATGGACTTGTTGACAAAGTGGGACTCAGTCTAGTTTATCACACTCATCCACAAACATGCGCTCCGTCAATATTTACCAAATCATTTTTTTCTCCAAAAGAAAAAAAAAATTAACTTTTCATGAGTTCATCCTTTATTTCCATTCATCCTTTCATATTTAATATCTTACAGTTCACAAAAAAGGAGTGTGAAACGTAGGCAGAGATGGAGACAAAGCTGGAGAAGGAAAAAGCAGATAGAAAGAGTTATTAGACGCATATTAATGTTTGCTCTTCTCCTTCATGGCCTTCTCTCTCGAGATCCGCCCGTCGCTACTTTAAGCATGAATACTTAATCACACACCAGACACTGTCTAATTCCTCTCCCCCAGAATGCAAGCCAGAAGTGGGAGCAAGGGAGGCAGAGGAGGGAGAGAAAAGGGAAAAAAGAGCGAAATGTCACAGAGGCAATGCTGGGATACTAATAAAGCTATGCAAATAGCAATTAGCTGAGCCAATAACCTCTGAGTCAATACCAAGCCACCCAAATGAGCAGCACAGCACCAGGCTCATGAGTTCATAGGTCACACTGTGATTAGAGGTCCCAACCCAAACCCAGGAGGTGCAGCAGGAAAACAATGCTCGCCTGCTTTAGTTGTCCAAAGAAAAAAAACACAAACTGAGAAGAAATCATGACTCGGTACTTTAACCAAGTAAATTTGATTAGAAACTTTTTACAGTTTGCTGGAGGTACTTAATGTTTTTTTTTTTTTTCTTCAAAGGCTGCTGGGACAGAAAAAACATCTAAGCTCCAAGAAAAGCTTTGTAGCGATACCTTTACTGCTTCTCTGCAGATAAAACCAGCACAGGCAATTAACAGGAAAAAACAACTCCTGCAGTTTCTCTGAGAGTTCACATTATGTGCACTGGAAATAGGGACTGACAAGCAGGAACTGATAGGTGCAAAAAAATACTCTACTCAAATTAAACATATACAGAAGGCGTAATAAATAAAACAAAAAGAACAGGAGTTAGAGATATGACAGCTTGAATGGAAGACTGGCTTTAGCTGGAGGCTCAGGAGCTTAATTTGGGAGTGTGAAAATTGCAGAAAGTATTGAAATGACACACGTGCATGTCATTATATTCTCAAAACGAAGGCAATTTGGAAACCTTTCCTTCAGTTATCTACCAGACGAAATAGTTATTTTATTGGCAACGTCGTTGTTAAACATGACAATAAACGTGTCAAGTTACATTCAAAATGGCCTGTGACACGCATTCAAAAACACACTTTTAGGCCATGGCATTCACACTGGACTGCAGCTACATGATACTAGAGCATACCCGCTACCTACAGTTGGAAGAGACTTGGTACAAATCTGGTGAATCTTGCTCCATGACTTTTCTTTCACTGCTCTAATCCAATATACAAAATACTTTGTGTCATATAATTACTGCCAGGCACAAACCAAAATTATTACTTTCTCCTCCATGATCAATTTTCAGACTGCTGGCACTTCTGTGAATAAAAGGGGACATCATCCTAATGCCTCTACCAAATCCTAGTCCCTGTGGTCAAAGTTCAACTGGCTTAACCTTCAATGTGCCTTCAGTGGCTGCGCATTTTGTATGTAGAGACCAAAAATTGATTTAAAAGCTTGCATAGTGAGGCATAAATGCGAGAAGTCTGAAACGTGAACATACGTGTTTAAGTAAACTTTTCATTGGAAGTGATCACTTGAACCTGCATTGCTGAGTGCAATGTGAATGTAGCTTCAGACTCCGCACAAATTTGTTTGTAAAACATAAAATTGATACAAAAAAAATGAATTTCTATGATCTTACATTATGACTAAAATATGTCTTTATTCAAATTATTTAATCACACAGAAAATCACTTTTTTTGTGGGTGCAAATTAACAAATCTTGTTTGCAATCAATGGCCCGCATTTGTGGGAGTATTTTTTTGTATAATATCTCATTGAAAATGTTGATTCTGAAAGGAACACTTAAGGTTTCCTGAAAAATGTAGCGGGGTGTACTCATTTATTCTGAGCACTGTAATGTCAACATTTGTGAGTAAAGGCTTTACGAATATTGTTGGGGAAAAAAATTTTTGTAGGATTTTATTTGTTTTCTACTCCCTTATCCTGGCTGCTTCACTGGTAACAGTTACATTTTAAAAAATATTTTTTTCCTATCTAAGGAGCTCAGTTTAACTAAAACTTTCTAAAAAAAAAACTGTTCTCAATGAGATGGCATAGTGTTTGTCTAATGATTTGTGAAATACAACACCTTCTTAAATAGTAACAAAAATCTTTCGAGGCTTGAAGTGAGTAGTGCTCATAAAAATCAGAGCTTGTAACAAAAGGTCACTCTTGATCATCATTTGCATTCTAAAAATTGTTTATTTTAATTATAGCAGCTGTGAAGAGGCCAAATCGAGTGTAGCAGCACTGACATGAAAGTGTGGAAAAGGTTTTCTGAGAAAACTGCATCCTAAAGAAAGGGAGGAAACTTGGCTACTTTTGATTAGTCTTGAGCCTTTTAATCTATAAATACAAGCTGGGGTGACCTCTGAACAGCACGCGCTGAAACACACAAGCCCTTTGCGGGGGCCACTTTTGATCCGGGTGCATAAAAATCAGGAGCAGCATGTAGCCAGAGGCTAGCAAGACACTGTGAGATGTGCTGCAGAGAGATGGAGCAGCCAGTGAATGTGTGTCGATGGGTGATTTTTGAGGAACGCTTCGGAGTGTTTACAGAAGGCAGAGCGGATATAAAAGCGTAACGTGGGTGTTTGTCCCCTCAGTGGATTTCTGGAATATTTTCATTTCATCTGCTTCAGATGGAGGATGAGCACTCAGCTCCTTTTGCTGCTGCTGATGGTGTGCTTGGTTTTTCTAAACTGTGGATAAGAATGAGCTTTCAGCCTTGAGATTCCTCGCACACGCATCTTCTCATGCTTCATGTCACTGTCGATTTTTGTTGGATGTACATTTCCTGCATCGATGCGACCTCATCTCCCCTCTCCATGCAGGTCTGACTGTGACACAGCTGCCAAAAATTACAGATCAGACAGATTAAATCCTGAAGAGCATTGGGCCAATCAAACTCTCCCCTGGAACTCTTCATCTCCATCCTCTACCTCTTCTGTGTCCTTATTAGTTTCCATCAGTTGAGCAAACAGTTGAGAGCTGAAGGCCTCTTGTGTTGGACAGATGTTACTGTTACAATAGGGGTTATGAATATTTGGACACACGAGGTGTATATTTCTATAAAGCCCTTTTGTGTTTGAGGAAAAATTCTATATTATATTTGTATACATTTCTTTTTAGACCAGACGGATGACAGAAAAGAGATGAAAGGGGGAATATTATTCCTTTATTCTTGAGTTTACCACTTTGTTGGCAAATCTAGAACATTGTTACCTCGTGTATGTGTGATCTACAGACAATATTGATCTTTTTCAGTCAATAAATGGAGCAGAAGGGGGCAGGGTTGCTTCAAGCAAACAGTCCCGCCCACAGACCAGACTTGTGTTTCTAATTAACTACTGCCAATTGGTCTAAAATATATTTTAAAAAACAACAGTCTTTTTGATTTTGGCTAAAATCTGCACAATCAAAAGACAACTGGGAACGATTCTACAAAAGAAAAAAACTTGGTTGGAGTGGGACCTAAATGTGATTTCAGGTGAGCTATCAGTTAGTGCTCTTGCCTCACAGCAAGAAGGTTCCCGGTTCAAGTCCCGGCTGAGGGACTTGAAACAGTGTCACCAATGGGGGACCTTTCTGTGTGAAGTTTACATGTTCTCCCCGTGCATGTGTGGGTTTTCTCCGGGGACTCCGGCTTCCTGACACCATCCAAAAACATGCTTCATAGGTTAATTGGTTACTCTGAATTGTTCATAGGTGTGGATGTGAGTGTGAATGGGTGTGTGATTGTGTGACTTAGATGAGCAGTGAAATGTTTTGAAAAGACAATAAGTCCAGATACCATGACAACTTCAAAACAACGTCATCTGCATTAATGAGAATCTATTAACAGATTTAGCAGGAGAGTTCAAGGCTAAATAGTGCCAAAATGTAAAGCTTCAAGCACTAAACACTTTTCAATTAGTTCTTTATTCTCGGTTATTACAAGCTTCTTTTAAAAGGCAGTTTCTTAGTTTACGTTTGAGAGAAAGAGAAGAGCAAACACCTTGGAAAGCATTACTTCAACTGACCATATGAGTGTAGGAGTAGTTAAAGGGTAACTAAACAGTAAATCAACTTGTTTTGGCTGTCGACTTGTATAAATGAAGATTTAAAAGTGATGACTGTTGGTCCTTGCCAAATATTTGACAATTTAAAATAAACTTGTTTGATTCCTGAAATTATAGTCTAAAACCGTATGTGTAAGGTTGAAACGAGGTAGTACAGTTAAATATTGTGATTGGTCATCTGGTGTAAGTCCCACCTCATTTCAGAAGTTTCATGTTATCATGCTCTGCAGCTCCAGTATAAAAGCCCCGCCCATCTTTGAATGTGTAGTGGTCGGTCATTATTGTGTTAGCTTTAGCATGGCTCGTAGGTGTATTGCTTTTGCTTGTCAAAAATCTACTGACTTGCACAACTTTTCAGTGGACTTGGAAGTTAGGCGACAGTGGTTGGGTGGAATTGGAATTGAATTCAGTGAACTCCGCTGTGGTGATGGGATTAATGAACATTTAACTCTGGATTCTTTGCTTAATACATTAGCCTTTATTAGCTGTGATGCCAGCGCCCTTTTACCACTCAGACACGGGTCCCCTTCAGTCCTGCAAACCCTCAGCTGTGCCAGGTGCTGTGACAAGATATGCACAGTATTCCCTGCCAGAATTTGTGTCCCTCATCTCTGGCATTGTTGATTTGTTTTGTGACTTATGTATTGCAACCCCGCCGTTGGGCATTGCTGAGGCAGCGTCTTGAGTCAGCGGCTCGAAACAATAAGGCTCTGGACCATGATCACCTGACTCAGTAAAAGGTGAAGGAGAAAAATCCTCATCCTTCACATATAAAGTTCTGTATTAAAACTGGTATCACTTTGCTCTGTATCACACCATTACTGAAGAACCGGCGAACATTACCTCAAGCTAACCTCACTGTCAACCATAAATCGAGAACACACCTCCGCTTAGCCTGCCTGCACTAATCCCACCCCCTTTTTTTGCATTTTTTTAAAATCTGGACTGATATTGGAGTCAGTCTCCAACTGTCCTGTTGTGTTACCCTTTAAGTTCCCTTAATGCATTTCCCGCCAGCATTAGACTATGGTCACATATCCCAAAATGCCCTTGCGAGGCGACCAAAGTTTTTTTTTTTAGAAAATTCATTAGGTGGATGAATGGTGGCATTAGCAATCAGGAGGCAGCATTTTACACCTGACTTTACCATTACCAGGTAAAGTTAAACATTCCTAGAAACCTGATTTAGATAGTTAGGAATATACTTTTACCTCAACCATACTTTGTAGTCCAAAATAAATGGGTTTTTTTCTTAACAAATTGCAAACAATCAGTTTTTCCTCACTAATTGAACGAGGACATCTAAGTTTTAGATTAACTCTGACTGCAGTAAATAAACAGTGAGACAAAATTTGATTTTAAAAGATGGAGCGCAGAAGCAGAGAACTGGAAGGGCTGAGGCGGTGGAGGCTGCTTGGCAGTGTCAAGTCACTGGATATGAGTGGAGCAAATGAGGAAGAACCAGTCACTGCTCCAGACAGGCAGCTGAATAGACCAAAAGAATGGGGAGACAGTGTGGGAGGGGGTGGAGGAGTGGCGGGGGTATTGTGAGCACCGACATGTGATGGTAGGATCTGGGTGCTGGATGTCACTGTGGAACAATCAGCACTGACGTCCCAGGTAGTATGCAGCCAGACAAGGAAATTTGCATTTCAGTTCTGCAACATTTTCCAGCTGACAATTCTGAGATACAAAAAAAAAAAGACCAAATTATAAAAGATACAATATTAGAAAAAAGCCTCCGGGGCAGAGATTTTTAGAAGAATTGTTCAGCTATTTCAATACAATCCTTAGTAGGGAATGATAGTTATTCAAAGGTAGGTTTTTCCATGTACTTTGAGCCCAACTGCTTTATTTCTACAAAGGTAGTGTCTTACCCAACATCCACTCCATTCACTAAGCTTAAAAAAAATTCAGTTCAATGACATCATCAATGAAATCATCATATGAACCAGTTTAGGCCTAATTTTATACATTTTCAAAATATTTTGGGTTTAAATTTCTCAATAAATTTGGATTATGGTCTCCAGTCAGTCCCAAATTAGGTTTCCCCTAAGCCATCTCAAGTTTCCTGCACTTTTCTTAAACTGGGACACAGTTACACTTGACCTAATGTCTTTGTTTCATGCTGTGATTCATAAAAACCTTATCAAAGGGCTTCGTAATATTGTAAAACAAGCCTTTCTGGCTCTCTGTTTCATAGAATCTCTTCATATCCAGGTTTTGAGGACCGGCCTCCTACTGGTTTTCCAGTAATCCTGTTTCATCTGCTGTTGATTAGCTGGATATGGTTTGTTTAGCTAATAAGGAGCTTCAAATGGCAGTCTGATTGGAAAACGTGGAACACTGGCCCTCACGGCCGGGATCTTGACCCCCCTTCTGTAGTCACAACTGCCATTACAGGTGGATGCAACATGCCTGTGGGGATTAAATGGTCAAATCTGTACCGATTACGCAGGTGATCCACAGGAAATAAAGTCATAGACCACTTGGTGAACCTGTAGAAAGAAAATGTTCATGCACGTTTTTCTACAGGAATGATCCGAGTGACATGTTGAACACTTATACAATATGTAAGGGTAAGTAAGGGTGAGATGTTGTACAGATTTTTCAGACAGATTTTCATGCTTTTTTCAATCCTCCCTAAATTCTTTGCAGCAAACCCACAGCCTTGTTCATGCTCTTTGAGTGCAGCCTGACTGTCAGAAATGAGGACAGTCAGAGCTTAGTTTGTGTGTAGTGGTCTCCAACCACCGGGCCGCGTACCGGTACCAGTCCGTGTATCAATTGCCACCGGGCCGAGAAGAAATGTTTTTTTTTTTAAATTTGTTTTAAATCATGAAAATCTTTTATTTTGAAAAATCATTTACTCTGAAAAATAACCAGATTCTCTCAGCTACATCTTCAGTCACTTGAACTGTAAAGTTTGGTGAGGGGAGGAAAATGACTACGTCTGAACGATTTTTTATTCTGAAAAATCTTTTGATTTTGAAAATCAACCGGATTTTCTCGATTACATTGAAGTCACTTGAGCGCTAAAAGCAGTCCGGGGGCATGCAACACAAGAAAAATTGTCTGTGGAATCTTTCTTTGCAACAACTAAATCTAGGCTACAACTTATAAAAGCTCAAACAAGCTCATCCATTCAGAACACCCAATTCATGCAAGTACCTCGAAGTACCACGAAAAAAGAAAAGAGGAGCAGCGAGTGCAGTGAGTGGGACAGGGCTGGTGGGAAAAAGAAAAGGGGAGCTGTGCCGCGTGTGCTGGGAACAGCCGCATGGGGGCAGGGGAGGGGGGGACAATCAGTCTTGTTTTTAAGTTGTAGTTGTGAGTTTAATTTGTTTTGAAATGTTTTTGGCCAAAATGTACAGTGGCCAACAAGGCTCACATAAATGCAAAAGACACAACACAATGACAAAAGCCGAAGGGCTTTTGGAAGAATGGCCCAAAATTCCTATAAACACACTCCTCTACCTTCTGGACAGCCTTCCCACAAGAGTTGAAGCTGTAATAGCTGCAAAAGATGGACCAACATCATATTGAACTCTTGTAGTTAGGAATGGGATGGCACTTCAGTTCATATGTGAATCAAGGCAGGTCTGCCAATACTTTTGGTAATATAGTGTAGTTCTGTGCATATCAAAATGATCTATTCCTATCAAATGTGTAACAAATGTAAATGTTTGTTATAACTGGATACATTTCTTTGGGGCCCATAAATACAGTTCAGTTCAAATTCGATCTTTGATCACCTTAAAGATATTTAGCACATGTCAGCACCAGCAAGTGTTCCCTGAATTCTTCTGTCCAGCTGAGTCTAAGAAACCTCTGAGTTGGTTTTGATCAGTTCATGCCACTAGATCCCATTCTAAACAACTGGCTTAAAATTGCAAATATCACTTTAAGAGAAATATGTAAAAGTGATTTAAAAACAGAGCAATAGGTTTTCTAAAGCTGGAAATGTTATTATATTTCATCTAATCTTGATAGCTGTAATTCTGTCTTCACCTCGTGAAAGAAGTTGTCTTAAATGACTCTTTAAAACTTAAAAAAAAAAAAAACAATTTCACTTTAATTTAAGAAAGCTTTTAGTTGACAGGTTAATTTGATTTTAGGTTTTACTTCAAATATCTATTCTTTTGTATTTTATGTTTTTTAATCTATTGCTTTAATTTTATGGTACTGTGAAGAACTTTGAAATTTTAATCTATGAAATGTATAATAAATATTCACATATTTAATTGTTGGTCCAAAAGCCAGAGAGAATGCTTAGAAGACTTCTTAAAGAAGTCAAATTACCCAAAAACACAACTGTTGGTGACAAAATGGCTGAAAGAGCTATACAAATAAAAGCATTTTAGACAATCTTGTCTTTCCTTTAGGTTCTTGAAGAGGGCAAAAGAAAATTTTCCAAAGAAGTCCCATCATTTAAAAAATGGAAATGCAACTGGACACATGGATTAAACAAATGACACTGACAGTTCATTAATCTATAGGCTGCAGTAGAAACTCTCATAAATGCCCCCCACCCCCCTCCTCCACACACACACACACCCCACCCCAACATTTGCCTCTCATGCTGTTGATTAAAATTCAGATTATGTATGATACCACTGCATCTTTTCAAGCCTTTATTTCCCAAACATATTACAGGTTAGAATGGCTTCCAGTGGTCCAGATCTAATTATCTCCCTTTGATTCTTTGACAAGTAATTTGTCATTTAGATTCGGAGAGGACACTATATTGCTTTAAAACAGGCGTGGTTTCTATTTATGGTTGTTTTTGCCTTTTTTTCCACCTTTAACATTTTTCTTTGCTGCATGCTCATTTTGGAGAAGAAACAAGCTCCTTCCATCCATCAACATCATTTTGTACCCATGTGCCATGAGCACAATGACATTATGCTAAAAAGTGTGTCTGTCAGCGTGTCTTCCATGAAATTTGAATAACACACTGGACAAAAGGCTGGCAATTTGATTCTGGTGCTGATCTGGTTTTGGGATTTTTCCCTCTTCCAGAATGATTGCTTTTATCTTTGATGAAAGGAAGGCTAGAAACAGAGATTAGATTGGAAGACATGTTTCCAAGGTTATAGTTTGAGCCTGATGGTTGGGCAGCCTCATGTTTACCCAGACACCCACCCCCCACCCCCCCATACACACAGTTTGTAATACCATAATGACTTTGATCTTTCAATGTTTCAGGTAAAACACAAACTTTGGGGTAAGTTATCAAAGCAGACAGAAACTTATAAAAGATGTAATTGTGCCCATTTTACCTAGGGCTTCCTGTTGAACTTCAGGAGCATTTAAGGCTGAATCTCCAATTTGGAATGCATGAACCATTTCCTCTTAAAATATGAAATAAAAAAAGAATCAACCAGAGGAAAAGTAGTAATTATAAAGACCACTGCTTTTTAATTTTGTGGACATGTTGATTACTTGTTTTATTGTCTCTGCCAGTCCTCAGGGTTTGATTTGAAGATTCCCCTTTATAGTGTGGCAAATGGGAATCCATTTTATATAAATTAACTCATTGTGATGTTCAAGAAACCAGTCTGAGATGATTCCAGCTTTATGACATGGCGCCATTAGAAAAAAAAGGTACACTGTGGTCATAAAGAGATGGACATGGTCAGCAACAATACTCAGGTAGGCTGTGGGATTGGAACGATGCTGATTTGGTACTAAGGGGCCCAAATTGTGCCTAGAAAACATCCCCCAGACCATTACACCACCACCACCACCACCACCCTGAACTATTGATACAAGGAAGGATGGATCCATGCTCTCATGTTGACGACATCAAATTCTGATCCTACTATCTCAATGTGGCTGCAGAAATGGAGACTCATCAGACCAGACAACGTTTTTCCAATCTTCTTTTGTTAAGTTTTGGTAAGCCTATGAGAGTTGTAGCCTCAGTTTCCTGTTTTGAGCTGACAGGAGTAAGACCTGGTGTGGTCTTCTGCTGCTGTAGCTCATCTGCTTCAAGGTTGGACGTGTTGTGTGTTCAGAGATGTGCTTCTTCAGACCTCGGTTGTAACCAGTGATTATTTGAGTTACTGTTGCGTTTCTATCAGCTGGAACCAATCTGGTCATTCTCTTTTAACCTCTGGCATCAACAAGGCATTTCCACCAACAGAACTGCTGCTCACTGGATATTTTCGCTTTTTTGGACCGTTCTCTATAAACTCTAAAGATGGTTGTGGGTTAAAATCTTAGTAGATCAGCAGTTTCTGAATAGTCAGACCAGCCTGTCCAGCACCAACAACCATGCCACGTTCAAAGTCACTTCAATCGTTTTTCTTCCACATTCTAATGCTCGGTTTGAACAGTAAATTGTCTTAACTGTATCCACATGCCTACATGCATTGAGTCGCTGCCATTTGATTGGCTGATTAGAAATTTGCGTAAACGAGAAATTGGACAGGTTTGTATAAACTGAGTGTATAAACTGGGGACAGGTGTGTGTGGAACCAAGACAGTGGGGCAGGGATTTGGCATGGCGGTTGCTGTGCCAGGTTGCGTTTATTTATTGAGAATTGTGTTTGATTTTTTGGTTTCTGTTCAGCGCCCTTTTTATGTAGGCTGTTGCCTCGGTTTGCTGTGTTTTGTGCCAACAGTCACACCTCACTAACTACTAGTGTGGCTATGACTAATATATAGACACCGTACGACAATTTAACCTGTACATCAAAAATTTGCATAACCTACATTATCCTTATGAGTCATGATACATTTACCACACGCACATTTATGAATTCATGTAACTAAGGCTTAAGTCAGCATCAGTTGTGAGACAGTTGTAAGTTCATCTGGAGCATCTGAAACTCAGATAAATACCTAAATATAAACCAGCAGCAGACATTCCTGAACTTTAAAGGTAATATTCTCCAAAGAAGGAGAGCTCGCACCCTGTAGTGGATTAGGAATGAACTGCAGAGATTTAGTGTTTTGTGGTCAAATCTGGGTGACTGGAGGTTTTTTATGAAAATGGGCTGTAGTATAATGGACAGCTTCTCATAAAGATATTTGATCATGTGCACCACTAAAAAGCTCATTTTTTCTAATGTGTGTCACCTTTAACATAGTGAACAGAAACCAGTACTAAACTCAAGAGTTTACAAGAAAAAAATGTAAGCCCACAGAAACCCCAGGAGAATTTTTTTTTTCCAAACATTTTTTAAAAGCTGCTAAAAAAAAATTTAACAAAACACACAAAGAAAAAAGGTCATCCAAGCATTGGAAGTGTGGTGCACTGTTTAGCATTTGTGCAAAACACTGACGTTCCTCCATTGTTTAAGTCAAAAAACGAAAAGAACAAGAAGATGTAGAAACAGAATCTGGTTGGCTGCCTGGTGTGGGGAGGCTGGCAGGCTGACTGAGGAAAAAAACAGTTTTCATCTTCTCTCCCTTACCTTTCCATCCTCCTCTATTTCTATCCCACAACATCTTTCAGTCTTTTCTCCCCAGTATTGTTCTCTCCATCACGAGTTGTCATGACAAGGCTGTTTATTTCTGATGGTTGACATTTCGCCCCGTGCTTCTCGCCTGAAAGAACACTCCGGGATGAATGCTTCTGGATTTTCAAAGGAACATCTTGTTATTAGCCAGCGTTTCCACATTCTGACACACTTGGCGCACAGATAAACACTCGCACAAATGCACCGGCTGTACGCAAACACAGCGAGCTGCACACTCCTAAGCACGGGAACATTTAAATATGCAAAGATCTATGGGGCTGCTTAACCTTTCATCTCTGAGCAGTGCAAAAAAAAAGCTGCTTTTTGACTCCCACATCATGTTCAGCTCTCAGTTGCATTCTCTCCTCTATCCTTCCATCATCTTTCTCATGTATGGAATCAAATTATGCTGGAGATGAATAGAAAGATGGGGTGTAAATGTCTGTTAATAGGTTATGGTCCAATCATTGTGGCTCTAACAAACACTCAGCAAAGAGCTGAATTTATTCTGCGAATTGCCCGGTTTTCCACTCTTTCACATATTCAGACTTTCTTCAAATCATTTTGCTAATCTCTCCAGCTTTGTCTTCCATTTTCTTTCTCCGTCACTATTATCTCATTTAGTATGATTTCTTTTAGTCCACCTCCAGCTTTTTTAATTACTTTTTTTGTTATTTTTATTGCTCTGGGTTTGACATCCTGACCAGAGGTCTCCCTATGAATCCAGAAATCAGTCATGTAAGGAATACCGAGACGTCAGAATCCACTAGTCTGTTGTGGTTTTTGAATGTTTGAGGACACCATGAGCCTGAATCTACAGCCAGTTTCAGATACTTTGAAATTTAAAATAAAGCAGCAGGAGGGAAGGATTGTCCTGATGACCTAACAGATGTGCTTTTCTGAAGGCTGAAGTATCATTAAATCTGGGAAAATGTGGTTCTGCAGGAATAAAAGACAATGTGATAAATGTTAAACCTTATGTCCAGATTACCTTATCACGTGTACCATATATCTTCCAATAGTAGCCGGGGTGTTTAATTAAAAAAAATGTCGGCCGACTCTGCATTTATTAGAGATCGGCGTCTATTGGAGACCGGCGTTTATTCCATCACAGACAGAATGATGATGGTGGGAGAATAGGTAGAGGGGTGTTGGGTCTTAAAGGAGCCCGGACACTATTAGAGACCGGCATCTATTACAACCAACACTTGTTAGACTTGTTGTTACAGCTTTTATTGGAAACCGGCGACTATTAGAGACCGGCCATTATTGGAAGATATACGGTATAAGTAAGATAACCACATATCAAAGCAGCACAGATTAAACTGACAAGAATCAATCAAATCTGACTGCCTCATGTTCATCTTTTTCCTTGTTGCTGTTTTTAGTTTATTGTGTTCAATGACTTTATATTGTTTTACCCTGGTTAAATACATATCTATTATGCTTGTTGATGAAAGGTGCTCTACAAATAAAGTGATTGATATAAATTCATGCTAATAAGCAATCTTTATATGTCACAATCAACCAAATCTATAAAAAGCAAAATCTAAAGAAACCATCAGGACATTAATGGTCAGGCTTTTAGAAGGCAATAATCACCTTTGCCAAACAACACTAAGACTTTAGGACCGAAAAATTTTGTCACATGCACCCATATGGGTTTTTGGGTTGTCCAGGACCGTGGAGGGACGTACTTTAAGGTGAGAGCAGGTGTGTCCTGAGGCTTGTAGAGCCACCTTTAGTGATGTCATGGAAATGGAACATATCATTGTCGTGCATGTGGTAAGTGCATTGTGAAGTATTTGTTAGGATAATGTAAGTTACACACACTTATGATGTTTGGGTGATGCTGTTGTACGGTGTCCTTACGCCACACTCTAGCCATTAGTAACGGCTAGCGAGTACTGGCTTCTTACTGACCATGCAAATGCAAAAGCCAAAGGTATGCAGGGGATATGAAAGTGCCTGTAGAACACCCATAGAGTGTCCGCACAAACTACCCTCTGATCGTCTAATTTCCTCATTTTTAACAGTCAGGCTGCACGCAAGGAGCGTGCACTTATCACGTGAACAGCACTGGTGGGCTATTTGCGCTGTCTGCAGGGTTTTAGGGGGTTGGAACAATCAGTATGACACAACAAGGGTCTCACCTACTTCACCCTTATGTGGTGTATAAGTGTTCACACCCGTAAACAGCACACCCATAGAAAAAATGTGCATGAACATTATTCTCCTACAGGCTCAAAGAATGGTCTAAGACCTTTTCATTATGTTTGGGACACTCATGTATTCCATTTGGGTTTGCACATGTTTTGCAAGCAGGCAGCCCGAATCCACCCAAAAGGGCAGTTGGGACTAAGACCGAACTGAAAGAACAAAACTTGATCTTAATCTGAAAAATGCAGATTGTCCAAAAATATCAATTTGCCAGGGCAGGGATGTCAGTTTAGCTTAGTCTGTTTAGTTTTTTCTAGCAACCAGCCATTGTTTTAATTTAATGACTGACTTTGGGCTCTTTTGGTTTCGGATACTGGGCTGTATAAATAAAATTGAAATTGTATGTTTCTGGTTTTAAATGCAAGAACTTCCTGACCGTCTATCATGGGACTGCATTACAGAGTTTACTTTATTATACTGGTAAATTAGTGTGGGGAAACAAAACCAATAGATGGTAAAAATCTGTACTTTTTCTGCTCTTTACACAATCTGATAATGGAAACAATCTATAATGTTTCTCTACAGAGAGCGGAAATGGGATTCCTCAAAACTTCTGATTTTGTTTGGTTTGGAATTTGGATTTGATTTATTTTAAGCAATTCGGACTTAGCTTTAGGTTTTTATGACTTTGCAATCTGCATTAAAGGCCTACAATTTGTAATACCCAGTTCATTGATTAAAAAAACACAAGCTGGGTTAGTTTGAAAGAATTTTTTGGGCTTATCTTCCCTTGTGTCTTAGGTCCTTTCTTTGCATTATCTGCACCACTCATTTCAATGACAAAAAAGGAGGTGGTAAGATGTAGGACACGCAGGAGAAGTAAGCTTTCAATGCCAACAACACCTACTACTGTGTTTTCACAGTGAAGGACTCCAGACAAAACATTGTTTTACTATTTAGATCCAATAAAATCTTATCGTATCATGGTCTACGGCTACGCCTTTAATGCAAGTCTGTCTGGAAATATATCAAATTAAAACCTTTGCTCTGGAGAGAAAGATAAGCAGCTGTACAGCGGAGAGCCAGTCGATGGGCAGACGCACAAAAGCGGGATTTTCTTAGAATGGATTAGAAAGCCTCGCTTCTTAACTGTATATTGCCATTGACAGTTTGGGAGGAGATCAACCCGGCACAGTGTGGGATCCGGACAAGTTTGTTCGATACCCATCAATTCAACTAGACGTGGAATTTGTCCATAGGCGCCTGATCCAATTGGCTGCACTGACGTGGACATGAAGTGAAATTGAACAGTGGACTGAATGCCTGAGGAAGTATTATTGGTCTTTTCCTCCACTGAGGGAGACAGCTGGAGAAGACCACTCTCTCTGAGGTGCTGTGCTCACCTTGTAGGCTGCCAAGCCCCATTAGAGGGTGACAAACAGACGTCCGCTCGGCTCACTGCTGTCAGAGCGCGGTAATGAAAGACACATCAGCTTCAGAAAGAAGCAGAGGCGGCAGACGAGGAGATGAGAGAACAACAGCAGGCCGTGCACCGACACTTTCTAAGACTAATGGCTTAAATGCAACGGTGCAGCACTGCAGAGGAAGGAAAAAAATGCTCTATAAACTATGTAATGAGAAGACAAAAAACAGAAGCAAAGAGAGAATCACACCAAGATGAAAAAGATCCAACAGAAATTCTGGAAATGCAATATAAAAAAGCAGTTTGGGCACGGGGGGTGTCCTTTGTGACTCACTGAGCTAAATATTTCGGAGTTGCGCCATTAAACAGCAAAATACAACATCAAAATTATCTTTGCTTCAGCCAAATTGCCATCAAGTGATTTAATGGTACTAATAAAGTCAAGACATTGCATGGCATCTATCTTCAGTGCTGTGCAGGAAAACTGTGGCGCATGTAATAAAAGTGGTTATTCCCTTTGCAAGCGAGGATGCAGTTTGTGAGGTTTGCAGGAAGCCACTGCTGCAGTACATAACCATGAGTTATGAAGGAGGCAATAGACAGGTGGAGCTGCAGAAGTTATGGATGGAGCACCTTTGGAGTCTTGTCATCATAAGCTATAGACGCTTGTAGAGGAAAAGTTGATTGCTGATGCAGAGCGATGCCAAGGTAAATTGTGTCACTTGCTGTCGGCTCAGTAATCTCAGCAGAAAGGAAGAATGAGACATGGTTTTGTCCGGGAGGGGGACCGCATATTTCCTCTGCAATCTGCCTTATCAAATCTGTATTTCTTCTGCAGTCATCCTGCTATGAAAGAGAAGACGGACTCGAAGCAAAGAAGTGAGCGTGGTCGTTTGGCTTTATCGGATTAATTTATTGGTGTTTGTGGCGCATCGGGCACGGCACTTCCCGCTGCAGCCAGCTCTCTTGCCAGGAGTACGCAAAATGAAAAGTTATGAATTCATTAAGGTTTGAGCTCAGAAAACATAAAAAAGTAAAGTTGAAAGCAGCAACATCTGTCGGTTCCTCCTCAGTGCATAATGCAGGCATGCTGGGGTGGTCATGCAGTAACTAGACGCTACAGCTCACATGTTTTTGCTTGTTTATGTGTTACTTTCAAGTAGTTAAGATCATTAAACTTTTAAAATAACCCAACTCGGGAAAAAAAAAATTTGAGACTGGCATCAGTCTGTTTTCAAATAATTGGGGTGAGGTCGTCTGTCACGCTTTTGATTCTGCCGACATTTTCACACTTTTGGCAGGTTGGTCCAGGTTAATGCGTTCACTGGTATGAGCATTGGAGTATAGTGGTTAGTGCTCTCGCCTCACAGTGAAAGGCAGGGGCATTTCCTGGACCTGGAAACATCAGGGCTGAGGCCTTTCCCTCACTAAAGACTGGGAGAATTTACGCAGTTAAAAAAGCCTTTTAATGAAAGTTTCTTGAGCATCTTGTTTAAAGACAAATACTGCAATATGTACTTCAAAACATATTTATTTTCAAATTTAAACACGGCAATGTAAAGAATATCATATAAATCAATTACGATCTTATGAGGAAGACAAAATTATCAAATTTGATATTACAGGCAATTACTGTTTTGTTTTTCCCCCTACAACCAAAATTTTTTTTCTGTCAGGTTGCATGGTGGACTTTTGTGTTTGCAGACAAATTTGATTCAGTATTTTGCTGTTACTTTTCTTTTTTCAAGACTACTTCTTTCTTTCAATTACATTTTCCTTCTCATTTTTACCTCTTTCCTTCTCTCATTTGCTTTCCCTCTCTCTCTGTTTTCCCTCCCCTCCTGCTATTTTCATGTCACCATCTGTTAATTCTCATCTCTTTCTGCCTCTTTCAGTTGCAACTTTCTTTTTTCTTTCTTCATCATCTTCTAATAGTCTGTTTAGTTCTTTGAAAGAGGAAGTGTTAGGTCAAAGCAGAATCTTATTTTAGTGGTTCCAGACTATTCCAGCCATTCAAATGTTGTAAATCAAGTTGATTGAAATGCTCTTTTCTGCTTTCCAAACATGCTTGATGGAAAGCAATGATGTTTCACCTGCTGTGCTAGTGTATCTGCAGTCCTCAAATCACTGACGTCAATTGGGACGCTACCTGTTGTTGTGTTCCTCATTGGACTCATGTTCACCTCCTCCATCGGTCTCCTTCTGTTTGCTGCCTGCTGCTCTCTTCTCCTCATTCTCTGTCCTATTTCAGTCATATGTAAATAAAGTATAACATCAGATGTATTTCATAATTATAAAGGTAACATTACAGAACATTATGTCTCTGAATAACAAATGTTATAAAAACACATCACCTTCTTCTTAGTGGCTATACAGAAATTCTGGACCTTTTCTAGTGAGTATATCAATCACCATGTCATGGAGGTACCACATTGAAATTCCTGGTAAAATGCTAGGCTAACGCTTTAGCTAACAAAAGTGCCATCAGATCAGACAGGTGGTGTTCATAACTTTGACATTCCCAGCGTGTTTACCTGTTTCATGTGTTTGGACAAAGTCTTCCCGCCTTACTTCAGCCACACAACTGAAGAAATGTCCCAGCTTTGTGTCTCAAAAACCCGTCGGGTGTCCATTTTTTGTTGAACGTTGCGGCCATAAACATTGGGACCGCCGGGAAAGTTCCGCGAATAAAACACAGAGGATTTTTTCCCCCTCTCTGATCAACTCCTCTCTGATTGGTCAGACCACTGTCTGTGTTGCATTCACCAAAGCTAGGAAAATACAAAACTGTCATTAACGTGAATGTTAAACGGCAGTTCTGAGTCGAGTAAAAACATTCGGGGCTTGAAGAAAATTGTTCGGGGCTAGAGCGGGAATGCCCAGGCCAGGCGACGCCACTGAAAGGTTATCCCAACTAGGACATGCCTGTGTGGAGTTTGAATGTTCTTCTCATGCATGTGTAGGTTTTCTCTCACAATCTTAAAATATGCTTCATAGGTTAATTGATCACTCTTTGTTAGTCTAGGTGTGAATATGTGTGGTTGTGTGGTTCTGCAAAGGACCGAAGAGCTTCTAAGGGTCACCAGTGTTGGGGGTAACGGATTATAAAGTAACAAATTACTGCAATTTCAGCATTTTTGTCAGTAATGGAGTAACGTCACAAATTACAGTTGAAATGTTGGTAATTGCATTATTATTGTTATTCAGTTCAATTATTAGGTTATTTACAATTACTGGACAATAGATGTCAGGGAGCAGATGTCCGTTTCCCCTACCGACCACCATTGCAGCAGTCACAATGCTTTCCAAACAATGCAGTACAAACAAAGAAACAATGCAAGGAATCCTCTCAGGTGTGCAGTGAGACAGAGGTGAGCAGCAGAGCAGAGACACGCCCCATGTGGTCAATTAAAATGACTGAATCAACTTTAAAGCCGTTCTTTAATTGTGACAAGAGACAGCTCTTTCCTGAGAACCGTTTTGTCTTATAATTCTTTCTAATAATTCACTCTGTCATACTTTGTTTTTCTCTCTAAGCTGCACGTGACTAGTGGTCAATATGAATTCAATGCGCAGGTGATGGAGGTGCATAGTTCGTTAGACTCGCAGCTGTGCAGAACTGTGCACAAAAGGCAGATGTGGTGGGAGAGAGAGATAGGTGCAACTCATTGTAATGGAATATATAAAGTCTGCCAATATGAACATGGAAGCAGTTAATAGTTCTTTGTGTTTTCAAAAGACTGGCTTAGTTGAAGATTTGATAGGCATACATATAGAGATGAATAAAAACATTACAGTATTCCCCACATCTGACTTTGAGCAGTGGCATAAACTATAGTTGTAACTTATTTGTGTGTCATTTTTCAATGAAGCCAGGTTATTTTTTTAACTATGTTCATACCTAGCACAAGGTTATTACTTTAAAATGATCGTTTTTTTTATTGGATTTTATTAATTTACCTTTTTTGAAGAACAGAAGTCCTATTGAGATTTAAACATTTTTTTTCAAAAGAGCCCTGTTAAATGAAAGACAAGAGGACCTTGTTTGTGCTAAACTGTTTTTCTCTTGAGAATTTGTACATAAGTGGAAAAAAGTAAAGTAATGAGTAGTGAATTACTTTTTCAAATGGGTACTGAGTTAAGTAATCAATTACTTTTTAGAAGTAACTTACCCAACACTGCTGAGGATGCACCCTGCCTTTGCCCAACAGTAGCTGGGACAGGCTCCAGCAACAGTTAATTATCATTAGTTGTTTCACAGCTGGGTGTGGGAAATATCTTCTCTGCATTTGACCCATTCCCTGGAGGAGCTGGAGACACGCGAGTGAGAAATGTGCTCAGGAGTCATTTGTTGGGTTAACCCCCCAAACCAAGGATTTGTGGGATGAATGGATATACGGATGGAAAAAGGTACGGATGGATGGACAGACGGACAGATAGATGGAGGTTTACTGGAGTTTATTTACTGTCTCTGAATAACTCAATGCTCTATGAAAGTTCTTTTAATTTCAGAAACTGTTTCTCTCTCTTGGCTTCAGGACCAATAACTAAAATGTCAGTTTCTCCTTAGCCATTCATGATTTCATGTCTAAGATCTTTTGGCCTTGTCTCATCAGGAAGCATAGTTATCTACAGCTGGTGTCATCAGCATGCTATGAAAGCTGATGTTGTGCCTCTTGATGACATTCCCCAGAGGAAGCATGTAAATGATAAAAAGCAAGGGGCCAAGGATGGAATCTTGAGGCACACCACATTTAATTTTGTGGACTCTAGAAAAGTGTGTCAATGTTTACCATAAAGTTTCTCTCCATGAGATAGGATTTGAACCACTTGAGAACAGTCCTTGAAATGCCAAGATTTTTAGGTCTGTTTAAAAGGGTCAGGTGATCAACAGTATCAAAAGCTGCACTTAGATCCAGAACTAATACTGAGATCTGACCTGAATCCAGGGCACACCTGATATTATTAATGATCTTTAACAGGGCTGTCTCAGTACTGTGGTTCGTTCTAGAACCAGACTGGTTTATCTCAAAGATGTTGCTTCGTAAGAGAAACTTTGTAACGAGTCAGAGGCGGTCGGACCCATATGCAGTGTTCATTCACAATTAGAGCTTGGATCAAAGACGGCACGGACTTGTCAGAGGCTGAAGCGGACAGTGGTCAAGGGCAGGCAGGAGTCGAGGCAGGTGGCTAACAGGAGAGGTGGAGGATCAGAACCAGGTCAATATCAAAGAGCTTACAGGAAAGAGTGCTTAGAATTGTCAAGACAAACAATACTTTGCAAGGAGCAAAGTCTAGGCCGGGCATCTAACTATGATGAGGCTGATGAGTAGATAGGACACAGCTAGTAGAGATGTGGGGGATCAATATTCAGGAGAGGGCTCCTTCTGGTGATCCGAGGTGGACGGCTGAATCCTGTCAAACTCATTCAGCTGATTAAAAACAAGCTTTTCCAAAATCTTGCCTGAAAAGGGCCACCATGCCCAGATTTTTGCATTTTGGGTCCTAAACCTCCAGTTCCTGACAATTCTATCCAATGTGACTCTAGTTCTATTTTGGGATTCACAGCTAAGCTCTCTTTTGCATCTGATCTTCTAAACACAGGCTTTTGTTGTGATTGGAAAGATTTTAAGACAAAAAGATTGTTGAACTCAATGATACAGAGTTTAAAGAAGACAATTCTAATCTGAAAATATTATATTGAACAATTCAATTAAACTCTATTTTATTTATATAGCCTAAAATCCCAACCATTGCCGTTTCAAAGGGCTTCACAACGGTATTTATGCAAAGAACATAAAGTCAGTCATAAAAATATGAACAATAGCTGGTTGCTAAACTAAACTAAACAGACTAAGCTAAACTGGCATCCCTGCCCTTAGACCCTCCTTCTCAGAGATGAAGAACTCTTAAAAAACTCTATCTTGGGGAAAAAAATAAGAAACCTCAGGGATGTCCACATGAAGGAGGGATCCTCTCCCGGGACGGACAAGCAATGTGGCAGAGCTGTTAAAGAATAATTAGCTTATCTAACTACAACTACATGCTTAAATAACAACTACATGTATTAAAAGTGTAGCAGATGGGCTTCATCCAGATTAAACTGTGGGACAGCTGAGGGTGCAAGACGAGCCATAGGCGAGGTCCATAGCCAAAGACAGGAGCACAGATGATCCATCTGGAATCTTTCAATGGGAAGCGGGAGAGAGGGACAACATATGAATTCGCCCTGCACCAAACAGAGGGATGATGACGTGCTGACGGGAGCTCAGAGGAGAGTTGTAAACTGCTACTCTGTGCCCGGGTCCCGTCTCTGGGTTGTCAGGTTGCATGACTAATGCTAGCAGAAATGTTTCTAGAAAGAAGAGCAGCGCTGTCCACAATGGGATGTATGCCATCTATCTGCATAAGACTGGGCTTTCCCCAAAACACACTCCAAACGAACTCTACAAGGCCAATGCCATTTTCAGCAGTTAATGAGCAGTTAAATGATAAGTGGCTGTACATTTCATCACTCACTAGGTTCGGCAGGGGACCAGAGAAAATTAGTGTCTGACATCAAATTAGCAAGTTTATACATCAATTCTACATTTAATTTAAGGACCTCTGTCTTCGTCGGGTGTCATTACCGCCTGCATGAATCATGACTTCACGGTACCTGGACTTACTCTGGGCTAACATCCCAAAGTTTCCTTCGATGTCACCAACTCTGGCCCCCGGATGACACCTGACTGTAGCCGCTGCGAGCGTCACGTGTCTGATTTAAGAGGAGCCAAGAACCAGAGATGACGGTGTGTTGCTGAGGGGGGAAAACCTATTACATAGTGGGAGCTTTGGGAGCTCAAAGTTTTTGCGTTTAGCACTGCTTCCTTTCCACCAGAACAAACCCATTCTGTCTTCTCCGGCTGCTGACTGGGAGGGGCTGGGGTGCTAGCTAGCTTAAATTTAGTTTCAGACCTGTAGTGAGGAAGCTTTTAAATCACCATAAATACGGATCTTTTTTTTTTTTATTCCCCTGGTGTTTTATTTTGTGCTAAGGACCAAACTTCCCATCCCTGCACAATCTGCTCTGTGTTGTATTGCTTCGCCGTACTCAGATGTCTGACTAAAGTTGAAACAATCTGCTTGACTAATATTTTTCTGACATATTAACCACATTTAAGCTAATTGAACCAGCAGACAGCAACTTGTTAGACCATGACTAACAAGTTCAAGCTGCCTTACTGTCATGCCTCTTCAGTTGTGTAGGGCAGCAGTTTCTCTTGCTCTCACCTGAGTCAGAGCCGGGCCGCAAAGACAGAAGCGGGAGATCAGAACCACGTAAACTGAAAGAAAATGGCTACCATATAGTAACGTGGGGTTTGTGTAGCAATATTTTTTTCTTGTATCTCTAACAGGAATCTATTAATATAAATTTTTAAAAAAAAAAAGAAAAAAGACAGAGCACTTTTTAATGTGAGGCAAAAAGGGCGGGCACTCAAGTACCCCTATGGCCCTATGTGTGCACGAGCCTGTCCAGGAGGTTCTCAAAGAAACAAATGAAGATGGAAAGAAGGCTAGGCCACATTCAACTCATTTCAGAGATCATGATCCTTGGGTAAAACATGGAACATCTGGATTCTTCCCGAATGCTCTTGTGAATTTTCTCCATATGACAAAATGCATGTAGTCACTTTAAATTTGTTTACCTCAGATTATTTTAATTCAGTGTACTCCACAACTGTTGTGAAAAAACACACACAAAAAAACCCCTTAAATGATTAAAAATGGCTTTTCACTGTTCACATGTAAAAGAAATGACCAAAACACAAGAGATTCCTGTTTGCAGAAGCATTTCTTTCCAGACAAAATTGCATCCAAAACTTTCATGTTTGACTTTTATTACCAAAATGCAGATCTTAAGCAGGATAGCAGACACCTAAAATTTAGGCAGAATGAATAACGTGGCAACCATCATGCTGCCAACTGTGCCGGCCCTCTGTGGCCTGTTTAGCCAATCACAATACAAGGATTTATCACATTCCGGGTTCAGAACATTGCTCAGTAGAAACATGCTAAACTAAGAGGAGACCATTTCACAGGGAGGGGTGGTGCAAAGAAAAACTCAAACCTAATTCATGCAGGAAAACAAAGCGTCAGAATTCAAACAATGCTAATCCATCCACCACTTAATCTGACCAAGCTTCTATTTGTAACTTTTATTGACTTTGTTACGAAAATGTCAACAAATATCAGAATAATTAATATCTGCTGAGTAGAAGATGCTGTAAGGAGCATCAAATTAGAAAAATCATCAGATTAAACACACAAAAAAGGTAATTATCTACTTTGGTAACTTCGAGTGACTAAGCTCATTAAATTGATATACACATAGATTATCGGCAATGGTCTTTTTCACTGAAAGCTTTTGTCACAGGAGAAAACAAATGAAAATCCTCCCAGAAAAAAAAAATCTTCAGCAGCTAAGATAATGGGGCACAAAGTGTTCTTCTATCTACTGTGGGTTGGTTCTTCTCAACAGAGAATGACACTGACATTTCCTCTGTGATTTGGATGCTTAAAAAGCAGCTCGCCACGAGAAACACCAACACCACTGAGCTATTGAATGCTGGCTCCACAAAATCATTACGCCGTTTCCTCTCAGGTTAAAAACGCTACACTAAACGGCCACTTAGGAATATGGATCGGACGTGTAAAACGGTGAAAGGGCAGGTTAATGCAATCAATTATTTTTTAACAGTAATGGCTGAGCAAGAGTCCTCGACATACCCACACAGTCCATCTCTGTGTAATGTAATGGGTCTCAACGATTCTTTTATGTGGGCTTTTGCAGGTGTTGGCCCTCCAATGACAAGGGACAGAAGGTCAGGCAATTTGAAAAAAAAAAAAATCACATTTTATGCTTGTGTTCTTTTTAACCCGCAATTAAAGCAAAAATGCTGTAGAGTGCTAAAACTGCTGCTGGTGTATAGCTCAACACATTTGCTAGACTTAAGTAAGATGAAAGAAGTGATGAAGTCTTGACCACTTGGGTGTGGAAAATCCCAATGAGCTTCATAAGCTTCGTCAGATTCATCAGTTATAAAAGACAGCTAACACTTTAGGCTAACTAATAATCTAAAGTTATTTCTGATTTGTTTGATGCTCTCTAAATCTTTATGATATTTCCTAACACTTAGCTGAGATATTGCTCTCGTTTTCTGATCAAGCATTTGAGCTAATTGTATTTACTGTGCCCTTCCTGTTTGTAGTGTAAATGCATGCCCATTACCAGTCAACATAAAGCTGGCAGGGACCTACGTTACCGAGCAAATGAGCACGCGGCACATGAAAACACACCACGGGTGGCTAAAGGAAGACGACAGATTCCTCTTGGAGCCCACATTACAGCAGGGAGTGGGTGTAGAAGAACGTGGTATAGCCAATGTGTGAATAAAGCGACATGGGGCAAAGATATTGGATCTTCTTGCGTCAGTCTGTTTTCTCCTCATTAGTAACTCTGTGGGACTACATGTGCAACTGACCAAAGTGCTGAGATCTCCTCTGCAGCGACTCCACACAGAGGTGTCTGTAATTTGACAGCAAGGAAGCTATTTATTTTTCTACCCTGGAGAGCAATCAGTAATCATCTTATCTGTACCTTTATTTCTCTTTACTCTGCACTGACACTTCCATTATCTTTTGTTAATATTACTATGATAATGTATTAAACTGGTACTCTCTTTAGCCTTAATTTCTCTTTCTTTATAGTTGTGTTCTCTTGCTGTTTCGATGCTATCCCTGTTTTATTTGAAGTTTTGTCATTATGACTCTGATCATCCTGTTTTCACATCAATCTTGACAGCATCTTCTTTAATGACGTTGGTCCATCTGTTATATTGCTCTTTAAGCTTTTAAGTTTGAAATACATTTTTAAATAACTTTTTTAAGATTGAGGTTTCATATTCCCTTTTTGGTCATTAAAATAATCCTGTGGACTGGTTTTCAAGCAGGAGATTTTAGTGAAGTTTACACCCTCTCTTGGTTCTAGTTTGATTTCACACATAGTGCTCACTAAAGTAAACCGAAGTCATAATCAGACCAATTGCTCAAGCCATTGGGAGACAGTATTGCCTGACTAAAGCCTTAGTCACTTGCACTCATATTGGTTAACCCATAAGGGTGCTGTGGATTTTTCTGCTATCCGGGTCCATCGAGAGTCCTACAGAGAAGCGGACATGTGTCTTGCAGTCACTTGTGGCTTATTACGGCCACCTCAACCAACGTCATGAAAATGGAATGTACGATTGTCGCGTGTGATGGTAAGTGTATTATGAATTATTCTCAAGGTTAATGGAAGTTGCACACATTGAAAACATGCTGTTGTAAGGGCCCTTTACGCTACACTCAAGTCATTAGTAAGTTGTGAGCACTGGCCTCTCACTGACAAATGCCGCACACACAGGGTGTGCACATGACACGTGCCCATAGGATGCCAAGATCAAGCATTAAACACTCACAAGCCTGAAAAAAAATCCGTAAGACACGTGTGTGTCACTTACTTCACACTTACTTACCTTTACATGTTGTATAAGTGCTCACTACAACCTGTTGTTTGCAGCATGCCTGTAGGAAAAAAATGTAAATTTAGATTTCCGCACAACAGGCTCACCATGTAGTCTACTATCTCAAAATTTTGTGGTGGCCCTTATTCACTCTTAAGGGCAATGGTGATGACGTTTTCAGTTGGGAAAAAAAAGGCACCAAGAAGGAAAACCAACCTGTCTTGTTGATGCTCTGAAAATGTCGTAATGGTCTGTCAATACATCACTCTTCAAATATATACCAGTGTTTTTGTTTATCTCTGTGGGTGAGTAAATCACCTTCTGCTCAATGTGGACGAGACCAAAGAGATGGTGACAGACTTCAGAAGGAAACGACAAGCTTCACAGCCCCTCAGGGCAGGGATGTGGCAGAGGTGGAGGAATGCAAGTCCCTGGGAGTAACCATTGACAATAGACTGAGCTGGAAGACCAACAGTACAAGCTGTGTACAAGAAGACCTGCAGCAGACTCTACTTCTTGAGGAAACTATGGTCTTTCAACGTGTGCAGCAAGATGCTTGAAATCTTCTACCAGTCTGTTGTAGCCAGTACATTGTTCTTCTCAGTGGTTTTTTTTTTTTGGGGGGGGGGCAGCATAGTGGCTAGTGACACAAAGAGGCTGAACAAACTGATCAGAAAGGCTGCCTCTGTAATCGGGTGCAAAACTGACACATTTGAAGCTGTGATGGAGAGGAGGACTTTAAATAAACTCGTATCCATCATGAACAATACTCAGCATCCTCTCCATCCTGTACTTGACGGTCAGCGGAGCGCCTTTTCCAAGAGGCTAAGGCAACTTTGCTGCCATACCAACCCCTACAGGAGATCATTCCTACCTCACTCTATTGGATTATCTTTGTGCCATAGATAGACTCTCTTGATGTTGATTTTTCCGAAATCTGTTACTTGTCCTATTGCTTCTGTACACTGCTGCTGCAACATACAATTTCCCAAGCTGGGATCAATAAAGTATCTTTATCTTATCTTACCTTTATCTTTTGTCCAAAGTAGATTCAGATTGTCAACAGCTGCATTTATTCTGTTGGTCATTTCATATATAAATTGGGAGCTCAGGTGCTTTATAGATTTTGGCCTTTTTTTTGTATACATGAAACCCAAACATTCCCCTTTGCTGCCCCCAAGTTTTTGATTGACGAGTGGTCCAAAAAAAGCACAACAGTAAACACTAACCTGCAAGGTTGCTCTGGGAAAAAAAGCTAAACTAAGTGGCGCGATGTTAAAGGTGAGAGCTTTAAAAGCTTACTCTGGTGTTGATGAGTGCCTTGTGTGGAAAGAGGCGACGTGATTCAATGCTCTTGACAGTCATGTGTTGCTGAAAATCACAATGCAGCGAGAAGCCACGGCACCTTAAATGTGGCTTCCCAGCCCACACCGAAGACAGACGGAAGCTACTTAGCCTTTTCCAATTATGTCTTTAAGTTAATTGAGAGGAACATTCTTGTCTGCGCTGCTGCACTGATGGGCAGAACTACTAAAACGTATTTATTAGAAGAACACAAGTTATAGCCATACTGTTATTAATATGTTTATTTTGTGCATGTTCTGTATTTTTTATAGCATGAGAGAGCCAGCGGCGCGCGCAGGATACTTAAGAAGAGGAGATGAATGCATAATCAATCTCTGCTTTTCAGTGTGAGAACAGTTGGCTCCAAAATTCTTTCTTCTTGCAGCTCAGCTAATTTGATTTTAAATCTGGCCTGTTTTGGGTGCATTATGGGATGTGAGCTGTCATCTGAGAGCTGATCAAATCCTCAGTAATGAACAGGGATGCAACGCTAACATACTGGAGCAGTGTCTCTAAAACTGACTCGCGGAGGTTTCAGAGGTAACGATGTTCGGAAGAAGAAAAGATTGGGATTCAATTGCTGCTTGTAATAAAAAGTAAATAAATAAATAACAATTTAATCTGGAGACGGAGGCGGACAAGTTAACATGGTCAACCAAGCAATAAGGGCAAGGGGAAATTGGAGGATAAAATAATTAAATTTAAGTGTGTGGGCAGTTTTCAGCTGAGAAGTGACAGCCGATGTTATGTACTGACTCCTCTGTGATTCAAGGTTAAGTTTTAACAAGAAATGACGCTTCATAATAAGGAATTAAAGTTTATGTTGTCTCTTGTTTGATTTAGTTAGAAAAAAAAGTTTAAATATGTAGTCAAAATGTGAGGTATAAACGATTATAACAACCACATGTTATTGTTAAAAAAGACCAAAAGCAAACAAAACATTTCAAACAGGTTAATGCAGATTTAAAACATATAATTTCAGGGCACTTTCAGTTTTACCCATCCAACTCGTTTTTTGTAACTATAGAAAATATGAGCAAATACATGATTGTAATACATTTAAATATGAAGGTATATGAATACAAGTAGTTTTTTCACAAAAGATTAAGTTGACATCTATATGAATGATCATTTAAAGTAAGGTGAGGGTAGAGATGGGTCATTTTAGGATTTTATCTGGTACTTGTGCCAAACCAGTACTTTTAAAACCTAATAGGTGCTCAAACCTGTGTTTCAAAAATGAAAAATACGCCAATTTTCTTCCCTAAAAACCTTTAAGTGTGATGAAGCAGCCTAACAGGGTGAAAGAAAGTGCTTGAAGTAAACACATATTCCATTGCTCATTGCCACAGTGGTGGTCTTACACTTTCTCTTTACTTTCTTCTTTACCATCTGAATTTCATTTCGACTGAATCTGACCCATTCTTATGTGAGCCCACCCACAAACACTGGAACGGTCAAATGATTGGCTGGAATTATCCAGTAACACTAAGAAGAATACAAGTATTGACAAGTCTGAGAAAAAAGCAAGGTCTAATGAGAGGGATGTCAGTTTAGCTTACCCTGCTTAGTTTAGTTTAACACCAGTTATTGTTTATATTTTATGACTGGCTTTATGTTTTTGTTCAGATACCGGTGTGAGACCCATTGAAAGAACTGTCTTGTAATATTGGGCTATATAAGTAAAATTGAAATTTAAAATTGAAGTCCGAAACAAAGCACCAAAGTGAACAACCGGAATCAGTGTTTTTATATGGTACAGAGTTTTGGAACTCAATCTTATGTAGGGTGGTTGGGCTTTGGACAATGATTGTGCTCTTGTGACATTGAGATTGGACCAGTGATGGGACGCATGGACTTTTATTTATAACAATAGGATCTCAGAAATCTCCAAACTCTCCCTGACTGTAGCTCTCAAACATGGAGCCTAAGAGATTCCTATTGCAGTCAAAACTTGCGGCACAATCTAACCACTTCATGAATCAGTCATATAGTACAGCCAGGCAGTGAGGCTTCACTACTCAGCATATGCTTTGAAGCCTCAATGCAGAACGTCACATCACCTGCTTGCCTGACCGTTATAATTTTAGCAGACATTAGCGTCAGTAAATAAATACCTAATCTGATCCTTAAACGAGAGCTTAGAGGAGCAAAACTGCTGATAGGATAATTTCAAAAGCTCTGTGTTGTTTAGAACATTAGAGACATTTGATTATTGAAAAAGGTTCTTAATGAAAACACGATGAAGAGAAAAGCTCAATGAGGAAATGGCTTTCAGAATGGAGTTCTTCAAAGCTAAGTTGCAAGTCCTCATTTTGAGATTCATGCTGCCACTCAAAGAGCTGCTGACTTGTTTGAGAAGTTGAAGTATAAACCAGGCAGCACCTTTTGACTTCCGACTGAAGCACACCTAAAAACAATTTACTCGTCAAACAATCCCCTCAGTATTCGCTCCCTGTAAAACAGTCTAAATAGTTTCCATATATATTTGGCATCCAATTGTACTTTTTTGGTTTCCTAAGGCAAATTCACTCGATTTCAGGAAGTCCTCGATTTGTTAGATTTCGAGTCACAGCAGAGCTCATAAACAGAATCGGTTCAGGAAAAACACCATTGCAGCCTTTTATTTACCTTTCCAGGCCTTGTTTCTGTGGAGGACTCAAAAATATTTGTGGTCACTTTTCCCAAATGTTCAGCTAAGAGAATATACAGAAGTACTAGTAAGAGTACCATAGATTTAAAGACAGATGTTAATATTTGAAGATCTTTTTGTAATTCCTAATGAAATATTGTTGTAGTTGGACCTCTTTAGACATTTTTTCATCACCAATAACAGCTAGACTAGAGAGAGTTTAACCCAAATGCATTTATCTCTACATTTGCAACAGCTTTGTACAATCACAGCAAAGCAGAAACTGGAATTTTTCTACAACACTAAATAAGAAAAAAGCCACAAGGTTTATTCATTGCCTTGGCAGTGCTCCTAACAACATGGCAGTAATGACCCTGTTGGAGCAGGAATGAAGCCGAATCCCTTTCATCCACCATGGCTGCTTTGGTCACAGCATTAGCATTTCTGAACAAAGAAGTGATAAACCAAGGAAAAGAACGGCCCACTAAACAAAGGAGTTAAATAGAATCTAAAGTAAAATAGAGAGGAAAGGAATTAGAAAGGTTGTAAAACCAGCCTCTCCTCACATAGTGCTATAAATCTCACTGAGCTTCCAACCTTGATGAATGAGTCCCAAAGAAGATATTGGTCTTTCAGATGTAAAGAGCAGCTTGGTTGTGAGGAGCACCTTGTGAAGGAAAGAAGACAGGAAGGTTAATCTGAGAGAATCTGGAAATGTGTGAGCTCGTTCAGCAGAGCTGATGTGGAAGACGGTCAAATCTGTACACCTTCACTTATTCTACGGAACCAATGTTGGACAAAATTGTGCAAAAATGTACATTACTCCCAACCATTCATCAGTTTTATCGATACTTTATATTACATCAATGTACTAAGAGTCGATAACTTCCACACCAGATCAATCAATCAAAATCAGAACATTTTCAAACGCCAAGTCATGGCCTCAAAATTAAAACTTGGGTTTTGGCTGTCTGGTAATTGCCTTAAATTTGATTAGTACAAATGTGAACTCTTTTTCAGTAATCACTAACAATAGATTACATAATTTCACTTTTCATACAAAAAAAAAAACCTTCTATCAACTATGGTACAGATTTAGTTGAATTCAGGTCTTTTTTCTAACCTCTGCACTTAGAAATGTATCCTAATGACAGAAGACTGGACAACCAGTTGGCTTCAAAGGCTGAAGTGTATTGATTGAGTTTGTATGTAACAACATCTGCCCAAACCCAACTGCTGCAACGGATAACCAACAATGAGTTTCCCAAATCATATTTTCTGCTTAACCATCTTCCAACAAGGATGAGTAATCTGCTGAAAAAAGAAAACCCCAAATTAGAAAGGGTGTCTCACGGCAACAAACGAGAATCAGGAAAAAATTAAAGAAGACAGAAGAGTCACCCTTTATGCCCTTGACAGTGGATTTGTTTTGTGCTAAGATAAAAATGATTTTGACCACATACGTACAATATGGGGTGCATGTATAATTCAACTATTTGTGTTTACTCAAAACTGAGGTGACAGTTAATTCTTCTTCTACCAAACCTCCCAGACACAGTACTCATAAGAAGATACCTTCTCTGTTACTGGGTCACCAACTGTCCTTCAAGTTAGTAATTTGGTTTTTGTATTTTCTGTCAAGAGTTGTTTGCAACAATACAATATATCAGAAATGAAGCCCTATGCTACGTCTACAAATCCTCACTCCCAAGTCGTCAAATATGGATGCATAGGTAAGGAGGCCTCTGCGTCTTTTTTTGACACTTTGGGTGCCCCCAACTCATTGTTTTTTTGGTGTGCCGGCTGTTCGTTTTATGACGCGCCAGCTGTTCTGATGAAATCAGGGGTCCAGTTGTTTTGTCGGACGCGATACCAAACACGTACCAAATCTCAGGATGCATCCAATACTGGTACCCTAGCCTGGTCTGCATCTGGAGCCGGTCCCACGCTGGGTACCAGGTTAAGGTTAGGGTTGGGGTACTTGGTTGGGATACCGGTGTGGTCTAGTACCGGACCGGTTTGCAGCCTGGAGGGTGTGGAGTCCTGATTTAATTGGATGAGGCAGTGCATCAAAAAAACACATAGTTGGGGAAACCCAAAGCGTCAGTTTTTTGACGCAGAGGGGTTCTTACCCATGCGTCAATGTGTAACGACTTGGGAGTAAGAATGGGTTGGCTTCGTTCACACTGGCCTGCATAACCTGCATTTAAGCAGTCACTTCCAATAAAAAGTCTATTCAAAAGCGGGTATGTGCACGTTTCAGGCTTACGTGTTCAAAACTTGTGTTCATTCCTTGCTACACATGTTTTTTAGTCCGTTTTTTGGCCTCGCAACCATTGAAAAACCAGTTGAACTCTGACCAATATGGGACTTGGATTTGGTAGTGACGTATGGGTTGCATTCTTTTTTAAAAGACGCAAGTGGCACATATTTGAAAATTGATCATGGAGGGGAAATTAATAATTGTGGTTTGTGCCCGGTTGGATTTATACGACACCAAGTCTTTCAGATATCGGAATAGAGCTGTGAAAAAAAAGCTGGGGAAAAATTCACAAGATCTGCACTGCTTTAACATTTAGCACTAAAACTCTTCCAACTGTAGATATATTGGGTCCTGCTTTATCTGCTGCTGATTACCTGGATCGGGTGTGTTTAGCCAATAAGGAGCTTCAATGGCAGGTTGGTTGGAAAACACAGGGCTATGAGACCTGAATTTGGACACCCCTGATTTAGGGGGTTGACCCCTATAGGTGCTGCTGGTTTTCTTTTCTTTTTTTATTCTGGAGAAGGTTGAACTCAGCAAAATGAAGTAAAAAAATGAATCAGGGTCAGCGGATGGTCAAAGACAAGAGCAGCCAAATCTGAAAGGGAGAATAGTTGTGTTTTGCAATTCCCTTGGGACTGGTACGGCCACCTCAAGGGACATCATACAACTGGAATGTCCCATTGCCATGAGTGTTTGTCAGTGTATTCTGAAGCATTTTTAAGAATAACATTTGTCGCAGGACTTATGACGTATGGGTGATGCTGTCGCACAGTGCCCTTACACTGCACTCTAATCATAAGTCAGATGTGAGTACTGACTCCTGCACACGAATGCCTCATGCATGGGGTTGCACATGTTACACAACTACTCATAGGAAGTCTACACAAACTATGCTCTGATTAAGGTGTGAGTATGTGTCACATAAACAGGACTAACAGACTCCTGTGCAGTCCGCATGATTTCAGGAGATTGAATAAAAAAGAAAATCTCATCTGACACACCTGTGTCTTACTTACTTCACCCTTTCTTAGTCTTGCATGGTGTATAAGCGTTCCCTACAGTGTGGGAAAACTACACGACCAATAGAAAAAAATGTTCATAAACATTGTATGAGTTCTTCTCTCTAAAAAAGGCTCACCAAGCGGTCTACTACTTTGTTATTTTGTGCGGGTCACATTTGTACAAGTTTGCCTATTTTTACCCGCAGTCAGCCCATATCCATCTATGAGGGCAATTGTGATTAAGCCTTTACATTTAAAATGGTGATCAACCACACCATATGTTTGCTGCAGGCATGTGTGAATCTGTTCTTTCTGGAAGGTTGTGACACTGGCTCAGAGACTATTTAGGAGAGATTTCCCCATTTTTTCGCCTGCAGCAATCAAACGAGATCTACTTACATGTAACTACTCGCATATAAGATCAGAGAGTGGAAAATTTCAAAGACAAGAAGAATTCTGCTCCCTTTGACATGTGTCTCACTTTGCATGCCTCTTTGTTCTTAAAACACAGGAAGAAATGAAAAAAAAAAAAGGTGATAAGTTTCAATTGAGCATAAACTCAATCAGAGCGTTGGAGATTGGCCTCGCGAGGATGAAGTAATGTGACAGGCCTAAAGAGGTTAGACGCCAGGTTTATCCAATTAGGGCGCAGCAATAAACAATCCCAGAAAACCCTCCCCCCGCAGACGCTCTCTCGCTCCCTCTGCACTCCGTTTGAAACTTGACCCACCATCTGTTTCCATACACCGCGGACGGATGCTATGAGCACCGGCGCTGTTTGTGCTCAGGACTTGGCTCTGCCAGTCATTAGTATTAGCAAGCAGCCAACTCTTGATGCCCCCCCTTCCTGTCCGCCAAGCAAATATTCACAGACTCAAATGGTGTCGTTTTTTTCCAGATAAGTGAAGAACTGTCTGCAGATGATGATAATGAGACACTCAATTTCCCAGAGTCTGGCCATCTAAGAGATGGCAAGGCAGCTGGATAATCTGGTTTGTGCTGGAGGCCTTACCCATCAAGTCCCTCCACTGCGTTGGCATTAGCACAAAGACGTATTAGCACATTAGCTTGAATGTGATGATGTGCTCTCAGTCATTTAAGCAGAATATGATAGCAACTGTGTTATGGTTATGGTGATGGCTTTATAGAGTCTTTGCCATTGATCTCAAGATGCACCTGCTAATGCCAACGAAGAAGTAAGCAGGCACTCTAAGGAGGTCTTGGAGGTCTATATTAAAGAAAAGAAACAGGAATTTCTGGAGTGATTGAATCCATTTTCTTAAAGATCAGAATATTCTGATGGTTTGAAAAAAGTGCAGCTCTGATGGTATCTATTTTAGTCTTAATTTAAGGGTTCCTAGAAGGACTGGCAGGCTTGCAGTCTAGTCATTACATGCCACAGGCCATAGACACGGATCTATAAATGTTTGGTATTAAACGGACCCATTGATGGCCTGCCCTCACTCCCTTCACTCCCGTTAATGGAGCTTTTATGAATCTCAGGCCTCATTTGCCTCTCATGGTTAGAGGCTTTCTGCGGTCTGAATTGTGTAATAATGGCAAACCCAATTTGCTTGTGCTATGTTAATCTCAACACGCCCCTTCTTTCTCTCTCTGTCATGCTTCCCTAACTGCATTCATCAATGATTCTATTATCACTCTCTTCTTTGAACTGCGTTGTGTGGGCTTGTGCGAGAGAATCATGAAATAAACCGAAATTATGCGGCTGTGCTGATGAAATTCTCAAAAAGCCATTAACGGCGCTGCCATTATATTTGTTAAAGTTCTTTTTTTTTCTGTTCGACATAAACTATAGTATTTCCTCAAACAATCAGACAATATTTTAATGACGTTTTTTTTCTGAAAGCGTAGCACAATGTGGGGTCTTTGGGGCTGCTGTTTGAGCTGCCAGCCACAGAAATGACTGATTGAGGTTAAAGGGATCACATCTGTTTTGTGCTAATTGTACAGAAAATTACAGAATTTTTTTTGTCCTCATATTTAAAATGAGAGAACAATGACTTTTCAATCACAGTTTAAATGTTTAGCAGTGCAAAAACAGCTAATATTTTCAATCAGTTTTGTTCCAGAAAAACACTGTTCTTGTTATTTTAGGGCTGTGCCATTCTTGACCCCCATCAGAGGAACAACAGGCACGACCTACTTCTACTTCCAGGTCAAAGTCAGCAAATAAGACAATGTTGCTCCAAATTTGTTGGCCCAAATTTCAACAGTCCATGCAGCAAAGTCCACAGCAGCTGGAGCTTAAGGTTGACTTTAGTGACACTGACATGGACCTACACCGGGGGTTGTCCTCTTTCCTCTTCCTTTGTCTATTTTATTTTCCATTCTCATGTTTCTGTTGTTATTGTGGCCTTTTTTCTCATGTGGTGCTTTGACTTTCCAAGGGCATTGGTGAATTTTGTATTTCCCTATTACTGTCTCTGGTTGTTTATAGAGTTGCTGTTAATTACGGTGGCCCTGAAGTGCAAATCACATTCACAAATCACTTGACACCAAACAATTTAAATATAACAACGACAATTAGAAAAGCAAAACAAAAAATATAAAAAACAAAATTCAATTTTAGAAATCAAAACAAAAATTCAGAAACCAGAAATAAATAAACGAAAAACTTTTCAGAAAAGAAAATTAAATGAAACATTTCAAAAATCACAACGGTAATTAAAAAAGTAAAACAAATATTTAAAAATAAAATTGTATTTTGAAAATCAAAACCAAATCCCAGAAACCAAAACAAACAAACAAAAAAAAACTTTTTGAAAAATATAATAAAATGAAACATTTTAAAGATGACAACGAAAATGTAAAAACCAAAACAAAAAAATAAAAATAACATTACATTTTAGAAATTAAAAAAAAAATTCCAGAAACCCAAATTTTTTTATTTTGCAAAACAAATTAAATATTTCAAAGATCACAATAACAAATTTGTTTATGTCATCACTCTATTGATGGCATTCACCCAAAGCAATTTGGGATTTGAGAACTGAACTAAGACAGTGTGACTTCTACAGTCCCTGACTCAAAGCTTAAATTATCAGCTCACGGAGCCGCCATTTTGGCTGGAGTTAACTCTGCCTGAGTCCGATTTTCCAAACATGGGGAAAAGAGGCAGGACTGGATTTAGTTTTTATTTTCCTCTTTTGCTTTTGTGTACGCCCACGGTTAATGCCGGTCTGACAGTCCCTCAATTCTAACTCTAGCTGCACTACCTAACGTGTCCAGCAGTGAAATAATATTTACATCATGAATCTTTATTAGTAAGCACTTGGTGTCTTATACATGATATGTAAACACTTGAGCTGAACACTTAATAAAAGTATCCATAATAAATGTTACCCCACCTATTATTAAACTCTATCATAAAAAATACCCCAATTCACTGAAATGGCATCAGACTGATCATGTGACAGTGTTTAGTCCTCCCTCGTCCCTCTACAGCAATGGAATATTCCAGTCAACAGCGAGTTAGCAAGCAAAGAAGTTTTGAATCTGACTTTGCAGGTTTGGGATCTGTTCAGCAGCTTTTAGTTCTTTATTGAAATACAACCAGGGATATGCCGTCAGGGGTGGCAGGTGAAGCAGTGCCTCGCTTGCTGTCAACTGCAGTCATGAGATGAATATCCTACTAATAATAAATAAAATGTGTCCACTAATCTGTTTCATTTATACAATTTCTACGTTTGATCTAATCATTTCATTTTGATCCTCAAATCGCCTCATTTTGTGTATTTCCTGTTTGGTTTCAGCGCAGAGGTTTGCTGAACGGCAGTTTTAGATAGACATTTGGATTTTTGAAATTGTCTACTGTGGACCAATGAAAATGATCTTTTTAAAAAAAAAACGATTAATACAACTGCGGCAGAGGGCTCTATTTTATTGCAAACTGCTAAGTCCACCACTGACTAGAACTAAGCAGCAAGTTCACATAACTTTATGTTTTTTCCTTTAGTCACTTGTAACTTACATTCCTTTTCTTAAAGCAAACTTTATCTATTGAGTTGATAAACTCTATTTGCAAATCTTCACATTTGGAGATGACATCAGTAGTCTTTGTAAATTAAGCTTTTTCACAGGTTTCAAACGTGCCATCTGCTTCAAGTATCAATGTCATTCAGTCACATCATCAACTACTGACTGTGAACAGTGAAGGTAAGGTTATTACAAACATCTATTTTTGAGGCAGACTGAACATATCCATGGAAAATTTCAATCATTCTTTTTGTCTTGAGTCTTTTTGTGTTTACCATCACAGAAACAGGTACCGCTTTGTGTTTCATCCAAGGAACAAAGCAGCAAACGTTGGCAGGTTAAACACTTCATTGGATGCAGATCACACAAAACAGGTGGTGCCAAAAAAAAAAAAAAAAGGCCTGGTTGCAGTCCAGGCTTGGAGGGACACTTTACAAAACCCAGTGTGCGATGAAGCGACATCAAGCAGAGCAAAGTGAAACCAAATAATTGAAACCCCGGCCTATCCTCATTCTTTAAACTTATAGCTACAATGGGTAAGATGCACATAAAAGTGTTGATCTTCGGATATACATATCAATTTCTTTAAATGAAAACATGCAAACATAAGGATGGGCTTGGACTCTCAAATATACTTGAACAAGTACAAAAGCGCACAGTTTGAACTTTGAGAGTTTAAACAAGTGTGAAAAATGTTAATGTGTGTCTGAGAAAAATGCATAAAGTGTTTAGTAAGGAGTTGTACAGCCTTAAAACCATCTAGAATTACTGTAACAAAAATAAAAATGTCTACTTTGCGAACTTTGTCTATTGCAGGTTTATCTTTTCTAAAATTGCCATCAAGTACACAAAAAAACCAATCTGTATCTTTTCTGCTCATAAGAAAAGTATGATTACTGTTCTGAAACGCTGTTCAAGCCACACCGATGCAATAATCTATCAATAAACCACCAAAGAAAACCAACAAACTGTCTAACACCTGCTCAAGTCCATCCCTCAATGGACCAACTCTGAATGAGGCAAAGATCTTTCCCCTATTTCATGTCATACAGTTTAAGATTATTTTTAAGAATGGATTTCCTGTTTTTTTAATTCAGTTTTTACTCATGTCAAAACATTTTTTAGAAAAAAAAAAGAATGAAAACACATGTTGCTGTTTAAGAAGCAAGCAGCTTTACTCCCCACCGCATAATAAAGAAAATGTCTGTTCTTAAAAAAACTAAAATCTTTAAAATGACGTCATCTTCTCATGTATTTTGCATAATTTTTGCAACACTTTTAAACATGTATCTCTACTCTTGCAAATTATGCAGCTGCCATGGGATTATAAAAGTAATGGCCACAGTTATGTACCAGAAAGCATGCGCTCTGTGGTCTGCTTGAATCCTAAAGTTAATCTTATCGCATGGAAATGATGCAGGGGATCCCACAGGCTCTGCTGACTCGTCTTAGAAGCTCCCCTGTGTTCAATTATATTCAGGATCAAAGCCATTTAAACTGTGATGGATCGCAGTCTGCGATAAAGCCCCAGTCCTTTGTTATTTTGCTTCGATCATGGCTCAAAACTATTTGTTTAAACACCCCAAATGCACATGGGACAGGTGAACCAAAACCTGATAATGGGGACATTTAAATACAGGATGACTTCCAATATTCTGAGATTTGCCTCTAAAAAGAAACAGTAGGTTTTAAATTTTAACTAGCTCCTAATGATGGAGAGGGAAACAGAGAAACGCAGTTAATATTTGGTTGCTTACATGTTAGATTTCCAAAATAGGAAGCATATTTTGAAGGGAATCTTTGGATTGGATTCTTTAATGCCTCTTTGTTTATGTTGGTATAACAGACTCACAAAATGATGATAATACCTTTACCTTTGGACTGATGCTTTGTTCAGCAAACTGAAAAATCCGAATCCCTTTTTTCCTAATCCGTTTCTGTCCAAAGTAAATTTTCCAAAATAAGATCAGTCTCATGGAAGCTTTAAAGCCTCTGCATTACATAGAACATAGAGTACCTGATCTAGGGAGGGCTGGTATTACCGTTGCTCCCCCCTAAGCATGGTGTTTTAAGACCCATCTGTGTAGTCCAGTAGCTTTGGGTGGGTTGATGTTTTTCGGTGCCTGTCTGACCTCGTGTGGGTTTAACACCAGAATGTTGTTAGATATTTCTGGTGTTCTGCATGGCTGTGCTGTAACAGTTATAAAAGTGTTTTTCCATCTACTGTATGTAGCCAAAGTTTTTGCAAAGAGGGCCCGATTTGGTGAAGTGGAAATGTGTGAATTTGAACTATTTTAATAAGATTACATTTAAATGAACTATTTAATTACAATGTTACTTCAATGGCGTACTTTTCATTTTTTCCATTGAACACATACATTCAAATATGTTTTTACCAAAATCACTGTCAATTTGTCAAATTTCTTCACTCTTCATTCCCAGTTAGCCTGTTGTAGATACTATAGATACTACAGTATTTCTTGTCTGGTAGTGCCACTATCAAGAAATTGCACACAGTGTTTCTGAAAGTGCCGGATGTGAACGCAGGCCAAACTTTGGACATGCCTGATCTATAGCTTTTGTCTGTTAGCTTTGCTCTATGGCTTTGGAATTTATACACGAACAGGTGTAATCCAGAGAAGATTATTTTGAGTAGTTGTAAATCTACATCAAACCAAATTCTATGCATGATTACACTTAACACAGTTTCTCTAACCATGCTAATTTGTCATCCATTGTTTACTGGAATGCAGTCAAATTGCTCTGGTCCAGAACAAATTGCTTTTTCAGAAGTCATGCAGTAGATGGCACTTTGCACTTTATCAATTCAATCAATCAATAAAAAAAGACTTGAAAGCAAAGACAAAACAGGAAGTGTTTTAAAACTACAGTGTCCTCTCTTTATGAGGTGGGTAACCTTTTGCAGTTTCATTGTTTTGGAGTATTTTTTTTGGCGTAATTGCCTATGACACCCCCCCCCCCCCCCCAACAGATTGTGTCATGCGTGCTGATTGGCTGTAGACTTTTGTTTATCAATCTCCTCCATGCTGTGTGCCCAGTACAGAATGTGTTCAATTTGCCAAATCTACATAATTATTTGATCGCAATCTGATCTTTTATTCTGATTTTTCATTCTATAGAACGAGACTTCATTTTTCTATGAAGGTTCAACTTTGAGAGTTTAAACAAGAGAGAAAAGTGTAAAAAATGTTCATGTCTGTCTGAGAAAAGTGTATAAAGTGTGTAGTGAGGATTTTTACAGCCTTAAAAGCGGAAAAGTAAAATGTTTAATAAAAAAACTGAAACATGAAAAAAACCCATGGAGAAACAAAAAAGTGACAAAACAAAGCAGAGCAGATGACCTGACAATGACAATGAACAGAAAACTAGATTCTTATATACACTGGATTACTTAATGAAGACAGCTGTAAATAATTAACCTAAACCTATAGAGTCTGACAGGGAAAACAGAACATGAAAAGAGCATCACAAAACCTAAGCACAGAATCCTTACAATATTGGGCTATATAAATAAAATTGAATTAAATTGTTAACGTTTCCTTTTGGGAGCAGGAATGCTAATCATAAAAATGTGAACTAAAGAAAATGGTCAGGTTTCATTAAAGGTAGTAGACCAGTCCTATTTCAGAGCTAAAATAAATAAAAAAAAAAAACTATTATCTTTTACTTTAGTGAAGAAATTTGTATCAAATCTGGATAAAACGAAAACACAAAAGCATATAGAGAACAGCACCGGCGGAAAGCCTTAATTTGTAATGTGCTACATGTATTTTAGAGAATTAGATGAGTGAAAAAAAAAGGACAGAGGAATAAAACAGAGCGTAGGAGTTGAAGGAGAGAGCTTCATCTGTGCTGCAAACTCATGGCAGCAAGGAAACAAACCGCAAAAAGAAAAACAAGTGAAGAGGAAGAAGAGGAGGGGTACAGGGCGAAGGACGAAGGGTGTCCTGGGATGTGGGAGTGAACCGGACAGTTTTTTAGTTTCTGTGCTCTGGAACCAGAGGCTGCCAAAACACCACCTACTCACAAGCAGAAGACAAACGAAGGCTCAGAGGCACAAACACCCGAGTGAGAGAAGGAGAGAAACTGGGAGAGGGAGACGGATGGATGAGAAGAAGGGAAGGAGATGGATGAACAGGATCGCGGCAGATTAGAGGAACACCTTTAGGATAGTAACTCAATCTGCTGTCTGCACTGATGATAATGCTCGGCCTCTTTCTGGCTCTGTTTGATTTTCCCTCTATCCTAAAGGTAGTACAACAAAAAATGGTCAAACCTGTGCGGGGCACGCAGGTGGCAAAATATCAAGATTATAGACCCCTCAGTGAACCTGTAAGGAGAAAATGTTCATGCACATTTTCCCACCGGGCATCCTCCAGACTGTACAAGGTCCCCGTTAGTGCTGTTCATGTGATATGTGCTTGCTCCATGCATTGCAGCCTGACTGTTAGAAATAAAGACAATAAACAATCAGAGCTTGGTTTTGTGGACATCTATGGGACATCCTATGGGATGGGTACAAAACTTGGTGCTAAGTTGGTACCAGTACTAATGTATATGATGTTACAGTACAGGATAAAATTGTAGATTGCTGTGCTTCATTTCGGACATGTCAATTACTTTTATTCTGTTTGGTTCGGGAAAACAATTCTAACCAATCATTTTGCCTTCCCAGCAATTTAAGGGCTGGCTCATATAAGAATGGGTGATGCCAAGAGGGTGGGCGGAGCTTCAGTCAAAATGATGAAGGAAAACGTGTCCCTTAATTTTTACTGTCTGGAATGTTTAAATTTATATAGTCTTAACTCAGAAGTTTAATTTGTGTGCACAAAACAGTAAGATAGGCAGAACTGTAAAGACTTTATGTCTGCAGCATTACTCCGAGAAAACAAAAATGCGGATATACAGCCATACGAAACAAACATTGTGTTTCTGCACTGTAAAAGGCCTGGGGGAATACTCAAATATGATTGGCTGCTGGGTGTTCAGGAAGAAGTTCTGGTCACAATGTTCTATATGTGCAGGCTTCTTCAAAACAAACAAATTTTGTTGTGAATAAAACTGCATGCAAATGGATCCAAACACCTCTGCGTATTCATCACAGTTTCCTTCATGGTGTGAACAAAAAACATTCCCTCTTAACAAATGCTTTATTGAATCTTTCGTGACGATCAGCATATAAATCGCTTTCCTTTTCCACTGCAGTTAAGGTCTGCTAGTCCAGCGATGCATTGACTTGTGACCGTGACAACGGGCCGCAGTACATATAAAATAGTCTGCCTTTTGTAAAAAGCGATCTAATCCTAAAATAACAAAAATAAAGTACTAAAAATAAATAGCATATTTATTTATTTTGTAAGTGACCATGTTAGGAGTGGGATAGTAACCAACAAAGTGTGCTTTTTTAGAAACTGACGCACGTCACAGAATCCTGAAGCGGCAGAAGATGGATGCTTAGCAAGTGTGATCAATTTGCGTTAATATATATTCACGTATTATTTTTTTTTATTATTCGTGTTCATTCACGCATTAATGTTGATAGCCCTATTATTTGTTACACGAAACGTGCATTTTTTAGGGACTAAGTGAAGGAGAAGAGGGCATGGAGCCTGACTGACAAAGTTTTGGATGACATACTTGTTACAGGGGTGGCAGGACAAACCTCTACTCCGGCAGCCGAAGGGGAGGGGGGATGGACTGGAGACGCAACGGAGACGATGTACACTGAACTGATGGTTGTGAGATGGACAACCCACACAACGCAAAGGTGATGCACTGCAGATAGAACAGACAGACTGTAAATCTGGCAAAAGTTTGTGTGTACTTAGAAGAAAAAAAATTCTAAAATCAGTGACCGGATGGATGAGAGTTACGTTTACAGTTGTTGTGGCGATGGGTGGTTTAATACGTGTTTACTTCAGCGTGTGTGAAAACAGAGATGCAGCACTGCAGTTAAGACTGTGAGAAAAAAGGAAATAAAGCATCTTAGGAACATTCAAGCGCTCTCCTTTAGCCTGTGATGTTGCTTCATCACACTTAAAAGTTGGAAAAACGAACGACTAGAATTGGTGTTGGGGTATCGTACGACAGCTTCATGAGTGTGTGCATAATTATATCAGCCTCACAAATCCTTCACAATACACGGATGACAAGAGTATGTGCCATTTTTGTTCCTCAACGTGGCCATATGAACTTCAAGGGAACTGTAAGACACACCTGCTCTCCCCTGAAGATTCATCCGCTCCTCTTTGCGATGCATCCTGTGGGTTTTCGTAACAACCCAAAAAACGTTGTCTGTGCAATTCAACTCCCCATGAGGGCTCCATGTGACAAAGACTTTAGTCGTTTCATGGTAGAATTCCAAAACGGCTTATTTCTTACACACCCTTTCCTGGTGATTCTGAGCCAGAATGATCTGTTATCAGACAATAATAGAAACATGACAAATGAGTAGAGTTAATGACCGGCTGCCAGACTGACACAGCTCTGTTTTTGTTCTTCAGAAACATTTTTAACTGAAAGAATGGGCTGCAGATATCTTCAATGAGGCTTATATAATTTGCGTTTGATCAAGTCTTCTAACGTACCCGTTCATTTTAGAATTGACATCTGCATTGTGGGATTTTCAGTGATTACAATAAAATATAAATTCAAAAATAACCACTAATTTATGCACTTTGCATCAAAACTGAGCCAAATCAGACTGGGAGATGAAACAAGATGCATTGAAAGTGTCAAACTAAAGTTTGATTCATTCTCTGACTGTATGCGTCGTTCTCAGTACTTTGGAAAACATTCATTTAATTTGTGCTGCCCCTACATGATGAAACTGCCTGGTTTTTTGAAGGTTGTGGCTTTTTTTGAACACTTCAGGAACAAAGGTAGATTAAGAAATGTGTTTGAAACATTGACCTGTGCCGCCGTTTAAATCCACAGGGACTTTTTCAAAACAATTTTGCTGTAATACAATCTTGGCTGGATAAACCAAGGGGATCCAGGTTCCACAGCTGAGTTGTTATTACTCAGAGATAAAGGGAAAAAAAGCCAGAGGCAAAGTACAATGTAGATGAAATAAATTTAATTAAACCATGTCTCAGTAAAGCGACGGTTCTTACCGCAGACACAGCCTGGAGTTCTGAGAAAACCCCTGGTGTGTTTTAGAGACAGACTCACAAAAACTCCCTCTCAGTCGCATAGATGTGAGTTTTAATTTAGCTTTTTCAGATACAAAAAAATGGAAAATGCAATAAAAAGCTAGTTTTTATGTTGGAATATCCTTGGAACTCAACTCTCTTCAAGTTCAAACATAAACAATATATTTTAAAATAAATCTGCAAGCAGCATTATGTAATATCCAGTTGTTGTTTAGCAGAATGTACTTATCCCTGACATCCCATAGCCGTGAAATCCAGATGTTGGATTGTTTGACAAAGGGCTATGTCAGGGATGGGCAACTCCAGGCCTCGAGGGCCGCATTCCTGCATGTTTTCCAACATACCATGATCTGGCATGTTCTAATTGGCTGGACACACTTGAAGCAGGTAATCAGTCACGAGTAGGGCTTGGATATCTGGAAATCCTGCACACACTGCGGCCCTCGAGGCCTGGAGTTGCCCATCCCTGGGCTATGTTGATTTGGTCAAACCATGGCCTGTATATGAGAAAAGGACCCCTTTAATTGTTGGAGCATTGTGAGTACCATAGTCAGGAGCCTGGCATACTGATACTGTTCTTCAAAATACTGAAAGGGGAAGTGAGAGTATAGTTTTGTATTTTGTTGGTTACCACTGAACAATGTTTGTCAATAAAGTTTGACTTCTCTGTCGCATTGCTCCCCCCACAAAGGCTGAATATTGCATATAAAATAACCAAACATAAAAAACAACACAGTTCATTACAAAAACTTCCCGTTAGCCTGTCTGACCAATTGCCTGCCTCTAACCCCTAAAGGCATCCTGGGAAGTGTATACAAACCTCATTATCTGACTGTTTTGTTTAATTTTGCCCTCTAATCTGATGCGTTATTTATTTTAAAAAATATATATTTTCTTTTGCAGTACAAACATATATGCATGTGGGTCAATCTAGATCCAGGTGGATACATTTTGATCAGACTGTGGTTGAATCAAAAATTTTATTTTTCTAACAAAGAACTCTTGGTAAATTGAATGTGACACCCCTGATCTAATGTCAATATTTTTGTTTAGAAAAAGTAGCAAAAACTACTGCAGTCTAATGAGGGTTTTTTTTTTTTTAAATTAAACTGTTATTTTGCCCTCCTATATATTTTCCAGCTGTTTCTTCCTGATTTATTCATTATTTAACAATTTTCTAAAGAAAAAAAACTTACCTCAGAAAGAACATCTTCTGAATTTGGGATAGACTTTTTGCTTGTTTTTTTTGCACAACCAAAAATATAAAAAACAAACAAACAATGCCCTTCCTGACAGCAGAACCCTTTCCACAGAGTTGCTTCAGATTCCTGTTTTCCAGTGGAAAGGAAGCAGAAGCTCGATAGCCTGCTTGGCTTCCATTTGCTGTCTACACAACCTGCTGCTTAGATAAATGGATAGAAATGTGTAGCAGGAGCACATCAGATACAGACCATCTCAAACCAAAAATACGATAAAAACAGGACTTTAAGGTGCATTTACCGCAGCAGTGTGTCTCTCTAAGCTCAGCAGTGAAGAATAAAAATGTGGCCCCGGGGACAGCAAAGTGAGCAATATCCTACAGGTCCCCCAAGCCCGCTGCTGCTGCGGCAGACACAACCTTTACACCGCCCTCCCCGGAGAGCACTCAGGGATGACTGGGCATCAATATTTAACATGCTACATTCTGCTTGTACTTATCGTATCAGACAGAGGCACAAACTGAAAAAAACACAGAACCGCAGAAAAGTTCTGTAAACTGATGTTCAGACAACATTTTTTTTTTAATCTATAGTGGGGGATCATACTTACACTGATGTCGATACATTTTATCAGCTAAACAAACCTAGTTTTTAAAAAGTTTGGAAAACGTTTAAGAAAACATAAAAAAAGCAACAAATTCTAACAAATTTTTGTTGAATTTGAATAAAAGCCAGTCACCACTTGGCCCCATTTACAAATCACACCCCTTTAAATAGCAACCATTGTAATCAGTTGGATACAGCAGAGGAAGCCATGACAGCAACACAATCTGCTCCAGTTCTTTACTGTACACTCAAACTAATGTTTTTTACAAAAATGTCCAATGTCAATGGTGAGGCAAAGGTTTTGTCAGAAAAATAATTGGACGATTGCAGAAACAGTGTACACACTCTATACTCTAAATCAGATGTCAAATTTATAATTGTTTTTAGAAGATAAACATTTTCTTGAATAAACAAGCACCCAGTGTGGAAAACTAAAGAGTTTAGGCCCCACAGTGCATAGGGATTATGTTGCTCCAACTCTTAGCTGCTCGATCTGCTTCACATTTTTCAGCTTTGTATTGTTTGGTGGAACACAAGCTGAAAAAAGATTTCTAGTTGATCTTTTTGTTTCTAAAACTGTCCATAAAATAACCAGAGAGCAGGGATTTTCTGCTCGTACACTTCCTCATGCTTACATATGGCAGAATATAGCTCATGCTTGTCAAGTTTTGTTTGTTTGGTCAGTTTATTTTGTCAAGGCTGGCCAATCCTGGTCCTCAAGAGCCACAATCCTGCCTGGTTTCCACCTCTCATCAAGGGACAGCTGGAAATCAGGCAGGGTCTTAAGGACTAGATTTACCATCCCTAGTTTCATTTACTTTTTTATAACATTTTATTAATTTTATGTTTTCTTCATCTCTACATATTTTCCAACTTGTTTTATCCTAAACCAGAATTTTGGTACCAACCCAGACCAGGATGACTTTAAATCAGGGGTGTGCAACTCCAGGTCTTGAGGGCCGCATTCCTGCATGTTTTCCAACATACCATGCTCTGACATGTTCTAATAGGCTGGACACACCTGAAGCAGGTAATCAGTTATGAGTCTCTACTCATGACTGATATCTAGAAATCATGCAGACACAGCGGCCCTTGAGGCCTGGAGTTGCCTATCCCTGCTTTAGATGGAATCAACAACATGGATTTAAATGTAAAGCTAATGATAAGTCTCAGTATTTCCTATGTCCCCGACACGTGATTTGATTGGCTTCCACTTTGGCATAATGTCACAGTCTCATTGGAAAACATTTGAAAATGTTTAAAAGACATTTTTCACGTTTGGTGGAGATTTAACCCATTCCGATAGAACCCCCACCACATCTGAAGTCAATCTGGATCAATGCGTGAATTAAACTCACATTTGTTAACCACGGCCAGTCAGACAGTTTAAACCCAACTTTTTTTTTTACATTTTTAATACAATTATAGATGGCTGTGGTGAAAAGGTAGAATGGTCGACCTTTGACCTACCCACCCATGTGTTGAAGTGTACTTGGACACTGAACCCCACATTGCTCCTGGTGGATAGAAGTTGGCACAGGTGTTCGATAGCAGAGCCACCAGTGAGCTGATGGTCGTAGAATTAGTTTTGTGAAAAAAATCACGGCATTGCTGCTGTTGACTGTGTTTCATAAGAATAAAACAGTGCTTGCCTTGGATACGCAACATTAAATGGATCTCACATTTTGCTCAGTAGACTTTCGTCCCCTTAGATTTTGTTCGCACATGTGCAAAAACAAATGTATATTGAATGAAAGTGAATAGAAAATGTTGGCTACACAGGAAGAAATCTACGTGTACAATTTGACATGTCATTGTGGGATAACTGTTAACTGTTAATAGGGGTGTAATGATACATTTACCAACAATTCGATTAATATCTCAACTTGTGGTTGCTAACATGAGTCATAGTGGATATTGTTTCATTTTGAACGATCTGAATGGATCTGACTCACTGACTCCAAATGGATCCAGGACATCTTTAGCAAAAACTTCAACCAATATGACTCAGAAATAAATGCCTGGTGCTGAACAGATAAGGTAAAGTTATGCAGATTCCTTGTATATCTTGCAAGATAATCAAGTGTAAATTAAATATGTATACAAGCAAACAAGTAAAGATGAATTAATATCAAATCCATTCACATTTAAGAGTCCTAAAGTTCAGTCCACTGTTGTTTTTCCACATGAAAATAATCCAAAGGGAACATTATTAGAACATTCTACCACACCGTATTTGCTAAATTCATAGTGTTTCCACACATTGGACTGGAATGATGGTTGATGATTTTTTGCTGCATCACGTGTGCTGTCCACTGTGATGAACCTTGGTCATTTTTATGCTATAGTAAAGTAAATCTAACAGGACTCAATTCAAATGGTATTTTCCAATATCAATTATAAATCGATATATTTCATTTTGAAATATATTATAGTAAGATAGTAGTATAGTAATATTTATAATAGTATAGGCCAAGTCAATTAGATTGGATTAACCACTTGCCTCAGACAGATTGATTTGGTTGTATCGTAGAAAAATAAATCTATGAATTCATAAAGTCGATTGATCGTTACACCCCTAGTCATTAATGTAGTGATGGGCAAATGATACCAAGGCTTGTGTCACTCCCCCTGCTGTGAGGAAACAGTATATCTTGAACCTTCATACCAGGAGCAAGCTCAGCCACAGTGACATTGCCACAGTACCCACCCACACCAAGACAGCAATGGGGTCCACTTCACAGCTGTGAGGCTGCAAAGTTGAAATTCAGCCACCCCAGCAGGGGCGACAACCGTGGCAACAACCCCAAACCGAACCAGCAACCCTTGGCACAAAATGTCCCCACAGGAAACACTACACAAGATGCATCATTATACATCAAATAGAGATTATAAGTAGATAGAGATTTGGAGTGATAGTATTCCAAAAAAAAAAAACCTATGAGAACAAATAACTTGTCAGTTTCTAAGAATAACCATTCCAAATCCACCATACAATCCCCCAAATCACAAACCATTTTCTTGAAAGTTTTTCCTTTAAAACGCTTGACATACACACAGAAAAACAACTTTTCTGAATTCAAAGCCACTATCCTTTGCAAAGTAGGAAGGGTTTCTAATCTTGTTATGGACTTTTAGGAGAGTTTTTGTGAGGTTTCATTTCACTGTCACGAAGTTAATAGAAAAATTACCTACTTTTATGCCCACAATAATAACTACAGAAATTTCAGAATAATAAAGATGGAATATTTGTAATCCCTATTAACACGCTCATTGACATCAGACGACCCCTCTCTGCCTACTATATCCTTCCTTCATGCTGCCATATTGATCTGACAATGCAAACACATACCAGACTTGGATATTCAAGCAGGACTTTTGCTTGATTACTTCTCATTTCTGAATTTGCCAAGACAATATTCTGGTAAACTATTGTCCCCTGATTCCATGAGTCCCCTCTCAGCTCCATCACATTACCACCCTGCTGGACTGTTTTTTATTCACACACTGACTTTGACGCCTCCCTCCCAAGTTAATGGTCCAGTTAAGAAAGCATCGCCGGCTGTTTTCAGAGGCTGTCTGGAAAACGAAGCAGGCGGGAGCCTCGTTGTACCTCATTTCATCTGATCTGAAACTCACGTCCTCATTATGTCACTGCTGTGAAGGGTCTGTAAGGTGGCGGAACAGGAAATGTTGGAAAGAGGAGTAAGGGGCACCGCACACCACAGGTCCTGTAGGATTCTAAGAAGAACATAAAGGAATCGTGTAGCTCGAAATTACCAGAAACTGCCAGGATGGTGCAATCGTTCACACTGTTCAAAATGCACAGACGCACAAACACAGGGCTAAGGATAAAACACCCCAGGGTGCCGTGGCAAGTACATTCTATTATTTTTTGAAAATATAGATATGAGGAAGTGTAAAGGTTTTGTTCCGGTGCCGTCCTTGTTTTAAATGGCTGTGTGCATTAGTGCGTGTGTCTTCCTACCATTGAGTTCCAGTGTTTTCATTGCCTCACTAAGCTTCAGCAGATGTTTCCCTGCTTTTCTAAAGACCCTCTCAGCAGCCTGGGCGGAATATCAGAATACCTCTCCTTAATCCACTTTACCCACTAATCCCTGCTCCGTAGACCCGTTGGCTTGCTTTTTATACAACCCCTTCTCTCTGCATCCACCATTCACCGGGGGTCTTAGTGAGATTACTATCTAGGAAACAAGAGGAATTGAGTTTGCGTCAACGGACCAGTAGGGAGGGATCTGGCTGCTGCTTGATTTACTGATATTCAGAGGAAGTGGAATTGATCGAAACTGCGGGGCCCGGCCACACTCTCTGCAGGGGATTTTGCAGGGAGTGAGTTAAGGTTTCGGATTCGCTGTTGGCCCGCAAAAGCGATGGGGACTGGATTTAGTTGCCTGACAAAAGCTTGAGAGGGATGTGATATGTCATCTGCGGCTGTGGGATATTCACAGACACAGTTTACATAAAGGCGAAAGGAACAGCCAGTGCTGGAGCCGTGGCACAGACAGCCAACATCCCACAACCCCAAATGAATGACTCGAGGGGGAGATTTGATTCAGGCGACTGGCAGTGGGACATCTGCAGGGGAAATGGAACAAAATTAGGAAAAAGGAACAGAATTAAGCTAACTGGTGCATTTCAACCCTTGTATTCTCAGCATACTTGCACTCAGGTGGCACCAAAATGTGAGGGAGGGAGGAGTATGCGGATCCAGATTCAGGAAGCTGACAAATGGCCACTCTAATGTGTCAGGTCAAGTGCCCACTCTTCTGCAAGCCTTGTGTGTATTTTGCTGAGCTATGCCATGTTATACTTAAAAAAAAACCTTAAACTGATATACTTCAGACTGAACTCTTTGTTTTTAGACTGATTGGAACCGAATGGGTGAAGAAAAACAATTTATATTATTTTAAAATTTAAAAAATATCGTAATATAGCTTTACATTTGATAAGATGCCAATGCATTGTACTTGTCTGTAAACAGCAAGCCCTTGTTGAGAAAAAAATATTTACAGTGGGCGAGAGAACCCAACTTGTGATGTCCATAAAAGTGGTTACCAGGACCTTTCATGACTGATCTTTCGGTTACACACTGTAGCAAAGAAAAAAGCACCAACATTTTTATTTTTGACTTACTTTTACTTGTAAATGAAATCTCAATGGACCCATGGACATCACAAAATGCTGGGTTTCCTTCTTATATATATTTATAATATTGTATATATATATATATATATATATACACACACAATATTGGTTTCCCTATTTCCTTGTTTGCAAGAAAAATTGAAACATTTTTAAATATTTTTTAACCATCATGAGACATGTTAAGATCTGCAAAATCTAAATCATACCATTCTAAAAATAACTTTTTATAAAATTATGTGATTATTTTGAACTTTGTTGCATGGATAAAAAGCTGTGCAATTCAATGACTTTTGCCCAAATATGAAATCTGGAAGCAAATGTTTTCCAGGTGATCAAACAACTCTGCATTCAAAAACACAAGATAAAATTGTGTGAATTAGCAGCTTGAGTTCAAAGAAACCAGAGGAAACTGCTTAGAGTTAACAGTTTCTTTGAGCACTCAAAAGATAAAAGTCTGACACCAAAATCACACCAAAAAAAAGTTTTAAAGCCACAAGCATTTTAGAGGAAAAGGGAAGCTTGATCATCTCAAATACAATTATCAGGAAGATATTTGAAAATAAGAATATCAGAAAACAAAAAACTACACTCAAAGTTTATTTATTTGTACAGCGCCTTTCCTTCAGTTGAAACTTAAGGCGCTTTACATACAAAATAAATAATAAATATAACAAAAAAAACATTAAAAACTTAGAGGTTTAACCAGATACACACAACGTAAAAGGAACAACCACGCAAAACAACCACCCTTCCCTCCCCCAGCTCCTCCCACCATCCACCCAGCCCCCACAATACATGACACCTCCCCCCACCCCCCAGGAAAACTGAACAAAGTCTAAAAACTGCCGCTCTAAGGAAAAAGTCTGGCTCAGTACTGCTGTGTAGAAACGGTATTATGGAGATCCATTTATTCCAAGGTCCAGCCCAACCACAGGGGTCATCACCGCGGTGCCTGCCCAACACAGGGAAGCACAGAGCCCACTATACATGAAGGTACCCCAGCCGCCCCAATGAGAATGAGCACCGCAGCACCAGCTCACCCATAGGCAGAGCCAGGAGGGCCCCAGAATAGCAGATCCTCGTGAGGAAGCACTCGAGTTAAAGAGTAAATGAATAAAAAGCAACAATTGAACAAACACTTAAATAATGTGAATATAATCATAAAAACATGGTTAGTATATTAAAACAATAAATGTATATATAAATTAACTATAAAATGATTCAAATAAAAGGTAATCAGTAAATAAAAAGAGAGGAAAAGATCAAATTAAATAATTACAAAAGTCATTAAAAAGCCAGATTAATAAGTTGGCTCTTGAGCCTCTTCATAAAAACCTCCATGGTCTCTGCGGCTCTGAGGCTCTCTGGCAGGCCATTCCAGAGGCGAGGACCATAATGGTGGAGTGAGGGCTCCCCGTAGGTTTTGGTCCTCACCTTCGGAACAACTTAAGAGGGCGGTGCCAGAGGACCTCAGGGTCCGCGAGGGTTCATATCTTAAAAGCAGGTCACTTAAATAAGAAGGCCCAAGACCATTAAAACATTTATAAACCATTAAAAGAACTTTAAAATCAATCCTGAAAGGCACAGGGAGCCAATGCAGCGATTTTATGATGCGAGTAATGTGTTCCAGCCCTCTGGTCCTCGTCAGAACTCGTGCCGCTGAGTTCTGTAATAATTGTACATTATTTTTATTATTATTTTTTATTATTATTGTAAACTATTGGGATAAATATTAATAGGATAAGTCAAAGCATTTCTTTAAATATCCATTCTTTGGAGGAAGTACATTTAGGACATGGAGTTTCTAGTGTCGGTTGGAGTTTATTGGAGAGACGTATGAGGAATTTTACAAATCCTGAAAAGTCTAATTTTAAAAGCAAGTTCAAACTTCAACCAAACCAAAACTAATTCCAAAAAAGTTCTGGAATCATTTCCACAGAGATCCTGATCATCAAATGAAATAATACATTTGCACTAAACCCACTGTACTGTAGTGAGAGCATGTTGAGCATATCAGAGCTCATTGCAGGTTTTCTGTTTATACCTTGCAATTTTCTCACTTTGTCTCTTAGCAACGGCTTTGTCCGCTGCGTCAGAGAGTTTTTAACTGAGGCGTTCTGACAATGTGTGGGCAACTTACGTGTCTTCAAAGGAGTTACTATAATTTCACAGGTTTTAATCTTCATTAGAGTTCAGCACAGCTCTCAGTGATTTCCTTCAAACCTGACCGACCGACAGCCTCCTTCCCATCAGAGGTGGCTCCAGTCACTTCAGTCCAACAAGGATTCAAACACTTCAGCAAACATACAGTTTTTCTTAGAAACACTATAGTCCCAAAAATGCTATTCCAGGTTATTGTAGGTCTTATATATATGTTTGCTGTATCAACTGTCCAACAAAGTCTGAAACCAGTTTTACATCTTATGACCAGTTCCAGTTTCATGGAGAAAACAAGTTTGTCCTTCATTGGACCTGCTGATTTCCATTTCATGCTATACTTACATCTTGCAAAAGTGTGTTTGAGCGACTGCTTTCAAGTCGACGTAAAAGTCGACGTAAACATCCATAAATTCCTGTTTCGGGCTTCCACATTCAAAACTCCGCACTGGTTTTTAAGTCTGTTTCTGAGCTCCATATACAATGTCAAAAATGAAACCAGTTGAACTTTGACCAATCAGGGACTTGGATTTAGAAGTGACATTAAGGTAGTGTTCTTTTCAAAGCAAGGAAGTACCAACTGTTTGAAAATTGATCATGGAGGAGAAATGAATAACTGAAAGTTGTGTCCCGCCAAAATTACATAACATCAAGTCTTTCATTAACACATGCCCAGTGTGTATGTAGCATCAGTTTAACTCACCGGCTGACTTAGTTACCATGCAGTAGGCTGTGATTTAAACTTATTACAATCTGATTATAAGATAAAAATAGATATTTTTTTCTGTTATGTGGTCATTTGTTGCACAAGTGTAATCCTTTTCATGACCTTTAAGTATTTAAATCTGGTGGAAAGGCCAAGGGGTATAATTGGCTTTTTTAAATTAAAAACCATTAAAAAAATGAAAACGTTTATTTTTATACCAAAAACAAAATATAATAACCAATCAAAAATGTGTAAGACAAAATGAAGATGAGGCTTGGTTTGCAGAGTTACTAGATAAGTGGCTGACTTTATCTTGAATCTGGTTTTGTTAATTGTTGATGCTCTTCACCACTATAGCGACTTTTAGGTCAGTTTTTACTAAGGGTAAAACCTCTTCATTGTCTCAGTAAATAATGAAATGGTAAAGAGAGGCCATCCAGCTTCACATTGGGTTTCTGGTGGGACTTGAACCTCAATTAACAACTACACAACTACCCAACAACTAACTCCAAAGCCCCATTGCAGTACTCAGTGTAGGCAGTTGACACAGACTGTTGCTCAGACGGTACGGTAGCACAGACACTTTCGGAGTGTTTTTGCTTCAAGTCAGAGCAGTCACAACCAGACAGATCTCAAGTTTTGGTTGTGGATCAACCAGATCCAACACAATAGAAATCCACCCCATGGTGAATTCCTACTGATTTGACAAGTGTGGTTTCAGAGAGGCATCTCACTGAGGAAAACGAGACATTTCTAACACAAATCAATGTCAGCCAATGTGAATGATGATTCACCTCCAGAAACTAATATGATGACGTGTCTCAGATAGAGGTACACAGCAAATACACAGTCAAAGCCCAGTGCTCAAAGCCCAGTGCTCTTTTCCAACTATTCCAGCTTCATGGTGGAGTACACCTGATCCAGATAATAAGAAGTAAGACAGAGATGTGAAAAACAAGAGGTACATTGGCATTCAAGAACAAGACTTTGACTGCTGGTTGTAGAAGATAAAGCAAGACTTGGATCTTTGTGTTTTTAGACATGTTTAGTAGAAATAAACGATATTGTTGTTTGATCCAAATGGTTTCTATTAGGTAAACCTGAATTTATTTATTCATTTTTAGATCCTGATGACATGAAACGTCTTCTTATTCAAAATAGACCAATAGATGACAGGAGCATACCTGTCAGTTGTTGGAAAATGGCCAATTTGGTCTACAACAGCGATAGGCAACCCCAGGGCTGCAGTGTCTGCATGATTTCCAGATATGCAAGCCCTACTCACGACTGATTGCCTGCTTCGGGTGTTCAGCCATTAGAACATGCCAGAGCATGGGTATGTTGGAAAACATGCCACCAAACATGTAACCAATTTCTAATTAGCCTGCCTCTTTGACCTGTAAAAGAGGCCACACAACTCATTTAGACATTTTATGCTGGAACAAAGTGAAAGAACAATTTTATGCTAGATGTTACCGCCAAAATTTAGTTGGATTTTGTTACATTTTAATGAATGGGGCAAATGGCCACCCAGTGGTGAGCCAGTAACCACTTCAGTCTTTTCAATTTTTTGGCTTGAATGTTGCTTTATTTAAAAATAGGAGCGGACTGTTTACACTCTTGTAGGAGACTTGCTTTCTGCTTTGGCCCACCTATGGAAATTGATGATTTTTACTGTTATGGTAACACTGTTCAGTGTAGAATGTGATCAATAAGACATCCTGGTGACATTTTTAACTCTGTCACCAATTTAGTTTAATACTCTTTTTGTACACCCCATATTATTATTATTATTATTGATATCATTTCCTTCATGATCCACATTAATTACACAAAACTTCAGGTGTTGTTAAAATACCTAAGCTTCTTTGAATCAAAATTGTAATAGAAGTTTAAGATTTATTTTGTTTGTTTGCAAAGGTCCTTAACAATTGACTGTATGAAAACTGGACTGAGTGACCCCCCCCCAGCCATTCCAAACAGGAAGTGCCCACTGGTCCTAAAACCATAGACTTTTATAGAGAAATAAAAAACTATTACTCAGTCATTCTATTGGTCAGAATAATCATTCTTGCTCGGATACTTTTTTTTAAAAATCATGTTCTTGATCATCTTTTTTTCTCAATAAAATAAGGTGGCCTCGTGTCAATGTTCGAAGCGTTTGATTGACAGATTCTCCTGAGCCTGCTTTCAGTGGTGGGGGTGTGTCCTTCTAACAAGCTCACGACTGCTTGGAGATTGGTGGTTGCCATTGAAATCTAGACTAAGACCAACACAGACCAGTCATGGCTTAGTTAGTTATTTATTTTGTATGGGTGACATCACACTCACTCAATCCAGATCTAATTTACAGTCAATGGTTGGGTCTTTTTTTTTTTGTGGCATGGTTTCAACAGTTACATAAAATAAAATAAACCAACGGTTCTTAAAAAACTATTTTTTCCCCAACTTGTAACATTCACCCAGACTTGTTCACCTACTTTTACTCTAATGTTTGTTGTTCATCAGATAGAGTATAAAAACAGAGAAACAGTGTTGAGTTGAAAACAGCAAACAGCGCTGCTTTGACAAAAAAGTGGACTTCTCACAAAAGATAAAAGAAAACCAAAGACAGCTATGAAGCAATCAGCTTTAAAAATCAAAGCATGTATTCTTTTTGATATGTTCTTACACAGAAACAGAAAGACAATCCGACGCTGGCAGTGACACTCCTGAAAATAAGTTCATTGTTCCCTGTGAGCCACAAAAAACAGCATTATGTTTCTGTTAAGTCAGATTTTCCCATTGAAGTGGAAAAAAGTCCTTTAAATTCATGAAGCAAACCAGAGGATTTAAATCTTTTTCTGCACGTTAGATTTTCCACACATTTTCGAGCTCATTTAAAATGTATTTTGACAGAACTGACATGTGGGTGACAGAAGGACATCTGACAGGTGGTGATGGACCAAGATCCACCAGCAAAAGACAGGATAGAGGGATGAAGAGGCCGAGAGCCAGATGGAGTCTTAGCTCTTGCTTCCTCTCCCCTGGGAATCCAGATCTGAGATCTGAGCCACAAAATGAAAGGCCAACATAAAAGAGTAGTGTAAAAATTTGCACGTGGGAAGATATGCTGGAACGAAGCTGATGCATTTTTAATTCCATCAATAGCAGGGAAAAGAATGTTTTCTTTCCAGAGAAAAATCATTAAGCTCAGAGTTAGACTGCAAAGGATTTAGAATGCTTTAAATGTTGCTGTGTTCCAAACCTTTTAACACTGAAGGGTTTTTTAGGAAGTATCTGTACCCCATTTTTCCTTTTTTCTTAGTCAGACTTGCTGGTAATGTTCAATCCTTTGGAACCAAAGTGCTTCTGAGCTCATGAATTACAGAAGCTTGCCGAAGTTTTAATAAGGAAGATCTACCTCTCGTATAAAACGTTCACACCTGGATTGGAAACAAACATTCATGCGACCATTTCCAATGGCATGAGTGCGTTTCGGGCTTCCATGTTTAAAACAGAATTGGGTTGGATTGGGTTGCATCACTATGCGTATTTTTAAGTCAACTTTGAGACAACACGTCAGAGTTGAACTAGTTGAACTTTAACCAATCTGGAATTAGGATTTGGTTGTGACGAATGGGTAGCGTTCCTTTTAATTCACTGACGTGTAAACCATTTGAAAATTGATCATGGAGGAGATGTTAATTACATTTTGGGTCCAGCTGGAATTTATGACACCAAGTCTTTCATATATCAAAATTGAGCTGTGAAAGAAAAGGTCTGGAGCGAGATTCACCAGATTTGCACCGCTTTGACAATTCACACTAAGCCTCCTCCAACTGTGAGTACTTGCGTTAGTATCAGGTAGTGACAGTCCAGTGTGAACACCAAGTACTTGACAAGCTTTGAGCGAGTTGTTATGTAATTTTACACACAATTGTTAATTAGGCCTTCACTTTCAACCAATGGCTAATTAGCCTGCCTCTCTCCTCAGTCATTTACAATCATATATTTGTCTTTAAATTGATGAATGTGGTCCAGGCGGCTTGCTGGCCCTCCTTCACCCTCTTCTCCACCTGGAACAATACTTTGTCATATTCTGGCCTCTAACCATAAGCAGCTTTTAAGCGCTGGGATCTACACAATGATCTGAGTTCATCCTACCAGCACACAAGACGTCATCGGCCCAAAGCCTAACCGCCAAAGAATATGGGCTTAATTCAGGAACATTTTTCTGCAACAAATTTCCAGTCTCTTTCTGATAAGCACACATGATGGTTCAATTTGTTGTTTGTTGTCCGAGTCCAAAAGCAACCACCACCATCTCACTACCATCCTCGTGTTTTTTGCTCTGAAGTTTGAGTCCTGGTGTCACTGTAACCAGACTTTTCAAAAAGCTCCTCTACTCACAAGAAGTTTTACCAAAAGTTTTTGGGTTAATCCACGTGTTTCTTTGTGCTCTTGCTGCTCAGCCCGGTCTTTTTCCTTGAACACTCCAATGGATTAAATTTTCCATAAAAGTCACTCTGCCTGTTGATTCATGAACTCTGACCTGAAATGAATTAAGTGAAAATTTCTTTCAGCTTTTCAGCTTCTTTCATGACCTCCTGAAAGAATTCTCATTGTTCTTGTACTGGTTTTGGTCAAGCTTGGTTAGTCCTGGAAAGGTTCTTCCCTGTTCCAGATTTTTAAGTGACCCAATGTCTTCTTAGTTACTAATACTTCTATATGTTCGCATATAACATATCTTTTTTTTAAGTTGGTAAACACTAGTAATCCATTTTAAATTCGTTCTTTTGTTCTTAAAAAAAAAACAATTAAAAAAACAAAATAAACAAGTATAAATAGCGAAAAAAAGGTTTGACTCCATGATTTCATGTTGTTTTTTTTTTAAATCTAAAAACGTTCCCCAAGGCCAGCAGAGTCATTTTTTTTATCATAAAAACAAATGAATGAAACTGGAGTAGATCTTAAAACATTCCTTTAAAGCTCAGTTCTTTCACATTTGCTACATCAATTCCACCATTTCTGTGGGATTTATGTGTCCATGGGGCTAAGCATTCAAGAGTTTGTCATTGCTGCTGTTTCCATGGTGCTGCTGCTTTATTTCAGTGCAGTAATGTGCTTTTAAAGATTTTATAGCTCTTTTATGTGAGCCTAGATTTGTTTCCTGTCCTCTTTAGGTCAGGTAATGATCCAGTTTGAGAAACAGTGAACTGGTGTCCTCCAACTTTCAGAGGACATTTTTGTTCAGACGGATCATTTTAGCAGCCATATCACTCAGTTCAATGTGAGGCTTATGGAGATGCTGGCATTTGCAAACCAAAAAGTGTTTTTTAACAAAACTGCTTTGCACTTTGGGAATTTGTAGTGGAGGGTGCTTTAAGCAAAAGTGGCAGCTAAGGGAGGGACTTTTAAAATATAAACACAGATGTAATGTCAGGATGTGCCTGAAATGACCAAAGAAAGGAAAGGTAAAGAAGAAATAAAATCTTAAAGGTGGAAGATGATGAGTGGAGGACAACAAGCAGAACACAAAGCAGAGGCGCAGAAGAGCAGAGCGCAAGCTCCCATTGAATTGTAATTAAAGGGGAAAATGTCATTAATTAGCAAACAGGCCAGCTGTGGCGCTCTTTAAAGCCCTGCTTCCTAACATTAAATATAGATTACAGAACATGCAGAACACACACACACAGATGGAGACAAAATAACAGTGATGCACAGATCTAATTAGTGGGATTGATTTTCTCTAACCCCAATGGTGAGACAGCAATAGGAGACTCAGATTGTCCAAATGCCACTCCTCTGCTGGAACCCTCCCGCTTGGGGGGGGTCAAAATGAAAGACAAACTGACAGAAATATAAGGAAATTGGAGATTGTAGAGCACAGAAAGAGGGAAAGGTGTGCAAGCTGCTGTCTGCAGAAGGAAAGGCAGCGGGGAAATAATTAAAACCACCAGGGAAGTTGAGGAAGACAGCAGGAGAAAGATGGAAAGGTGGCCTTTACAGGAAGACTTCAGATAAAGTGGGTGCTGGGAATAGATCTGGGAACCATGATAAAAGTCATGGAGTTGCTCAAGTGTTTAATATGGAACCACAGAGACAAGAGAAAAGAAAACGACAGAAAATGAACAATGAAAAACAGAGTTTTTATTGGTTGGACATGTTGACCTTTCAGGACCAGGAGACTTGTCTTCGAACCCTGTAAATACACATTCCCTCCTGGACTTCTGTGGTAGGTTTTGTGAATTCATGACTTTTAACTCAATATAAATTAATAGATGTGATTGTAATTTAGAAAGAATACCTGGAGGGACTGAATAAAGTCCTCTTGACATTTTTTGGTCTTCAAAATGCAAATTTTAACCCCCAATTATACCAGCAGCAGGAAGTAACAGCAGCATCACATCGGCTGTGAGTGAACCGTTTAGGCTTTTATCAATATGACAATTCACACCAGAAGCACCACAAGTCTGACGACTCGTCGTCACGTCATACTTAAATTTAGAGTTCTATTTTTCTTTTGCCTCCACATCAGCCGGCTCAACAAACAGCCAAACAAATACAGGAAACGTAGGATTCACTTTTAAAATAAAGTAAAAAAAAAACATGTTGGTGAACTATGAACGATAAATGTTAAGAGCCCAAACATAATTTTTTTAATATCCGCAAAAGGAGCTGTAAAGTCTGCAAAAAACAGAAAGACAATCCACAAACGCACTGGTTGAAACGCAGCTTTGACATCTTCAACGTGATTTGTTTTTTAAAAAACACACGCGTGAATTGACAAACTGCTGCAGATCGCTTCTATCACATTTTCAGAGTGAACTCTGCGTTAGATAGCATTACATATTCAGCAGGAAGTGCTGTGAACATCAGCATCACAGCTCCACTAGCAACTAAACATGTTATGAGTGCCTGCATGCCTGTTTTGTTAAAAGGAAGTCTGAATTGGCTGATCTTGGGAAAACTTTAGTAAAGCCAGCGCACAAAGCACTAGCCAATCAGATTACAGGTAAAATGTAGTTACAAGCTAGATTCAACTCTTTATTCATTTATAAAAATAATAGTACTTTTTTGGTTGTCCAAGTCCATGGAGGGTCATTGAGAGGAGTAGCCACATCTTAAGTGGAGTGTGTTTTGTAGTTCTCCTAGGCTCGCACTGTCACCCCAATCAATGTCAAGAAAATAGAATGTACTATTGTTGTGTGTGTGGTAAATGCATTGTGGAATATTCGTAAGGCTAATGGAAGTTACACGCACTTATGACGCTGTCGTACAGTGTCTTTACGCCACACACTAGCCATTAGTAAGGTGTGAGGACTGACTCCATGCAAATGCTACACACACGGGGTGTGGTTGTGATACCCAAGTGCCTGTACAAGAAACACACTCTTATCATGTAAACAGCATTAACCTGCCCCTTGGCTAGTCCACAGGATTTTGAGGGGGTTGAAAATATGAAAAATCGTGCCCCGTTACTTACCCTTCTGTGTTGAAGAAGAGTTCGCTCTGACCTTTTGCCCGCAGCATTCCCATAGAAAGAAAATGTGCACACACATGTTCACACTCAAGGAGTGGACTACGACCTTGATATTCTGTGTGGGCACCTGTGTGCTCCATACAGGTTTTCATCTGTAGACAGTCCGTCAGACCTGTAAGGGTGCTTGTGACTAACCTTTTAATGCCTGTTGTCGCGAATATGTGATTTAGTGCGATTTAATCTCTCTTGGTGTCTTCTGTGATTTATATATCTTAAAATTAAGCAGCAAACTACACAGAGAAGGCTGCCATGCTGTTTAAAAAATAGGATCTTGCTTTGAGTTGTTGTCACGCAGCTATAAAAAAAACAGAGTAAGCAGAAAATAGAAAAGACTTCAAGCAAACAAATGAGCCGTCCAGAAATAGCCAGCTAATAAAAAGTTTTCCAAAAGGCCAATTGAGTCTAAAAGTATTGAGATATTATTAGTTTGGACTTTGCTGGTTCATCTTAAGGAAACTATTTCTGTGTTGTGTTGTGTTATGATAAATGCACACATCTCCAATCCCTTTTTTATCAGTCTTTTAATTGAATTTGTTGATGACACTAAATTGGATTGATATCATGGCTCAACCGAATGCATTGATGCTACATATAACAACACCAAAGAGCATTCCTTTAGTTGTTGACCACATTTGAGAAATGAAAAGGTGGAAATAATACAAGCTGACAATGAGCAGCAAAGATGAAGGCAGATTTGCAAAAGCAGCTGGCATTAACTTACAGTGTTTTAGAGATTATGTATGACTATAAGATTAACCCTCTAACGCTCCCGCTCAGTGCATTCCAGTCTTCCCTCTCTGCTTTGTACAAGCCTGCAGCATTGTCCTGACATGCTTAGCTTGGCATACACTGGATTTTTGTCTCCATGCTAAATTGGGCTATTTAGAAATTTCATCATTTGGCACGTGAGAGGCACAATGCGACACGCTTTCTGGAAATGCAGTGAAGGAATGTTTTTTTTTTGTTATATTTGCACAATGTTTGCTAAAATGTGTCTTAAGATTTTCAACACTCATTTAGATTTAAATAATTTGACAAGATACAAATGATATTGTATGTTTTTTATACATGTCATACTAGCATTATTCAGATATATAAAAATTGTTCATTTGAACACAATAAAGAAATGACTAAATGCTATTTTTAAACAATTTCAAACAACATGGCTAGTCACAGTTTATTATAGTTTTTGCAAAGGGGAACAGTCCCTTCTGACATACGAGGTATTCTTAAAATACAGACAAATACTTGTCCAGGATGCACCCCACCTTTGATCTGTTACTGGTCTGGATGCTTTAGGACAGCCTTCTTTGATGCTTTGTTTTTTGCATTTCTGATACCATTTTCATCAATATTTTTAACACATTATTGTCTAATATCTCAGATTCTCAACGCTTTTAAAGCTTTTCAAAGATGAGTGCGGATTGTACAGATCCCAGTTATCCCCTCAGCAACTAAGATCAACATTTGAAAACATTGGTGTTTTAAAAGCTTTTTTTTACTCTAATCTTCTCAGCACTCTTACTTTTGAGACAATCTTCAAGTTTCAATGGTTTTTGTTGCTTCAATTAGTAAAACTAAGTAAACAGGCTACAAACCTCAACATCCCAAATACAGTGTCTAGTATTGGATAACTTAAAAAAAACAATTTGCTCTTCCAACCACTGTGTTCTTAACAAAACAAACAGTAGTATGTAGCAGCTATGGTAAATTGATAAATCCATTCATCCATTTATTTATTAATCATTGGATCATTGGGATCTTTGATGGGTGGATGAACAGATAAATAATTGGCTGTAAGTGTGTCAAATGTCCATGCACATTTTTTTCTACAGGCATGCTGCCAGTGACAGGTTGTAGCGGACACTTAAAGAACACATTGGGTATGTAACCCCCACAAATCTTGCGGACTGCACAATGACCCTGTTAGTGCTGTTCACGTGATGACTGGATACTCCTTGTGTGCACCGTGACTGATAAAAAATGATGAAACTAGACAATCAGAGTGTAGTTTGTGTGGACATCCTGCGGCGTCTCACGGGCCTTAACTTATCACCTGTACATCCTGTACGTGCAGCATTTGCGCGCAATCAGTAAGAAGCCAGTACTTGCACCTTACTCTTGTACCTTACTAATGACAAGAGTGTGGCGTAAGGACATCGTACGACAGCATCACCTGTACGTAGTAAGTGCATGCAACTTACATTAGCCTTACAAATAGTTCACGATGCAGTTCTATGTTAAAAAAAAATCAGAGAGGAAGGTGTGAACTAATAAAATGGTTAAATTGCTAATATGCTTGCCTGTTTCTGTGAGACTGAGGTTTGGCACAAGGAGAAGAATATTTATTATTTTACATATTTTGTGCCTCCATGTACGAAAAGAAGAAACACAAAGTGATGGATAGTGAAACTTTATCCTAATGCAGCTTTGAGGCCAAACAAACTGTGGGCCTTTAAAGTAATCTGAGGCATAAAATAAGTTTTGCAAAGCGTCTGAGGACATAAAAATCCATCCTCGGCAAATGGCAGGCTGACAAATAAAACGACTTCCTCCTCAGCTGAAGTATTTGTACATTCCCACAGACTCCTATTGATATTTTCTGGTGCATGGTGTTTTTTACCACCTTTATTACTTTACTCAAGCCAGGTGATTGTATGCAAGAGATTCTGTGCGAATGAGAGTGTGTGAAAGTGTTGGTGGTAGCAGCGTAGCTCCCAGGCTATCGGAGTCTGGTGCACTGTGGGAAAACAGGAGGCTTTTGTCTTCTTTCATGGTTTACAGCACTCTTTTGCTGCTTTATCGATCTTTCCCTCCATCTCTCCCACACACTTGGCCCCATCCCCATCACCACAGTCTTGTGTTAGCATGTGGGGGAGGCACAACTCATTTCGTCCATCACTGGTGTGGTTGCTGCCATTTACTGTGTAAAAACAGTTTCCCACAGGGTGAGAAAGTGCAAGCATTTACTGAAAACCAAAAAATTCGATAAATTATCTCTAAGATTCCATCATCTTCTCTGATTATGATCCAAATGTAGGGCAGCCGGTGTAAAAAGCGGTGAATGTCCCGCACCAAAAGACTTCTTTGAAAACAGCCTGGTTTTGCTAATGGACAGAAAATTTACCAAGTTTTTATGTCAATAAATGCATGTATTTGAGGAAAAAGATGCTGTGTGAATAAAACAGCAGAAGGACCTGATTTCCTTGGCAACAAAAATCCTAAATGAAAAACAAAAAAAGCAATGTGCGTGCAAGGTCATGAGACAGCAACAGCAGAGAAAGTGAGAACATGGAGGAGCTGAAAGCGTTTAGAAGCTGCAAAAATCAAAACAAGATCAGAAGAAACAGCTGGTAACTTTTAAACCCAAGCAAAAATCAGGAGTTTAATCGCACGCCGATCTCACCAGCCTCTCTTCATTACGCAGGATAAGGAGGCGTGAGATCTTTTCAGCGTGGTAAGGTCGATGTCTGCATCTGCAGACAATAAATCTCTGTGCTATAAGATGTCAATACTACAGCTTCTGGTGGTGAACGTAGAAATGAAACTATTCTTTGCAGAAAAAAAAAATAAAAACGCTCAATTTTAACTTGGAGAACAGCAAAACGTGCCAAAGATGTGGAAAATTTTTGATTATGTTTAATATAGAAAATTATCACTAAATTTCTCTGGTTTTTAGACAAAGAATAGCAACTTTCTTTGCTATTTTGGTTAAACAATGTAACAGACCCAGTACATTTGACTGCATTCACTAAATGGGATTGAGACATGCTCCCTATCTGCCACTGGTCCATGGACAAAGAGGGATCGGTCCAGTGATTTCCCTGAACCTTTACCACATGAAGCAGCTTTGTGGCATTTACTTTGAGCACCGAACTATGAACAGCAGTAACTGCAGAAGAAAACTGCCATTCCATTTGGTTTTGTGAGTGGGAAAACTCACCTGAGCTCTGTGAGGACCCAAGAAGTGAACCACCCACAACTATAGAGAAGTTCCAGATATTTAAAGCACACTGCCCTAAGTAGCCAAAATAGGAGACGTAAGGCTCGAAAAGGCACACTGATCTCATTTTCCTTCCAATCACAGGACACATCCTGAGGTATGGTTAACACTGGCTGGGCCACACTCACGAGGGTGTTTAGTTCTAAACAAAACGTTGAATCTAAGGTTTGCTTCTGATGATGGGTCCTCTAAGTAGGATGGTAACATCAATCAATATAGATTCTGAGCCACAATGCTTTAGAATCTTAATTTCGTCATTTTTCAATACCTGTCATTTTATCCTAACACTAACCAGGCCAAAGATACGTTTAGGCCCTCTAGTGGGCAGCCTTGATTAACGTTTTTTCATTGCCTAACCTTAACCACAGGGTGCTTTTAACATTTGGGCTGCTGCAACTCAGAGCCCCCTCTTGCTTACAAAGCCAGGTGTGGCAACCTTCGGTTGTATTTTAAGGGGTGTATTCTGGATTCTGGGCCTTGGGATGACCAGTGCATGAGATTTCCATCACCTTCGGCAATGGAGTTCTACATTTTTAACTAAGTCTTAATTCAAAACACCAAAAGTCAAATATTCTTGAAAGTGAATCCTTGTGCAGTTCACTACATTGGACAGACAGATGGACTAAACAGCAAACCAAAAAGTAGACATGATCCACAAAGAGAAGTAAGGGGAGCATTTTGAGCTTAAACAAGTTAGTGGAAAAGTCAGAGAAACAAATGTTGAATCTGTAAATGTGTTTTCCTCTCCTGTTTTGTTAAATATTTTTTTTCTCAAAATGTCAGTGAAAGTTCTCATTCATCCAGGTGGTGTTGTCTCGAAGTAGAACCATGGCAACTGCAGATACAATCTTTTCAAAATGATTGAAAATAACCTCAAGTGAATGAATTGTTTTAGTGTTGTTATGTTGGTCAAACTCTACAACTTGCATCATTTTTAGGCAGTATAAAAATGTATCTGAAAACAGGTTGATACATTCAAAGGACAAAACAACACAGACCTGAGTGAAATTAAGTAGAAAAAGTTTAGGTTAATTCTTACAAAGATTCTTTCCATTCCAATTCAGCATAATTTCACTACTCACAAATGGATGGAGGAGAATTTAGTAAAAAGAGAAGCGTGGGACATGCCTTGAAACAGTAACTACGAATCCACAAACAGCCTGATGTTGTCTGAAATAAAACATGCAGACAAGTCTTTGTTTAAACCTTACTTGTAAGCCAGAAGAAGATGTTTTAAGAACATTTTTCTTCAGCTGGATGTTTAGCCTGAAACTTCTGCTGGAGTTTCACATCTGCTTCTTTTGTTTTCAAAGCACTTTCATCTAAACAGAGTGGTTGCTTTCTCATTGGTGCATGTTGTTCTTAGGCAGATCTCCTTTCCACACCTTTTTGTAAAACAACCTAAACTGGATCATTTGGGGAAGAAAAGAGGGAGTTCAGTGATGTTTGTTTACAGGCCCTTTTGCACCTGAAAAACAAGGACCTGGTGGTCTGATGGAGGAATTGACGTTTCCTCCCCTCACCGTTTCCCTAATCTGTCTGATTTGATAAGGAATCTCATTCCCGCATGCACGGCCAAGCTCAGGGACCAAATCCAGCTCTGCTTCATATGGCCCTGTCAATGCTATCTACCAACACTTATGGCAACCAGACAGGAAATGGAGCCCTGATGGTGATGGGAGGGGCAGAACTGTGGTAGCCATTGCACCTGAAGCGTTGGCCCCCTCCAGGACTCTCTCTGTGAAGGGCTCTGTGAGGCCCAGGCCGATCGATTCTTATCGACAGAGGTGGTAATTACATTTCATTAGCTTTCACTGCTAATCCACATGCCTCTGCTGGGGGATATGAAGCGAGAGACAAAGAGTTGGAGAGGAAGACCAGAGTAATGGAAAAAGTGGGAAACAAAGACGATAAAAATCCTAATCATTGGTTGGTTGTTTTGGAAACGTAGACGCAAAAAAGTGGTGTGACTGTAAAGTTCCTTTTTTAGGGTATTTCCTTTGGGCTGGCATTAGTAAAAAAGCATTTTTTTAATAGATAATGGTTGTTAAACACCAACACTTTAATTCTCAAATATTAAAAGATAATATCAATCTATTTTGCAAAATTGCTGAATCCTTTTCAGGGTCATTGGGTTGCCGTAGCCTACCCAGCTACTGTTGGGCAAAGGTGGGGTGCACTATGTACCGGATGCCACTCTGTCGTAGGGTCACACAATCACACAAATTCTACCTAGGGTCAACTTAGGGTGTATTCAGACAGGAAAAGTTCATTAGTACGGACCGAGTCCGCTTAATTTGGTCAGGATCAAGTCCTGAACCACGTGTTTGGTGTGTATTGAGACCGCCGTCAAGGGGACATTTCTGCTCCAAACCACAGCTGGTAAACAAAACCATGTGACTAAAAATCTCTACAGTCATTGGCCAGTAATACAGGGGTGGGCCAAAAAACCTGAGAAAGAATATTGGAAGTTCTTCGCTTTGCAATCCTTGTCAGAATAGTTCACTTATTCAAATCTTATATTTCGTTGACCAATTTGGAGCGTCTGTATCAATGTGTGGTATAACACTTTTTACTCTTGCTTACAGCAGAGATATGCTGCAAGGTGGATACTGAGGAGACGACGGCTAAGTAGGTACGCTGATAAGCCTTTATGACATATATGTTGTCAGGAAAACAGTGTGAGAAGCAATGTGTATCACGTCTAAAGCTGTTTCAATGAGCCTGCATTAATTTGACCACATTTTAAAGAGATTCTGTGTCTCATAGTTGCTCCACTACTTTGTTTACATCAGATAATGCCTGGCTATGGTGGCTGTTTTGGTCCACTTGTTCTGTTCCGAGCATGGAACCTATTCAGACTGAGGAAACTCAGAGGAAAATCGGAAACTAACTGAGACCACCTCGAAAGATGGGTCAGAAAGGGGTCCTGGTCCCGGATCAAGGTCCGCTTGTGTTTATTTAGACTGAAGATGCATTCTGGATTATCGGGGAAAATAAACTCTGGTTCACTTTACGCACACCAAATGTGTCTAGTCTGAATATCCCCCAAGAAAAGTTAATTCATCAACAAAGTGTATGTCTTTAGACCAGGGATGGGCAACTCCAGGCCTCGAGGGCAGAATTCCTGCATTTTTTCCAACATACCATGCTCTGGAATGTTCTAATTGGCTGGACACACCTGAAGCGGATAATCAGTCATGAGCAGGGCTTGGATATCTGGAAATCATGCAGACACTGTGGCCCTCGAGGCCTGGAGTTGCCTATCCGTGCTTTAGACTGTGGGAGGAAGCTGGAGTGCTCAGAGAAAAACCCACACAGGCATGGGGAGAACATGCAAAGCACTGAAAGGTCTCAGCTGGGATTTGAACCAGGACTTTTTTGAGGCAGGAGAGTGAACCACTACACCACTATGCAGTCCAAATTCAACCTTGTGTTTTAGCCTTTTTCTTAAATTGTTTTAACACCAAGGTTTCAAAATGTACCCATACATCACCAATTTTGGGATCTACCACTTTATAAAATATTGATTACTAACTAATAAATGAGAAAATTAAAAAGAAAGCCTCATTTCTAAATATTTTTGCTAATAAGGTTTAGTTACTCCAGTTTCATGCTGGTAATACCAACTATAATTGGTATTGGAGTATTCAATATTTTATGCAAAAAGTAATCGGTATTAGATCATAAAAGTGTGGAGTCACCCATCACTAATTTTGATCAACTTTGCTTGCTTGTTTAGAAATCCCTCATTTATTGTTATTTTGTCCAATAGACAAGAGTTAAACTAAACTACATTCAACCTTTTTACCAGAGTCTGACTTCCTGACTTAAACACAGATTGTCTCTTTATCTTTTCCTCTCCACCTCTTCTTAACCCCAGCAGAATGTGTCAAAATGTTAATTTCACCTTAAATTACTTGCCATTTCAGCGTAGATATGGGCTGTGAAGAGCAGAAAAAAAGATTTCTTTTCTGCAGGTGTAAGAGCCAAAGAGCCTCAAGTGATTTTTTTCTCCTTTGGTGTCTGTCTAGATAAAGCTTGTTTTCACTCTGGTATTCATCTTTTTAAAATATGCTATTATTTCCCTCATTAGCACGAGGCTGGATAATAAGTTCAAGAACATTAGTGAGCCTTTAATTAACACGCCTGGCCGTTTACCTTGAGCTGTGGAAATGAATTCATTCATCATACCAACCAAGAATTTGTGATCTTTGAGACTTCACAGTCATGACAAACACTCCGGGTTGCAGCTTTTCTTTGGAGCACAATTTCAAAGCAATTAGTGTTGCTTTGTCAGAGGACAATTAGTGACATTTTTCTATGGTCAAAGTTGAATTGCTGGGCTGGTTGACAGTGTGGGTGAAGTGGTTTGGAAGGAAAAGGAATTCCTTGGTGTCCCGCTGAATCATACACATTTAGAGACCTTGATATGTATATATAAAAGAAGGTAACCAGAAATGAAGTCATGAACCAAAAAGATTTGGTTTAGGAATACAGAAAATATTTGCGCTAAATCTTTATATTAAATCAGAAAAAGAGTAATGCTTTGTATTAAATAGTGTGCAATACTGGTTAAAACCCACCATCTGAGGAATGGTACAAGAAACACTGAAACTTGGTGCAAAGTTGTGCGACGTATACGATACAACTTGTACTGTATAAAAATGCAGATTTCAGTGCCTCATTGTGGTGGTTTGTTTCAGACATGTCAATCATTTACATTCTATTCTGTTTTGCTGTACAACTCTAGCCAATCACTTAACCTTTCCAGCAAATGTGGGCGGGCTCATATAGGAAGGTGGGTGGTGCTTCAATCAATTTGTGGAAGGCGAAGCGTGCGCAAGTTTGGTTGTGCTTCACAGCAAAAGATTCTAAGTCAGATAATGGATAAGAGAGTACAATACTCCAGACAAGAGACGAAGACAATCAATAAAATAAAGCATCTTGGGCCTTAGTCGCAACTGCACTTATAGATGAACATGGACTGTCTGTGGGTGAAAAACAGCCACTTGGTGGACCCATTAAGCAAAATTGTTCATGCATATGTTTCCTACGGGTATTCTTCAGGTGACAGCTTGTAGTGAGAACTTCTACAACATGTAAGGATAGGTAAGGGTGAAGTAGGTGAGACGCAGGCATGTCGTACAGATTTTTCATTTTTTCAAACCCCCAAATCCCGTGAACTTTCCAAGGAGCCCGCTAGTGGTGTTCATATCATAAGTATGTGCTCCTTTTGTGCAGTGCGATTGTTAGAAATAAGGAAATTAGACAATCACAGTGTAGTTTGTGTGGACATCCTACGGGTGTCCTACACACACTAACATATCACGTGCACTCCCTGTACATGCAGCATTTACGCTGAGCGAGCGGTGGAGCGAATGCTTCCACCTTACTAACAACTAGAGTGTGGCATAATGACACTGTATGGCACCCTCACCTGTACATCATCAGTGCATGTAACATTATGCTCATGAAAAGTTACTTATGAAAAGTTCACGACACACTTACCACATGCGGAACAATGGTACGATCCATTTTCATGGCGTCCCTTGAGTTGACCCTACAAGCTAAAGGAAAGTGCAAGACACACCTGCACTTCCCTTAACATGCAACCGCTCTATGACCCTCCACGACCCCGAACAATCCCACAGCACTTGTACGGGTTAACCCCTCAAAAGGGTGCATGTGACTAAGGCTTTAGCCACATTTGAGCCCTCTCCATCACTCTGTGACACTGCTCTGTCACGTTTAAATGTTTTGTGGAAAATAAAAGCATGTCTTTTCATTTTTGAGACACTGATTCGAGCACTGTTTAGGCACCAGAACTGCTTCAAATGTACTGGTTGGGCACAGCAAGTGGACAAACTCTAAACGGGTGTCATCTTCAGATGGTATGAACCGGTCTGCCCTCACTCCCAAACATCCTTCTGATCAAACCAACAATCACTTTTGCAAATCAAAAGTTGCTGCTTTGTTTTTAAATTTTGCAGTTGATTTGGAGACCAAAAAAGATGCCAGGATGGCCTCCTTTATGAAGGACGTCATTCTCCACCAAATGATAAGACAAGACGGAGCAGGAGAGCAGCCGCTCTGGAAGCCTGGAGATCTTCAAGTACCATGAGCGTGGTATTTAGGCAGTGATACAGAGCTGCAGATGTTGAGCAGTCCAGACATGACCCCAATTTTCAATCTTACAGGAAGCAAGTGATCTGCAAAGGTCCCCCAACACACACACACACACAGACCCACACACACAAACATTCTCTGCCTTATTAGAAGTCATCTCTGATGCTCATAAGAACTTTCAAAGCTAAACTACACTGCTGTCTCGGGCAAGTGACAACAAAAAGATAAAAGCCAGATCTTTACCTGAACTTGTATGAATTCCATCACGAAAAGGCTTTAGAAAAAACAAACTCATGTCAAGAATAAAAAAAAAAAAGGTTTCCTGGACTTCAGGGAAAGAGCTTAGACAATATTTTACATGTAAATAGGATTAGCATGGAGGGTTTATGGATCATTGGGGAAGCGTTCAGACTGAAAGGTAAGGTCTGCCAGTGAAGGCGTTAAAGACGCTGACTGACAGGAGACGACAGCCTCTCACCTTCATAACCAAATGTTCATCCATGTGTGATTACTCACCTGTCATCCCCGCTAAAACGTGTCTGTGCTAAACAAGAAACTCAAACCATCAGTGTTATTGAGGCACTTGGCGTGAAGCACGCGGGTGTGTGTGTGTGTGTGTGTGACACAGGGGTTTGTAGGCTGGAAGATCTGGAGTAACTAGTGGGGGTTGGTTAGTACATTTGAATGGAACCTGGCCTCCAATCACCTGTTAGAGACAAAGGTGTGAGCAGGCGTCCATTTTTATTGATGGACTGAGGAAAAAGAAGCCAGGGAAAGGGAAAAGGAAGACAGCAGACAGACTGGAAAACCAAAACCAGCACATTATGGGCAAACTTTGATCCCATTTGTGGGATCAAACTACTTCTAGTTTGTGGAATAAACAATAATCTCAGAATGTTCTGCACAAACACATCTTTGCTGTTTGTAACCAAAACACTTTTGAAATTTTAAACTTAACCTAGTGAAACAAAACAGGAAAAAAAATCCAACTTTCAAAAATGAAACTAAACTCTGCTGTTATTCACATAAATTATGGGGTGTGTATATTACAATAGCATTGATGTAAACAATACAGGGTGATTGTGTTTATAATAGAAATATTCCATTGTTTCTGCTTTTTTCACATTTTCAGTTATTTTTATTATTTTGCATTCATTCTTCTTGATTTCTGGAAGTGTCGATTTTTCTCTTTATAAATGTAATTTTTTCAGGGGCTGTAGTATTTCAATATTTTAAAGTACTTGTGCTTACTTAGTTCTTGAAGATATTTTATACCTTTTTAGTTGATTTTGGGTAAAGAATGTCAGTACTGTAAATGTATTTTTTATGTTTAGAATTGAAAAACCTTGGTTGGCGAAAACACATTTTCAGTTATACTCTCTGAACATACCAGCAGTCTGCTGAGCATCATATGGCATCAGATCCAAAATGAGCTCCCTAGAGTTCCAGTATGATGTCCAAAAACCTATAAAAAACAATAAAATATGTTCTTAATTTAAGTTTGTGACGCATTGCGAAAATGTCTTTTAGAGTTAATTAAAGTGTGAATGTCCTTCATAAAGAGGTATGTAAACAACATCAATTTATGGTCAAATTAGGAAAAAACAGGTAAAGGAACACAGTGAGGTGTTCTTTGACATTTTTCATAAATAAAGTATACAGAAAAACTTGTACTCTTTGTATTGTCTTCTAAAAAATAAGAACTGCAGAAGTGGAGGAGTTGCACACAAGATAAAACCCAGAAACACTGGCTTTTCCCTGAGAGTGCTGGCACTCGTGTCTCTGTGTGGGTGGGCACTGATGGTATAGTATGGAAGAGCCTGAAAATAGCCCCACTGAGCTAACAGTGTCTCTCTCCCACACAGCAGCAGCAGCAGCATGATCAGGTGAACACATGCCATCCATGGTCAGACAGGTTTTTATCTCTGTAGAGTTCCTGAAGGCGTAACCCTCCATCGATGTCAGGACTAATGTGTTGGAACAAACACCAACACTCTCCATTGACAAACTGCCCCCATGTAACCTGCCTTAAACCGACTGTTGCTGTTATTTCTGCTGTTACAACACATTGGTGAAAGAAACCTGCCGGATTTGAGCTTTTCCTTTGTCTGTGTCAAATAAAGGTGGATGGTTGGTTTCTACATAAAGTTTTGTCCAGTAATGTTTGGATTTCTAGCTGGTTTCTTTTGTTTCAATAATTGTCGTTTTCTTGGTACAGTTGTACTTCGCTGAACAAACCTTCTAGCAGCGTTTTTGTTACGTGAGGTGCTTAATATGGGAAACATGATTTCCTTTAGTCTGGAAACCAGAGGATTCAACCCAAGAATTGAACATGCCAGTGAACGTTCTCCTTTATCCAGGCAACTTCAAGAAAAAGGATTAGTTGGTTCTTTAAAGTTCTGCAGAATTTAGATAATCTCAATGTGATGCTCTTTATTAACACCAGGAATGTCACCGGAAACACAGTGACACAATCTCTTTGAACCACTGTAACGTTTCAACCATTTACGCAATTAACATAATTGTTTTTCTTCATAATGGAATCAGATTCACTGTGATTGACTAATCACTTACAGTACTGCAAAATACTGTTCCATATCGGTGCAAGGCTTCTTTACTTTGTTTCAGAATCCAATGGCATTATGCCAATTGCGTAAATAGTAGGGCTGTCAATGTTGATGCGTTAATCACACTCGTGAAACAAACGTTTTCCGCCAGCTCAGGCTTCCGCAGCGTGCGCCAATTTTTAAAAAGCACACTTCGTCAGGAACTATCCTGCTTCTAACATGGTCACTTACAAAAGAAAATACATATTCAATTGATTTTTAGTACTTTTTTGGGGTTATTTTTTAGGTTTAGATCACTTTTTTACTAAAGGCGGACTATTTGATATGAAATGCAGCCCGTTGTCATGGTAACATGTCAATGCATTGCTGAACCGGCAGACCTCGACTGCAGCGGCAAAGGAAAGTGATAGGTTCAAAAAAGCATCTGTTTAGAAAGAAAGTTCACCTCTTACTGCTTGTTTTTGTCCACATCATGGAGAAAAAGTTTGTTTTGAAGAAGCCTAGCACATATAGAAAGAACATTGTGACCGGAACTTCTTCTGGAACACCCATGGCTGTATATTAGCATCTTTGTTTTCTTGGAGTGATACTGCAGATAATCTTGTCTTTACAGTTATGCTTATCTCATTGTTGATGTGGTTTGTGCACACAAATGACAGAAATATCATTGACATAACACTTTACAGATCTAAACATTTCAGACAATAAAAATGAAGGGCAACATTCTCTCTCTGGCTTGTTTTTCTTTTCAAAAGCTGCATATTGTCTAAAATGTAACTCATAAAACATCGTGATTATTCTGTTAATAATATTATTAATTTGTTTACTTGATTGACAGCCCTAGTAAATAGTTAAAGAGTTACAGTAATTCAAAGAATGTCAACACAAATGCTAAAGCTTCAGTGGATCCCTAGCAACCCCTAGAGAACACATGCCCTATAGCCTACTAACTCTTTAACCGTTTACTTGATCAACATAATATAGCTGATTCTGATGTAGAGAAAAGCAGCTTTGGATATCGGCTTTGTGCTTCTATGCAACACTCTTGTTAGTGGAAGAAAAGCTGCTCTCTGAATCAGCTGATTTAAGTTGATCAGGTTGCATATCAGTGCAAGGATGCTTTTCTGTAGTTCGGAATCCGCTACAAGTTTGTTAGTTGCACAAACAATTGAAGGTTTAAAGGGGCCATACCATGCTTTTCTTAAGCCTTTCTGATTGAACTATGTGTACATATATAATCATATATCACCTTTGGAACACTAAAAAACAAATTATACATGAAATATGAGTTACTTTTCTGGACTCTTTTCACACCCGGAAGTAAAACAGTTTGATCTCTGCGGCTTTGCCGTTTGCTCCTTATCAGTCCCACCCATTTCACAACGTCATCCTAGAGCCGGCCTCAGTGTGCAAACAAACAACATCCGGAATTTTTGCAAAGATGGATTTGCATATTGGGCATATAAAGTGACAGCGTTTCACAGATCACCGTTAGATCCGCAAAGAAATTGGGTGTGTGTTAGCCTGGGAGCGGGACTTGCAGCACAGAATCTTCCTGAAAGGGGCTGTCCTCAATCTATGACGCCAGCTCGTGAGAACTCACTTTTTTTCGGCGGTAGGGGAGGGGCTGCTGCAAAGAGCACAGATTTTTAGAGGATTACTCAGAAATGCGTGAACAGATCAAAATGCCGCTTTGAGGTTGTTTATAGTGAGGAATGAACAGTAAAATACACTACTATAAAAAAAAAAAAAAAAAAAGGTCAAAAAGTTGTTTTTTCATGGTATGGCCCCTTTTCATGTAGTCGGAAGAATGTAAACACTAGAGTCTGAGCTCCACTGAAGGGTTAAAGAGATCCAAGAACAAACTTCTCTCTTCTTTTCTTGAAGTGACAAACACTTGCATACAAGGATTTGGCATTACACTAACAAAAATTCACGGTCAGCTTTCCTGACCCTGCATTTGACAGCAAAATCCTTTAACTGGCGCCGTGAAATGAGTACAGTATTAATGTAATAAATAACTATTCTTCTGTCAGGGAGTTCCAGCAATATTTACAAAACCAACAGTAAGAGAACATCTTTATGGCTCTGTCAGGTGATACTGAGACCTCATCTTGCCAAGATCTACAGAATTTTCTCTGCAAACTGATCTTTGGGGAGCCAGAAGCAATATTTTGACTTTTTGGGACTCACACAGACCAAGGCTGAAATTCCACTCCGGCCTTATCTGCGGGTAGCCATCTAATCAGCAGTCGGTTCAATTTAGCTCAATGCATCTCTGGCCAGTCATCGCAGAAAACAGCTTAGCACTGAGCATTGAGCCGCAAAGAAAAAGCTTGACTGCACCGCAGACGGATGGATGGATGGACGAACAAGAGTCAGGGTGCATACGAGTGAAAAAAAAAAAGGTGAGAGACCAACAGACTGAAAGCTCCCTCCTGGTTTTCAAATTGCTGCATGGATGGATATAACTATATTTATATTTGTAAACTATGAACAACATGGAAGGTAAGTGACGCAGCAGGGTGGCGGGTTATTGGAGAGACGGAGCGAGTGAGGGGGGTGCAGGATACCTAAGATGAATTAGAGAGACATGATGAATGACGCAATATTTTCATGCCACGGGGAAACTATTGCACTTCAGATTAGACGGGTGACAGAGTGGGGGATGGAGGGAGAGGAGGCATTAAATGAATCCACAGGAATAAAGGGCTGATGGGAAAGAGTGGAGGGGGGGGGGTGGCTATCTCATAGCTTTTGGGAAAAGAAAGTAGAAAGGTAATGTTCAGTTTGTCAAAATATATGTCGTGTGGAAATTGGTCACTTCAGAAAAGATGACATTTTTAACACGAGATATTCGATGCCGCTTGGCAGATTGCAGAGATTATGGTGTTTCAATTATTATTGCTAGAGCTCCTGGATTAAGGGAAGAAGGCCAAATGATGGTAATAGGAATGATTATTGAAAGAGGAATATGGTGTAGGGATTATTTTAGCTCAAGTCAGGTAAAAAAACAAAAGATTAGTTTTTAAAGCAATCTTTTTACGTCCAGAGTCCTCGAAATGGTAATAAAAGACCCGTTTCTAATAATACAGTCCAAAGAGGCTTTCTTTGGTTTTTGTTTATTTCTGTAACAATTCTCCAAAATTGCATTCAACATGAAAATACAAAAAAACCACTAAAAGTGATGCACACCTTAAGGCCTGTCTCAACTGGCCTCATGGGTGGATTCGGACCTAACCTGTACGTGGCATGGAGGTTGCCCGAACAAAATATCACGGATGGAGACAATTCAGTAAGGCCATCGAGTGAAAATTTTCATGCACATTTTTTTTGATTGGGAAGCAAATATACAACATGCAAGGGGAAGTAAGGGTGAAGTAGATAAGATGCAGGAATACAAGATGCAGGTCTGTAGGTGTAGGCGACGCTGACGTTAGTACTGTTCATGTGATACTGTAAGTGTGCATGTAACCTGACTGTTAGAAATGGAAATTGGACAATCAGGGCGTAGTTTTGTGAGCATCATGCGGGTGACTATGCATCACGTGCATAAGCAGGCAGACAGGCAGACAGAGGTCGTGGTTCCCCTTTTCAAAAAGGAGTACTGGAGAGGGTGTTCCAGCTGCTGGGAAATCACACTCCTCAGCCTCCATGGGAAAGTTTATGCCAAGGTACTGGAGAGAAGAGTTCAGCCGATAGCTGAACCTCAGATACAGGAACAACATTGCAGTGTCCGTTATGGTCATGGAACAGTGGACCAGCTCTACACCCTCTATAGGGTGCTGAAGGGTTCATGGGAATTCGCTCATCCAGTCCATACAGTGGGGAACAAAAGTTCGGGCAGCCCAGGTAAAATGTTATATTATAAAGAACCCAAAGAAAAATCTCCTAAAGACTTCAGTTTACAGATGAGACATTTTTTTAAGATGTCAAAAAATAGGCTTTATTTCTATTATTTATTTCAAAATAACAAAAAACAAAATAATGGCGTGTGCAAAAGTTTGGGAACCCTGCAAAATTTCTAGTCTGCACCACCCCCTTTGGAAAAGCTGAGACCTGACAGTGTCATGGATTGTTCACAATTATCGTTTACAAAGACCAGGTGATTTCAATCTCAAAGATTTTACATAATCTGAGTCATCTGACCTTGCCCCAACAATCCGCATCATGGGTCCTTCCAAGCAGTTGTCCAGAACAATGAAACTGAAAATAGTTGATGCTCACAAAGCAGGAGAAGGCTGTAAGAATATCCAGCAAAGAGTTTTCAGATGCCAATGTCCTCTGTTCAGAATGTCAGTAAGAAATGGCAGTCAACATGAACAGTGGAAGTTAAAGCAAGATCTGGAAGACCAAGAAAAATCTCAGATAGAGCAGCTTGCAGGATTGCGTGAAAAGCAAGTTAAACCCAAGTTTGACTAAACCATCCCTCCAGAAAGATCTGCAGACTCTGGAGTTGTGCTGCACTGTTTTACTGTCAAGAGATACTTGTACAAATATGGTCTTCATGGAAGAGTCATCAGAAGAAAACCTCTTCTACGTCCTCACCACAAAATTCAATTAAATTCACAAATGAACATATAAACAAGCCCCATGCATTTTGGAAACAAGTTCTGTGGACCGACGTGGTTAAGATGGAACTTTCTGGCTGCAATCATCAAAGGTATGTTTGGAGAAGGAAGGGTCCAGAGTTTAAGGAAAATAACCTCTGTCCAATTCTTAAGCCTGGGGGTGGATCAATCCTGTGGAGGGTGCTCTGGAAGTATGGGATTCGGGGAGCCTTACTAAGGGCTGTCCAGTCTCTGGATGACCTGACCAGGAGCTTGGTCTGCATAGCCGGCAGTAAGTCGGACCTGTCCCCGGTGCATGTTGGACTCTGGCAGGGCTGCCCTTAATTGCCGGTTCTGTTCATAGTCTTTACGGACAGAATTTCTTGGTGCAGCCACGCCCCAGAGGGGGTCTGGTTAGGGAACCACAGGATTTCCTCTCTGCTCTTTGCAGACAATGTTGTCATATTATCTTCATCGAGTCTACGTCTCTAGGCTGGCCTGAGAACACCTTGGGGTCCCCCAGGAGGAGCTGGAGGAAGTGGCCAAAGAGAGGGAAGTCCAAGCATCTTTGCTTAGACTGCTGCCATCGCGACCCGGTCCCGGATAAGCAGAAGAAGATGGATGGATGGGTAATGGTACATTCCAATTTTTCACGTCCCATGAGGAGGCTGTACAAGCCTCATGGGAACTGCAAGACACACCTGTGTTCCTCTTAGGATGTCCCAGCTACTCTGTACACGGTTGAAGAGTTACAGAATTTGAAAGAATGTCAGCGCTTGAGCTAAAGCTTTAGTGTTAAAGAGTTTAAGGCAGGAATACAACTGAAGCCCAGGTGTTACAAAGTGACAGGAAGTAACATTTGCAATTAGTTTTTTCAAAATAAACAGGAAAATAAGACAGAGTCAAACAACTCAAAAACATTGATATTAGAAAAAACACATTCATGGAAAAACCCAAAAATATTAGGCTCAGCTAATGAGTGTGCGATAAGCAGTGCTATGACGCCTTTCTTATTTGTATGAAGCCACATAATACCAAACCAAGTGTCGCCCTGTATGACCAGATATCAAGTTAGAATTCAGGATTAAAATGGTGAAACCAAGAGAGAAAAACAATTGATAAGCAGGTCTAACAGATGGAGATGAGGAGAACGCTGACTGGAGACAGTCAGAAATACAGGACACGCACACTGAGGTCCAAAGCCCTCCTCAAGATGAGCTGTGCTGTGTAATATCTAGGCTTCCGGACCAGTGATCAGCCAATCCTGAGCTCCAATCAGACTGACAGCCAGCAGCCCATCTCTCCCTCGCTTCACTTCACCGGCTTCTTCTCACATATTCGTATACGCTGTATGCACAGACTTCCAACTTCATACAAATGAAGACCAAATTCCAGCCATATTTGGCTCAACACTCTTGTATCTGTCAGAACTCAGCATTAAATTCCCTTGAACTGAGTTAAATTGAGAGAAGAAGTTTGAACTTGACCTCAGCAGCAGAGAAGACTGAAGGACTGTGTTGACTTTAATGGTGCTGTGAGAAGTATAAATCAATGATTGCTGTGTAGAAACCAAATCGTATATATTTACATGATTATTATTAGTTGTATCTATTTGTTACTAGTTTAAAAAAAGATCATTAGGACATTAAATTGTTGATGATTGATGGAAAGGTAAGTAAAAAAGTGCATGTAAAATGCATTCAGACTGGACACATTTGGTTCACTTAAATATGTCATAAACACTCATCAGCATACCTTCTTGGCTGTCGTCTCTTCAGAATTGCCTTGCAACATGCCTCCGCTGTATAAAAGTAGAAGTAAAAAGTGTTGTTTTTTACGACGTTGTTTTATGACGTTGTACAGATGTTCAAAATTGGTCAGCAGAACATAAAGTTTTAATAAGTGAACTACTCCGACAAGGATTGCAAGGTGCAGGACTTCCAATTTTTCTTTCTCTCGTTTCTTAGCCCCGCCCTCGTACAGAATTCGATCCAGACCAAATTAAGCGGATTTTGTCCGAACCAACAGACTTTTCCAGTTTGAAAACACTTAATGAAATAGTGACAAAAAGATATTATAACAGACAAGTTAGGATTAATCATGGAAGGAATAGGGTGTGGCGATACCTGTCAGCTGATCCTGTTAGGAGTTCCACAGGACAGCAAGGTTCAATAGGACTCTATCACCAGCTTGACAGCATCCCTTGCTTCCAGTGATGATCACCAGATTTGTGAATTAATGTCCTGACTAGCACCAGAGACCTTATGGTCTCATTTTACAATGGATTTGGAAAACATGGTCCATTCTGACTCAGGGTGTTCAGCTTCCTTCAATTCCTGGTTAAAGGTCGATTGGAGGTGAGAGTTGAATACTCTGATTTGGGCCTGCCAAGTCTTTTCAGCCTCCTCCACTGAAAAATTCAACTCAACCCCAGATTGTGAAGGGTTGAAAGCTCTGCCCCTCTCTTCACTGTCCAGGACACATGGCCGAGGGACAGATGATATAACTATTAGGTCAATCATTGATCTCTTGCTTACAGTGTTCTGGTACCACATACACTAATGAAAAATCTTATGCTTGGATATAGTGTTCACTACAGACACAATGTTACTGGAACAGAAGTCCAAAAACAAAACACTCGTGTGCAGATCAGGGAGGCTGTTTCTCCTGGTCACACCCTTCCAGGAACCACTATCATTGCCCATGTGGGTGTTGGAATATCACATTAGAACAATGGAGTCCACTTTTGGAGAACTTTAAAGTATCCCTCCTAGAGACTCCAAGTAGGCTGGGTACTCTGTAACACCGTTTGGCCCGCAAGCTAAAAAAAAAACACTAAGTGACCTGTCCCCAACCTGGTGGCATAGGAATGCGACCCCCTTTGCTTCACTGGGTAAATCTCAGCACAAGACAACTGATGAAGAGGGTTATACTCTAACCCACACCAGTCTGTTGCTTCTCACTATAGCCAACTCCAGAGTGGAAGATAATCAAATCCCTCTTAAAGAATTTGGTTTCAGAGCCCAGATTGTGCCTGTAATTAGTATCTCTCCCACACAAGTTTAGGCTTTTTTCCCCTCAGGAAGGTGACTTCCTTTGTCCCAATAGTTTCACTCACTCAGAGGATTGGGCCATTAAGGCATCCAATCTTGACTGGAAATTGTCCACCCTCTTGTGCGCCTTCCTGCACGTGGTGGTCCAACATAGTCTTTGTGGGTTGAGCTCACAGCTAGGTTATGCGGATGGAGACCTGGTAAGCGCCCTCCTGTGAGTCCTATCTGACTCGTGGATAGGATCCCAGTCTCGTCAGTCCAGGAGATGTAGTGGACCTTATTTTATATGTTTTCATACAGGACATTTTATTTGTCTTTTGAAAGGCTTTTGCTATTTATAGTTATTATACATTAAAGATTAATGTATGTGTTTCTGCTATGGGGCAGCCGTGGTGCAGAGGTAGAGCAGACAACCTCTGATCAGAAGTTCGCAGGTTCGGTTATGCCTTGTGTCGAAGTGTCTTTGGGGAAGATATTGATCCCCACATTGGTGGTTATAGGTTGGCGCTAGTGTTTGGCATTGTGTGAATGTGTGTGTGAATGGGACTGGGACTGTAAAGCACATTAGGCCTTCTAAGAAGATAGGAAAGCCTTCTATAAGTACACGACACTTACCATTTATCAAAAGAGAGATACAGATAAAACTATCTACAAAGCATTTTACACTGAGATATCAATAATGTTGTCTTACATATTTTCTTCATATAAATGACATTTAAGTAAATTTTTTGTTTTTTTTACTGGCTGTTTGGAAACGGCCAATTATATATGTATATATACAAGTATGGTCCTGTGGTGAACATAATATCCAGAGGAATAATGTTGACCTCCAAATGGTACACAGGACATTTTTATTTGGGCGTCTGAGAGCCAAAACAGCTCGTTGACTTTTAGCAGTTTTTAACATCCTTCTTTTCTGACTTTACAGTATACAACAGGGCGGTAAAGGTGTTTGAGTCTAAAGCACAGAGTTTTAGTTTCTCCATCTTGTTTACTTGTCAAACTTGACGAAAAGCAGAGCATCACTGTTTCTAAAGTCACCCCCAAGGAAAGAATCAAACAGCCTGAGAGACAAACTACTTAAAGTTTCTGCTTTTCCTTCTTGTCAAGACAGATGGCATGTTTAAACACTAAAGCATCCCTGTTTTGTGCAGGTACAACACATTCTTCTTTGCATGTTTATCAGGAGAAACTAGCTCAAGCAAAAACCTACTTGTAAATACACATGGCGCGACCACAGTGAGAGGATCAGGGGGATTCTTCCCATCTCCCAAGGCAATTCTTATTTTTTTGGCACAAATTTCAGAGTCGGGTCAGCATCTGTTTCCTCGCGGTGTCACACTGCAAATGTCTAGTTAGCTGTGAGGTAGAGGAGAGGCTGTTTTTTTGATTCCACACAGAATTGGGAACACAATGTAAACATGCCAAACGTCCGTTCCCCCTGGGAAATCAAGTCTTGTAAAGACGAGGTGACAAAACCCATTCAAACATGGTGTGCTGCTTACTGCAGTTAGCCTGCTTTAAAACAGACAGCAGAATGACAAGAGAAGGAAGGACAAAGGAAAAATACAAGGTATTGGAAAACTAATGAGAGAACTCAGATCCGATGAGCAAAAGCACAACGAGAAATGGAAGTTTAGCAGTTTAAACAGAATATTTTTATCTTGCTGCCTGGAATTGGAAAATTTAAACACTTACCTTTTTTTAAAGATTAAAATGACCCCACTTATGCATCCATGGGTTAATTCTTTTTGCTCCTAAAAAAGGTAAAGCAGAAAAAGGTTTTTAGAATTCCTCGTTATTAGTTCTCTTCTTAACTGTCCTACTTTTCAGCAAATAAAGCATAAAGTGTGAAGCAGATTTCAAAGAATCAAATGTGAACGTATTTGGACACCTGGCTGTTCTTTAAAGTGTGTTTTTTGGCCAAAAGATGGCTCGGGTAGAAAAAGTATGACAGTTTTAGGACTCACAGACAAACTTTGGGTTTCTAGTTGAAATCTTTTACAGTAAATAACTCCATACAAAATATTCAGTAACTTTAGTTCCTGTTTATTGACCTCTGGCAGTCACAGGCTCATTTAACAAAGCAGCAAAAGTCCTGTGTGATGTTTAATAAACAAGTGGGTGTATCCATCAGATGACCAAACAAGCGCAGCACCAAGTGTGGCCATTTTTCCAAACAAACTGCCTTTTGATTATTGCAATGAATCGCTATGACAAAGAAGGGTGACTGATTGGGGTAAGGATTAGGGTGGAGGGGAATGTATGATGACGGACCAGGAAGGGGAGGGTCATGACACTTTTCTTCTGATTTCTTTCAAGCAGGGAGGGGGCGCCGCCGCCGTCGTTTCGGCAGTGGCGGCCTAACACAACGGTTTGTTATAAGAAGGCAAAGCAATCAGTGTGGAGACTGGGAGGAAAGGGGGATCATTGTTGATTAGTTGTTTTAGGCAAACGTAATCACGGCACAGTGCTGTGAGCTTGTGATGGGCATTAACATTTTTTCTAAGAACTGTGTGTGTGTGTGTGTGAGGAACCTTCTGGACCTGTGAGAAGGTGTTTCTTTCTCAGCAAGTGACAGATGTGTCAAAGCAGGAGAAGTCAGAAGGCTCTCCAGGGACTTCTTTAAGTGTCCCTGGGAATCTTTGCACACCGAATATTTTGGAGAGAAGTGCTGAATAATAGTGCTGCACCAAGCAGACCGGGCCAATTAGGCGGTAGTACATGCGTATGTATGTGTCAGTGTTTTTGTGTATGTGGACTACCCTTGAGTCATATGCAGACAGCAGGACTGAACGTCTGAATGCTGTCAGACATCTGCCTGCCTGCTGCCACAAAACACACAAAGTCACACTTTCCAGTGAGGAAAGAAGCTGAACAACAACATGGAGAAAAGGGAAAGAATCTACAGCCTCACTGATTAAATGATTCCTTTATTTACATATTTGTCGCACATAATTCAATTCAATCTCCTTTCTGTACTAAATTGATTGCAGTTTTTTTAATGATTAATTATTTTACAGGAAAAGCTGTCTACATTTGCTGCTGTGAATAAGTATTTGCTTCCTTGTACAGTGGGGCAAAAAAGTATTTGCTAGTCATTTTTCTAATGAACTTTTTAGACCAAGCTCAACTTTTAAGTTGAAAAACTGCAATGTTTGTGGGAGCTGTCTTACCTGTCTGTAGTTACATTAAATCCATTTTTTTACTTTGAAGGGTTTTACAAGCTTGTTAAAGACCCACTCCGATGAAAATGTTCTTTTTGGTGTTTTTAACATGTTGATGTAGCATTTGTATGATAATGGATGCTATTTATCGAGAAAATTACACGTGAAATTGCATTTCTGGATATTTATTTTTTCAAATTGTTGTGAATCAGCAGCAGACAACAAAAAAATGCAGTTTAGAAAACATTTTATTTGTCATGTAGAAAATACGATGGGTGGGCCACAAACTCCCTGCTCCACCTGATTCTGATACATTCCCTTGTAGACAAATAGATCCATGCACAGATTTGTTTTCTTTGTCTGAGCTGGAATGTGGATAAAAACTGTTGCACTGGTATTGTTAAATTGGGGATGTGAGGGGCTATAAGCTAGCAGGAGAGAATGTAAACAGATAGATGATGGGAAGTGGGGCTGGGTTTGCTCAATGGACCTGCCCCCAACTAAGAGGGGGAATTCTGATGATCTCGTGCCACTCTGCATAAACTATGCCCTAGAAAACAACACTTTTTAAATTTTTGACTTAAAACAGCATAATCATAATTAAAGGAAATGCTTTGAAAATAGATCAAAGATGACTGGAGCGGGACTTTAAGAACATAAAACCAGAATCCTTATGAAATTTAGATCTACTCTTTGGCTAGATCAACGGTCACCAACCTGCAGCCCTTTATTTCTTTACTGGGCTCCTACAGAGTCAGGGAGCTGTCCAGAGGGAAGGTGCTGAAACGCTTTGTTACATGTCTGGAAGAAGTGAAGATTTTCCTGAGTAGCTAAGGGCTCACCTTTCCTGAGCTGGAACAGCCAGAGTGGCTAAAAATGCTGCACATCGTGGCAGACATGACAGTGCAACCAAACAAACTGAACAGAGGTCTTCGGGGGGAGGGTCCGCAGCCTTGCACATGCTAAGGGAGGCTCTGGCGTTTGAGCACTAGTTGATATGAGTGATTTTGAAAAAAAGAAACTGTCTCACTTTTACAATTTAAGAGACAGTCCTGACGTGATGGAGTCAGACTATTAACATTCTGTCATCATTTTGTTTCAGATGTTTTGAAAAATACATTTTATGACCATTCAGAGCACTTTCTGTTGTGCGTGGATCATTGTTCTGCAACAGAACGAGGAGTGCAGAAGCTCGGGAACTAAAAAAATAAACAACTTCAAGGTAAGTCTGTGGGCTTCGAACTACAACAGAGTAAGAAGTCAAATAAAAGATAGAAACCAGGAGCAACAGCACACAGTTGCTTGTTACTGAAATGTTTTTTTTTTTTTTTTTTTAGATTTCACTATTTTAAGGTTCGTGTTAAGCATCAGAACAAAACAGCAAATGGTCTGAGTGATAGAAAGAAAGCCAAGAAAGACATAATTTGAACAACTGGAGCTCAAAACTTTACTTTAAGTTCATTCGAAAGAAGCCAAATGTGTACATTTAAAGACTTGTGTAAAAACATTTACTGATTATATGTTATTTGTTTAAAACTTCTCCAAAAAGGCAATGGTCCTGGGAGATTACTTGTTTGATCCTTGCAATTTGTCCCTTGGTGTTTGGGATGAAACTCTAAGAGTTGTTAATCAGACTGAGATCATTAGGACAAACACTAACAAGCATTCGTGTATCATCTGCATTAGCCCTTCCCAGTGAAGAGCTAGCAAAGATAAAAGACCTAAAACTGAACCATGAGGAACACCACAGACTAATGGAGACTTTATTTCATGTATTGACCCAAAGTTATTGAGAATTAATTCACTATGTGAAACAACTTTCACTTATGAGGTGAAAAGGAAAGGGTCTGCTTTTCTTTTGCTACACATGCTATTGCAGAGCCAAACATTCACCACAAGAAAACAAAAATATGCAACTTTAAATTCAAGGAGTGCAAAGTAAAACTTCTATGTAACTTAAGTCAAAGTTCCAATATATGAAGCCCAATCAAGAAACAATGGTGGAAGTGAAGAGAAATAAGAAAAAACAATTATGCGACAAGCGAGAAGACTTAAGGAGACATCTCAGAAAAATGCCTGAGAGCAGAATAAAAACTGACGAAGGTGTCAATAAAGAAAACAGCTAAAGAAAGATGAGGCAGAGAAAAGGTATGAAAAGAAAAATCTGTAGCCAAGGAAAATAGGTTTAACTGAGGATGAATAAGCTCCAGGAGGGGCAGTAGCTTGTTGTTGCAGCCCAGTCATTTCGTCACCTCCTTTGGGTTTTCCTCCAACACTCCAGAAGGGCCCACCTACACAGCACCTCACACTTTCACAGAGGCATGTCTGTGAACACGAACACCAACACAAAGACAACTCTGCAGATCCACTGAAGGTGGTCCTCAAGGGAAAAACAGTCTGTTCTCTCACATTACATTCATTCTAAAGTCTTGCTGTATGCTTTGCTGAATGTGAAACATTTCTCGTTTGGTTTCCCAAAACCCCTTACTTGCAGCCACTGGATGATTACCAAAATGTCAGCTTTAAAACCCACCTCTACACATGTGCCCAAACAATGTGCCTCTAGTGGCACGACAGCAGAACAAATCTCCTTTGAGATCTCTGATGGGCATCATGAAAACAGACATTAGGGCTTCAGTTGCACATCATTTCAGAAACTGGTCTCCAAGAAAGTGAGATCCATAAACACTAGTATATCTGAAGCTAGTAAATACTTATCTTACATTTGGGCTGAAGTGAATTCTCCAAAAGTTTACAGGTAACCAGGTTAGCACCATACATGTAGTCATTTGCATGTATGCATGTGTATGATTACATATTTTCCAATATTTCATAATGACTTGTCCTAAGTTTGATATATCTCTGTATAGATATATGTTTCTGTTGTTTGTCTTCTTCAGTTTTGTTTTTGTTTGATTGATATTTGATTTCCAAATCCAAAAATTAAAATCATTTGTGAGTAGCTACAAGAGTTTTGAATGCGGAAGCCTAAAACGCACATTTACATAAACTTTTCATTATTATGGGTCGCTTGAATACACACTGTCAAGAGTGGTGGGAATGTGGCTTTAAGTTTTCCAGCATTTGCTACATTATTACCCGTTGCCATGGCAACCCGATATAAGGAGTGAGGTCACCAGCTCTATTAAACTGGACTTTGCACCTGGACTGAGGAAAATGCCTGTTTGATCCAGGAGATCACAGTGGTTTCTCTATTTTAGTAATTAGAAAATGACATGCTTTTATTCTGGGGGTTGGGGTTGTATGAACAAGGATAAAAAAAAAGAGAGAGCCAATGAAAACCACCAACATTTACTGCAAATGTCTTTTCTTTGGTTGTAATTCCTCCCATGTGGGATAACAAGACCTTTCCAGCCACTCTGATGGTATAAAGCTCCCTTGGTAAGTTTTAATTGGTTTCAGTTAATCTCACAGCAGTATTTTGTTAAGGCTTTCATGAAACAATGGTGGAAGCTTTTCTCCAACCTGCTTCTTTTCATCTCCCCCCTCCATTCACTAAGACAGCCAGCTTCCCTTTGCAATTGTTAATCTAATGCTCATCTGATACCATAAGTCTCCAATGACACACTCGCGCTTAGGTGCAATCAGACGGGGACAGGCCCCGGAGCCCCTGCAGCTTCAACAATGTTTTTTTAGCGCTTTTAGGAGTCCCAGAGTGGATCATTAAACTGCAGAATATTGGTGGCAGATAAAGCAAAGGCGCAAGAGCTTGCTGAATCACTCCCAGAACAGAGTTGGAGAAGGATGCGACGAGAAGAAAGTTCTCCTTTTGTCTAAACACGACTCATTAGTAGAAGCAGGTATGCGGCTGACGGAACGGTGGAGGAAAGAATTGTTATGGAAAGCAGAGAAAAAAGACGCAGGGGTGCTGACAATGAGGGAATGACAGTTCCATGCTGAATAGGCAGAAGCTTCCCATCTGTGGTGAGATATCTGCATCAAAAACTCCAACAACTGTTCCGCTTCCCGTCAATTAAGTGCCAGGAAATCGCATGAACATTTGTCCAAGTGGGGGGAAAAAAAAAAAAAAAAACACAACATACGTACACAATTTAACAACACGCAGCCACCCACACCGCGACGCACACCTCATCAAGCTGCAAAGAGGGAGCTGTGATTAGACTATCCGGCACCCAGCATGTAGCTCGCACCTATGCATTTACTCGACAGAAAGTGTGTGAAGAAACCCTTCTCTATGATTTGTGAGAGAAAAGAAACTGTAATATTGAAAAATAGCACAAAAATAAAGTAACAGGCAGCAAGGCGTGTAGCCTGGGAGGCAGAGAGCGGCGAGGGCTGCTGATGACAAGTTCAGATTAGCAGGTGAAGGGCTGCTGGGAGTCGACAATTAGTCTGCAACAGGGTAGGCACCTTCCAAAGCAGCACTTTGGAAGCATTGTTTCACTGTTTGAGCTGACATGAGAAAAAGGGAGGCTAGTGTCTTCTTTTAAAATTAGGCTTGATTAATGCTGCTGAAGGGATGCTGAAGGGAACACCGCCTGGCCCTGTCCCACGTGTGATGGTACGCTCAAACCAGTCATCCAAATGTCACCAGAAAATCTGAGTCCTTGACTGATCAACGATCTTTCACTTTCAACATGCATATAACGGCTGCACGTTTGCACATAAAGCCTGAAAACACTTGTAGGAACTTGCATAGCGATATATGAACACGAGTTTTGAACACAAGCCTGGAATGTGCATTTACATGTGTTTATGTAGACTTTGCAATGAAAGTGGTCGCTTGATAGCTTGTTCCCGTGTGAACGGAACTTAAGAGCCAAAAGTATGGCCCATTTGACACGTTCTGCTTATGTTTTGGTTTTTCACTGCCTGTTCTGTGCAGGTCTGTTGTGCTCTTCTCTTGCTCCTCCACCTCACCTGTGTCTCCTGCTGGAGGTGTTCACAGCTGCATCCTGTTTAGTTGATTGTGTGTTTGTCTATTTAAGTCTGTGTGTTTCAGTTCCCTGGATTGGAGCGTTTTCTGTCCCTTAAGTCTGTCCCTGTCATTGTACGTTGATTCTAACATAGACGATGATACCAGTGCGATTCTACCAGTATCATCTAAAAACGTGAATTTTGGTGCTTAAATTCAGACATGTCAATCACGTGCATTCTATTCAGTTTTGCTGTACAATTCTAGCCAATCATTTAAATTTTCCAGCAATTATGGGCAAACATAAGAATGGGGGGGGCAAAGCTTTAGTCAAAATGTAAAAGTGCGAAATGAGAGAAAGTTTGGCAATTTTTCACAGCAAAAGATTCCACTGCAACGGCTTGATGGATGAAAGCAATGTGTACAATGCTCCGAAAAAAGACTGTCATCGTGGCGATGAGCAGTGTAATACGTCCTTACTTCGGTGTGTGTGTGTGAAAACGGAGATGCAGCGCTGCAGGGCAGACTGTCAGAAAGCAACTTGGGTACATTTAAGCGCTGTCCATCACCTTGTGATGCTGCCTCAGCACACTTCAATGTTTCATGAAAACCTTTTTTTCATCTTTGATGCAAGTTCAAGCACTGAACCTGTTCAGCACCGGCACCAGTTAAACTCCAAATGGTACCCATCCCTAAGCAGACCAGACTCAATATGGGTGACCATGTTCTGTGACTGGTTGGGGCAATCAAACCAATTCCAGCACATTTTTTTTTATTATTAATAATTCAATTAAAAGAGAATTAAAAAAAAAAACTAAGATTTGATTCTGGCTAAAAATGGCGTAATTATACCTAACTGACCACTGTGAACACTTTTAAAGTAGATCAAAAGAAGAGTGGAGTGGATTTTTAAGATGTGGCCGCTACTCTCTACGACCCTCCAAGGGCCCAGAGAACCCAAAAACGTGGAGCCTCCTACGGTGGGACTAGGATTTTGTTTTTCCTGGTATTTTGTTGAGTTTAGGTTCTTTCCAAAGTCATAAAATTGTTTGTAAAAGGTGTTTGATGTACACTTGCTGGTAATTTTTGTCATATTCTGCTCTGTTGAGAACAAAAATCCCAGCGTGGCGTTTATTCTCAGCTTTCAAGTTTGAAACTGTCGTTTTTCTTCAGGGAACGCCCGACTCCTCATCTTCAGCGCCTCCTCAGACTCCGCTGACAGGCGCAGGATGCAGATGTCTGTTTGTTGAAGCAGTCAGAAGGAGTCAGTAGTTTCCTAATGTTGGCCTCCTGATCTGCTGCGTGAGCAAACACAAACTGTCAGGAGAGACAGAACGAACACACAACTCCAACCACTCTGGATGATTGACTGACATTTCATGGAGAGTACACTATGTTCTCCTGTGTCTCTTCTCTTTTATCTCCATTTTGTCTCTTTGACTTTTTCAGTTTCCCTCTCGTTTTCCTCCTTTTCCCATCAGTCCCCCTCCTGTAAGCTTTGTCCATCCCTTCCCTTTCCTTGATTTTAAATGATAAATGTTTTTCTTCTTAGCGTTTCTCTCTCTCGTCTGTCTCTACTACATTTCCTTCTTCAGCATCTCTGTGCCTGGTGCCAACCCCCCTCATCCCCGGTGTATTTACATTCTCCTCTCCACTGAGTGCCGCGTTGATGCTGAGGCTTTTATAAAACCCCCTCTGTGAGGGGATGAGATCAGAGCAGCCAGGCGGTGAGAACAGACTACCCGACACATTGCGCTTAACGTGCACCCAACGAAACAAACAGCATCTTTGCTTCCACGGCTGCATGCAGAAAAAGTCTGCAAACTCCCCAGCACCACACCATCCTCCAGATGCTGTGTCATCAGCTCTGCTTTTGCTGCAGCATCGTCATGCGCTGTGATGCTCGGGTCAAACTCTTACTGACCCTGTACCTCATTAAAGAAAGAAGCAGCAAGAAAGGAAGTGACAGAAAAGTCACAGACTTTCTGGGAGAACTTGTTCTGTCCGAGTTCAACATGGCTGATTGGTGTTTGAGGCCGAGGAAGCAGCAAAGGGCAGCGAGGAGCCACATGAGCAGACATAACTGCCATCAAATCAGTTTGTGTTCCTGAAGTCTTCACCAAAACAATCCTAATCCAAAGACCCCAGAAAAAAACAGAAAAAGTCCTAATGTTGTTGTTTTGACTTCTATTGACATCACATTATGAGTGGAGCGCCCCCTGTAGGGTTGTTGTTCCAAGTCCAACAAAAAAACTCCTCCTGGTTTGTTAAAAAATACAAAAATACCAAATAAACCTTCCTACTTCCTTAATGAAGCTGCAAAGAAAGCAAAGACAATTGCACTTCACTGTAACCAATAGGTGGCTTTTCACAGGATGACACCTATGCAGATTCCTTCATCTGAACACACATGAACTAATGTATTTACCCTTTGACTTCAACCCCTTTTCCCTCCTGTGGTTGGATCTTTGTTTTTAATGTACTGGGGTGAATTTGTTCAGTGAAGACACTGGTGCGTGTTACATTTCCCTTGAGGGTCGTATGGCCACCTCAAGGGACGTCATGAAAGTGACCAGATTTCCGTTCCTCTGGTTTTTGGCTATGAAACCGGTGCACTGATGAACTGGAAATAGAACTATTGTGTAAAGTTTGCGCTGCTTTGTGGAGGGACAGACATGATGGAGGCGATGTAAACATTCCAATTGATAATTAAAACTTCTATTTTCTGTGTCCATGCAACGGAGACGCACCGCAGATGAACCACCACACGTGCACAGTAAAGTGCAAGTACTGGCTCTCTACTGACCGCTCGCAAATGTTGCACACGCAGGGTGTACACATGATTTGTGGGTGCCAGTATGATGTCCTCACAAACTACACTCTCATTGTTTCATTTCCTCATTTCTAACAGTCAGGCTGCACAAATAGAGTTCACACTTATTCCATGAACAGCACAGGGGGGGGTTGAAAAATCTGTACGACACCTACTTTCTAGCTCACCTACTTTCCCCCTACTGACAACAACATGTCACCCACAGCATGCCTGTAGAAAAAGTGTGCATGAACATTTTCACCCGATGCAGGTTCATTGGGCGGCCTACAACCCTGGTATGTCCTGCGGGTAACCTGTGTGCCCCATGCATGTTTGCCTTTTGTTCTGCCTGTAGACAGCTCGTATCCACCCTGAAGGGCAGTTGTGGCTAGGTTTTAACCTTTTTCCACTGGAGCTTTACCTTCAGTGTTGTGGGTATATAGCACTTTGCATAATGTGTTGCACAGCAGTGCAAAGCCAGTACGAAAAGCTGCTTTTCTCTGTGTCAGAGTCAGTTGATTCATGTATAGTTGAACAGCTATGGTACGTGAAAGAGTGTGTTGTAAAGAGGTTAAGAACCCTCTTTACTGTTTCCACTGCCTGATGAGGTCATCAGGAGTAAAGTTCGAACTGAAGAATGCATACAACTGACAACTAAGTTGAAAATGACATCAAAAACACCAAAACTTTAAAATAATCTTAACAAGTTTTTACCAAACCATGATAAGCAGTTCCTCCATTTCCTCCAGCCAGGAGCGTTTGGCACAAATGCGAATAAATGACAAAATCAAAAAAATTAAACACAAAATTAAAACCAGTTAAACCAGAACAAGTTCACGTGACACAGTTTTACCTTGTTTTTTCCTATAATCTTCATAGTTTCTCCCATTTAAAAATGTGTTTTCATTCACTTCTTTGTCCTTTTTCATCTTTCCTGTAACATCTCTTTTTTTCCCTAGTTTATTATTTCTTCCTTTACTGTTCTTCGTGGTTTTATAGTTTGTCTTTGTCTTTTCCTGTACCTTTTTCGTCATCATTTCTTCAAATGTGAGGCAGATTTATGGAATCGATACAAACACATTTTTGATGAAAATAAAAAGACATTTGTCTTTATAGTAATGACCCAGGTCCTTTAAGCACCAACTCTGAGGCTTCTGGTCCTTTTGGGATTCGGATCATCTTCTCCATGGAGTTTAAGCAAAAAAAGGAGCACTTAAACTTGATCTAACTTCACTTTTCACTCACTTGGCACAGATAAAAAGCAATCCATTTATGAATGAACTCCCAATTAAATCTAAGAGGACTAATTCAGAACATTGTTTAGCAGGAACCTCCTGCTTCTCTGCAGCTGTTTTATTGCAGCTTTCTTTGTTATTAGTGACACAGTCGTTTTTCTCTGCAGAACACCGTGGTCTTCCTCTGCTTCATCCAAGCCGACTCCTAAGTGTTATTGAGGGGCTTTGAGGTTTAAACACTTCAGTTTGAAATAAAGCAGGAGATGATTGTGGGTGTTGTGGAGGTGGCAGAGTGGGCTTGTGACAGCAAAGTTCATCTGAAGGAAAAATAATCAGTTTATGACTTTAAAAGTGTCGTACAGATTAAGTTTCACCAGTCAGATTGTACACTTCACTCAGAAACTTGGAACTGAAGAAAAAAAGCTCTCATCAAACTTTTTATTAAAAAACTATATTTAAATTCTGATCAAAGATGGTTGCTTAAAGGAAAAAAAATAACAAGTGTGCAAGTGTGCAGAAGCAGTTCCTGAAAACTTGTCAGCTACAACAGGTTGCTATGAATCACTAAGATAGTTTATAATGTAGCTAAAAAAAGGTACAACTTTTAGACAAAGTGAATGTGAACTCAAACACATACATAATTTAAGGTTAACAGGAATATTGATATCAACTTTAAAAAAGGGGAAGAGATGAGAAAAATACTTTATAAAAGAAGCATAGAAGTAGTAAAAATGTTAATTAAAAGAAGGTTACAGAAGAGGAAAAAAACAAACTTTTTTATAAAAAGATGTGAAAACAATGCAACATAGAAACAAATCCAAACAGGTCATATTTAACCTGATAACAGGGCAATTAAGGGTCAGACTGGAACAGTCCATTGGTCCGAACCAAGTCTGCTTAATTTGCTCCTGGAGTCCTGTACCTTACATTTGGTCTGTATTCAGACTGCCGTCAAATACTCTAAGCAAACTAATGCTTGTAAACAAAACCATGTGACTAAAGATCTCTTCAGTCATTGGCCAGGATAGTTCAACTATTCAAACTTTATATTTCCCTGACCAGTTCTGAATGCGCTTTACTTTTTACAACACTTTACTTTTTGGTGAAGGCATTCTGCAAGACGGGTACTGAGGAGGTGACGGCTAAGTAAATAGTGTTTATGACATATAGATTGTTGGGAAAACAGTATGAAATGCAATATGTATTATTTAAAAGTTGTTTTTATGAGTCTGCATTCATCTGACCACATTTCAAAGAGTTGCTGTGCCTCATTGTTGCTTCACTACTCTGTTCACATCCCATAATGCCCTGTGGTAGCAGCTTTGGTCCAGTTGTTCCACTCCGAGTATAGAGCCTATTCAGGTTGTGGAAACTCAAAAGGAACCGGAGCTCAGTCAAACAAACCAACACCACCTCAAAAGATGGGTCAGAGAGCGGTTCCTGGTCCCGGATCGAGGTCCTCTTGAGTGTTTGTTCCAAATTATTGGGAGAAGAAACTCTGGAAATAATCAGTTGTAGAAAAGTTCTCTTAATGGAAAGCTTTCAGATTGAACCTCAGTTCTGAAGGAGTGATGAAAACGTTGAGGATCTCCTGCATCTTTCCCACACATCCGCAAAGCTTTGCAGCTCTGATGGGATCAAACATTCTCCGACGGGAACGGTTACCTTTGAGACAGTTTTTTGACTGATAATGGAGACGCTTAAAAAGTTATCCTCTTTGGGAATTTTAGATGTTAGGTGTCTTTCATGGAGGAACTGAAAACTGCAGGACAGTTTTCTGTCTGTAACCAGTTTAACAACCTGTATGACAATATATCACTAAAGCTGTACATGTCAGTCACACAGAGATGTTTACCTTTGATCAAACAACTCTGATCTTGGTATTGATCAGCTGCAGATCAAAGGCAAGAGCTGCATCTACTCATGGTAAAGTCCTGTAGAGCATTTTAGAGTTTAAGCGTCTGGAATGGATCCTGTGATGTTACGGAGTGACTTTAAAGACCGCCATGTGTTGTTGGCGGCTGCTTGGCCTCAGCTCTGACGGCCTTCAATGCTCCCCTGCAGCGACGACACATGTGAGCTTCACACTCAGCTTTCTGCTTCATTCAGTCTTTTTATTTTTAGTGGCTGAAGCAGAAGTGATGGTTTTATGGCCTTCAGTGTTTCCAGAGTCAGCTGAAACACATCATTTACAGATGAAACAGATCTGAACGCCCTGAGTTCCTCAAAGCTCTGCATGATGTAGGACTTTCTAGGTCATGTGGAGGAGACACACTGAAGTAGAGGTTCTTCTCTCTGGACAGGGCTTTGTATCACTAAGTTTAGTCAATGAAAGCTCAGATTAAGAAGCAACCGTTTGGGTTTCTTTTTAACTGTGAGTCTCAGAAAGCTCATAGGAAATTACACGTGTGCTTCATGAACTTGCAGAAGGTATTCCACCGCAAACCTTGAAGAAGGCCGTATGGCAGCTTGGCAACTTGTCCATAGGATACCTCGCCTTTGCTCAACAATCACTGGAATAGGCTCCAGCAACCCTCTGAACCTGAAAGGGATTAGGTGGCACTGGAATATGGATGGATGAATGGGCCTTAAGGGAGGAGCCTAAAGTGGGTGGTGTCTTAATTTGGGAAGAACCTAGAAGTCACTTCATGGACAAAGAGAAAGTATGGTGTGCATCAAGAGCTGAAAGTCTGATTTCTGACTCTACTTGGATCTGGAGTTTCAGTCATGGAAACAAAACTTCTATTGTTGGTGCCTCGGGGCTCCTTGATTTCCACAGCTGGTGTAATTTTGGTGGATCATAGAAACGTGACTAAACAGTCTTGTGGAACAAATTTTGGTTTTCATCCAGAAAAGCCTTAAATGCCTTGTCTGACTTGACGGATAAAAGTAACAGTGGCATAAATCTGATGAAAATGTTCATTTCAGTAGGGATGTAAGGGATACAGATATGTATGTTAAAGCAGTATCACTTCAAATCCACAGATGCAAACAAGATGATGTTGGCAAAAAGGTATAAAGTCCATCAGGAAGTAAATAATCATCTTCTTTCAAACTTCTAGCTTCTCTTCCTGTTGTGTCTCTACAGTCTTTGCCACATCCTATCACAAACTTGCTTTTACCAAGCCGGGTCGGCTGAAGGTGAACCACAGCGACATTTGATAAACATATGATAAACGTTTTTTCACAGCACTTAAATAAATTAAATACAAAATCTATACATTTAAACCACACTTTTCTTTTAACCACAAAGAACAAAACACTCTAAAAGACTTGAAATGTTAGGTTTTACTGTTTGAAGCTGTCTTTATTTTTGCTGCTTGAAATAAAAAGTGTCAGTAAGAAAAAAAAAAGTTATAAGGTATTTCATTCATAGTACTAAACACTAAATGAATAGAACAGATCTTGATTGTATCCATTTACATAAAAGAATTGGATTGGGTCGTGTTGCCACAAAATAGGTTGAATCTTTTATGTATGGATTTGTGGGCCATACATGGAGATGCGTGTTGAATCTTGTGAGAGGAAATGACACACAACCTTACAGTTCAGCTTTTTTTTTTATAAAGTGCTGGATTATAACTGAATTTTTCTCCAAGTGCACAAAAAACAGAAACATTATACAGCATTTACTTTGTATAAACTTATTGTCACAAACTGCAATTTTGCATTCTCACAATTGACTTTTTTTTTTACAAATTGCCTTTTCAGAAACAGGAAAGAAACAAAATGTGTGCACGTCTTAAAATTCAGTTTCCACTCTGGTTCTGAACTTTCTGTCTGGTTGTTGAGTTTGGCTGCATCTCTGAAAAGGCTGGAGAGATTAGAGCTACACTCCTCCTATCCGAGGGGACTTTTTCATTTGGCTGACCTTATCACTGTGCATAAACCTAACACCGAAAATGTTTCCCTGACAACCTGTCACACACACCGAGTCCTGAAGAGCGCGGCTGCACAGTGCACCCCTGACTCTGCTGTCAATCTGGCTCCGGCTCCAGAACAGCTGGGGCCACGTGGCCCCTTCTCCCACCGCTGGTGAGGGTAACACACAAACACACCGCGCCTCCACCTGCTGCGCCCGAGCTGCTGATGGACACACAGATTGATGCTGTAGCACTCTCCTATTTCAATTACCCTGCCCATCTCGTTCCATCTTCTCTCCACACTCCCCGTCCCCATCTTTCTTGGAGACATGAAACGCACGCCTCACTTCCAGCCGAGTTTCATTCTCTGTTTTTTGCTGAAATCCCTCACCGATACAATTCTTTTACCTCAGTCAAAGCAGCGTTTTGTGCACCAAAGCTGCTGCTGTGCAAACGGCGGTCGTCTGTAGATGATAAAACGAAGTGAAATGAAAAAGCTACCTTTAGCTCCACCAATGGGAGGAAAAAAAGACTAACAGAGGAGTGACAGAGGGTCTGATAGCCACTCATCCGTATAATCACATCCCGCCATTAGAATACTGCAGCTATCTGATGCCATTTGTTCTATCAGCAGATCAGCATTAGCGCTCATTAATCACATGCATTAACTGCTGAATTGGTCCTGACAGAAAAGTCAGCGAGGAGCCTTCTATGGCAAAAAGGGGGGGCGGGGAAAAAAAAGCAGGGTTGATGGATGGACGGATGGACAGGCAGACGTATTGACTGGAGGGATGATTGACATGCTGTAGGAGAACAGACACGTGCGCAGAGAAAGAAAACAATTTGATGGAAAGGTTTGATGGATGGGATAATTTGCTCATGGATAAATGGACACAAGCTCCGACTCCAGAAAGATGCCAATATGTTTTTGATTTCAAAGTAATATCATCTATAGTACATACAGGGCTGCACTCCAGTTCAGCTGAGAATTTAAAAATATCACCCAACCGAAAAGATTTAACTTGAAGAAAAATGGAGGTGCAAGTCCCTAGAGTTTGATTCTTTGGGTAATCCTCTGATAATGCAACCCAACACTGACGCCATCAGTTTTGAACCAATACTGCACCCCCTCCTCCATTCTTTTCTCCACTTTTCTCTCACAGTTCGTTCTGCCCTCACAGTCTGAAAACCTGGCAGAGAAACACGGGAGACGAGGACGACTCAGTCAAACACACAACAATACCAATCTGCATTGGTCTTGTTCTGCTGCTGCGTCTCTCTCTGCCTGTCCAACTCCCCCAAACTTCATTTTCTCTGATTAAGAGGAAAACATGGTTTAAACCTCTGTTTTTATTTTGAACTCTTGAACTGCAAAAACTAAATCTTAAGAAAGTAAAAAGACCCTTATTCAGGAAAAATTGTCTTACTTTTTCTCTCACAAGAACAATAATTTTTAAAGAACTTTTTTCAATAATTTTAGCTTTAGAAAATATGTCTTAGTGACGAGAATTTTGCTCTTAAAATATGATTTCATTTTTCTCACTCCACTATCAGATTTTTTTGCAGTGTGCTCTTTTCCAGCTCACCTACCAGTTTAAGTTGGTTTGCCGATAAAAAACCACCACAGCTGGTTAGAATAGCAGGAAAAGCAGAAAAAATCCTCAGACAAAACCTGGACTCAAACCATAGTCTAAACTTATCACATTTTATAGAATGTCACAATACAACATTATAACACCATAAACACATGAAAAACAAACACAAATGTGACACATTAAGTCTCCTGGTAATCATGCTGGCTTTTCATAATTTCCAAAAGACTAAAACTCTGGCATGACCATGTCCAACCATCCTGTAATGGAGAGGAAAGGTTTTCTAGGCCTTCCAGATTCGCTATTCTAATTACACTGTCCAAATTTAGGAATGTGGGTAATCTACGAGGAGGGTGTGTGTAGGGATGGCTATCGAAACTTGGTGCCAAGTTGGTACGTTTACGGTTCTACTGGTACTGTAAAAAAATGCAGATTTTTGCGGCTTCTTCTTGGACATGTCAGTCACTTGTATTCTTTTAGGTTTTGCCCAACAATTCCAGCCAATCATTTGACCTTTCCAGCAATTGTAATAAAGCTCCCAAAACGAGTGTGTTTGTGACATGGTTTCTTCAGTGTGTGTGAAAGTACAAATGCAGTGCTGCAGCGTCAGAAAAAATAAATTAAAGAATCTTAGGCACATTCAAGCACTCTCTTTCACCCTTTGTCACACTTAGATTTTTCTAGGAAAAAATTGTCATCTATTTTCATTTTTGATGCACCCGTTCCATCACCGTTTAGGTACTGGAACCATTTCAAAAGTAAAGGTTCAGTATACAATTCTAAAGGTACTCATGCCCAGATGGACTCTGTAATAGGTAATTTCCCTATTGTGGGATCATTAAAGTTCTGTTCTATTCTATTCTTTAAAAAATATAAAAATTAGGGGACTGGATAATTATCAAGTCTCGTTGCATCCTTAAGCTGCCACTGTAGCTAGTGACTCTGCCCCTCCCGTGAGCTCTTTCATGGAGTTCAGTAGCTACATTCACAGCTGCAGGCAGATACAAAAGGTCACACCTTATAAATTTTGTTGACCATCAGAAAACCTTTGCAGTGTTTCTTTATTTTAAAACAGGTAATGGTAGTAATAAAATTATTTCAAGAAACCCAAAAAGCTTGACTGTTTATTCAGTGAAAGTCTTAACTTTAGACCCTTTTAATCTGTGTTTTAAGCATCAAAGGACAATATATTTAGGTTATAAGACACAGTATAGCTGATGCAATGTGGGCGACCAGAGCTAACCAAAACAAGAAGGCAACCTCTCCTGCATCCTAAGTCACGGCCACCTTTTGGATTAATCAGATTCATGGGCCATAAAACTCACTGATTTGTGAAAAACTGTCTGATTCCTGCCACTGTTAGTTCCGACTCATCAATAACTATGTTCATCTCTACACTCATTAATTCACTGTTTTCATTTCCAAGCTTCCAGATTTACCAACCAAATTTGAAGAAAACGTAGAAGTGCCAACTATTGCAGTACCTCAAATAACCAACGGTGGAGCAATTTCCAGTTAACTCCAATCTTAAATATGTAACACAAAATAAACACGCAAACCAGTTAAAGAAATAAAATGTTAATTGCTTCATCTGTCCTTTGGATTTTATCAGAGCTCTTAATAATGTGTGGATTAGAGGGGGGAGTATTTTTGATTGACAGCTGATGGAGTAAACAAACTGTTCCTTCACTTTGTTCTATCATATTACCTGTTTTTGAAACACTGCTGAGGTGGGCGGAGCAAACTCTGGTCAATATGGTGTTTCATTTCAGGTTTCTAAAATGAAGAATCCTCTGGGTGATGTTTTTATGTTTGTACTCCCCCCCCCCCCCCCCCCCCAAAAAAAAAAAAAAAAAAAAACCTGCTGTAGAAACTGGCTGGTAAGGTGTTAGCCTGAGCTAAAAGATGACATGATTGATCTATTTAAACAAACTGGTGTCTGAGGAAACGGAAGATTATAGAAAAATGGTTTGTTATGTAAAAATTGATCATCTAGTCTTTGTTCATATTCAGAAGTTGTGTCCATACCAGTCTATCGTCTTTACCAGTGAATATTCTTGATAACAGTCTCACTTTTGTCTGTATATTTGCCTTTAAATAGACATTAACATGTACTTGGCAAACAGAAACAGTCCACTTCCCGCGGGCATCATTAAACTTGAATCCAATCTGAATTAATTGTTTGCTTCCGAAGGAGCAGATCAAAATGTCACATCAGGCTCAATCATCCAGGCTAAGGACTTCCCATGAAAATGAGACGGCAGCGCCGATGACTTCTACAAACAAACACATTGTCAGATGATGACAGCGACGCTTTTACTGACGCTTCCATGTTGAATTTGAACTTAGAAATTGACAGACAGGCCCGTCTTGTAATTCCTACCCCCCTCACCCCCTTTTATTCAGTGTGGGAGTGGGGAACTGACGTTTAGTGTCACACCACATCACTGTTACAGGAAAAAGATACCCGTTCGCCTCGGAGGTGCTCCTCGGCTTGCTCTGATGAAGACTTGGGTCAGAAGCACAGTTGGGCGCACGCAGGCAAAGAGACCAAAAGAGGAGAGGAAAGCAACAGCAGCAGAAAAAAGCATGTTAGTTAAAGGTGGACAATACGTGTCAGCGCTGGGTGGGAGCCTCTGTGCTGCCGGACTTGCTAAAGTAATGAGGCTGGCATGGCGGGGAGTACGACTTATGTGGAGAGATCCAACTAACGGAGTCGTCAGCAGAATCACCTGCTCTGAGCTGTGACACAGATGCTCAGGATCTGAGTCTGAGTGCGCACTGAAGTCAAAAACATTGAAAAATCATTGACGATAAAAGAATGGAAGCAGAACTATCACTACGATACCTGCATGAAAACAATTTTCCTGAGAACGTTTTAAACACCCACTCTGATGAGAATGGTGGTTTAAACACATTCTTGTGACATTTTTCTAATGATGGAGGATATATAAAGAAAATTAAGCTCAAAGTTGAATTTCTGATTATTTCTTTATTAAAATCATTGTAAATCAGGAGCAGATGAAAAAAAGCAGTTTGTAAAAGATCATTGAGCTGGAATCTGGATCAAAACTGTTCAGCTGTATAGCTCAAATACTGCTCCTCATTTTTGTAATGTTAGGTTGGGGGTGTGAGGGGCTGTAAGCTAGAAGCAGAGCGTGTACACAGATGAATGATGGGATGTGGAGACAGAGTTGCTCCACACCAACAATCCCGCCATAAACTCAGAATTGAATTTCTAATGAACCACTGCCGTTCTGCAGAAACTACGTAATAGAAAACAACACAGGTTTTTTAAATTTTGTTTAAAAACTGCATAATCCTAATTAAAGTACACTGGGAACGCTTTGAAATTAGATCAAAAGATGATGAGAGTGGGATTCTAAAGTTGAGGAACGGAAGTTAAAGAAGAAAAAACTGAGAAGAACAATTTTTAATCAACTCTGATCAAGTCAGGTAACAGTGGCCTCCCGAGTTTACAGAACGTCCTGGGAACCAGACTTTGCTTCAGTGTTTTTCTGGTCTGAAGACAATTCTAAAAGACTTAACTGAAATAACAAGTTGGTTCAGAACAGTGTGGCCCAAATGATGGCACAGACATGAAAATCTAGACATATGAATAAAAATACACTTGAAGAAATATATTTTATTAAAAAGTACAATGATGTGAAAATAATAGAAATGACTATTATTGTCAGAAGAAGAAATTTAAAGGTAAAACCAGGTTTTTACCAAAGTAGTTATTACATTGGGACCTTTTTGGATTAGAAATCAAATTCTTTGGCTTCACATATTTTGTGTTGATCTACATAAAAACAGAACCCTATATTGTGTGTATTATAATTGCTTTTTTAAAATATGGGAAGCTTTGGCGCAACACATCACTCTTCACACTGTTATCAGTTCAGCCTTCACATTGGACAAATAGCGAAAGAGCCCACCGTTCTTCTCAGGCAATCACATTCACATTTTCAACTTTAAATTAACGTAAATGAATTTCTGCATTCTAGACGGTTCGCCAGCCCTCCTCCATTCCGTTTTCCACCTGGAGCAATGCTTTGCCATGGTCTGACCACTAATCACTATCAGCGTCTAGGCCAAGCATGTCCAAAGTCTGTCCTGTGGGCTGAAACGTTACATAAAATCCAGGCTATGCAGTCACCATACTGTGTTACAATTTTTTGATTATGGTTGGCTAAATTACGGTTAAAACCATTGTAGCAACACTGTCGTGCGATCATTCTATAACACTTTCTAGCCCCTTTCTGAAAAAGGAAAGGTGACAGTGATGGCCACCACTTTCAGGAGAAGTGAAAATTAGCATATTTTTGTCAGTGAAATATGAAACAACTGTGTCTGCCTAATATATCAAGAGACTGTTAGTAGGAGACTACCAGACGAGACATGCTATCTATGAAACGCTAACTGGGAATGAATAGTGCAAAAAACTGACATTGACAGTAATTTTGTTAAAAACGCATTTAAATGTATTTCTGGTTCCAATTGCAATAAAATGATAATTAAATTGTTATTTTAAAGTCCCTCTTTTATAACTATTTTCAAAGTACCAATGGCCAAGACAAAAAAAATCTGTTGTTTTCTAGGACATAGTTTCTGCAGATCAAAAGGAGCTCATTAAAATTTGCTTCTGAGCTGTGGGTGGGACCACTGATGTAGAGCAACCCCACCCCCCTTTCCCTTCCTATTACTGAGAGCTCTCTGTTTACATGCTCCTCTGCTAGCTTACACACCGAAACTAATGCCTGCGGAGAAACAAACATATCGAAAAAGCATTTTTATTCTAAATAAATCAAAGTGCAAATTTAGACTTATAAAAGCAGATATTTGTTATATTGTTCCTTGATCTTACCATATCTCTCTTATGGCATAAAACTATGGGGCAATATTTTTAATTTAGAAATTTGAATAATTCATGGAGCCAGCTACCTCGATCATATCAATGACTTATTCCTCCAATCTAGACTTCTGAAGCTCTTTGATACAGAAACTTCATGCGGCGTGACTCATATTTAGAGCTAGTAGAAATTTGCTACCTAACACCATTCAGAAACTCTTTGTAGAAAATGAAAAAGACTACAAATTAAGAGGACGTACTCACTTTAAGGTTACATCTGTGTGAACCACTAAACAATATGTTTGTGTGTCAGTGTGTGGCATTCGTTAAGTGAGGAGCTTCAACAGTACTGTGATATCCATAAAAATAATGAAACAAAGAAATGTATCATACAGAGGTGAAGGTGACTGAAGGTCACAAGGGTCGAAGATAATAGTATCACACTTAGGTGGCATTTGAAACGGTTATTTTGTTGTACTGATATGGTGTTATTGTGGTTACTCACATATAGATAATTTTATGTTGATACTACTAAGAATTATAGTTAGGTTAATGATAATATAGCAACCATGTGTCATTGTTAAGTTATTTATATTTAGTGGGGAGGGATTAATACATGTACGTCCTCCTTTGCCGTTTCAAGCATGAACTGTTTAGTTAGGGAAATCAATGAGGTACAAGGATGTTTTCTTTCAGAATCCAACTGTAACATATTTCTATTTATTTATACCTGTGTTCTTCCTGTGATGAATGAATTGTGATTTGATTGACTGTGCTTGAACCAACAATCAATAAACTCAAACTCAAAAATGGCGAACAAAACTGGAGCTACCCAGCCGAACAGTTTTGATCCAGATTCCAGCTCAGACGAGGAAAATAAAGACGTACATGGATCTACTTGTCTGCAAGTGGATGCAGGGAGCTTGTGCCCCACCCAGCATTTTTTCTACATCACAATACAATCTTTTTCTAATAGCATTGTTTTGTTTGCTTCTAATTCACAACAATTTGAAAAAAACAAACCTCTCAAAAATGCAATTTTGAGATTAACTTTCTTTATATATGTCCTCCATCATGAGAAAAAACACTACATGAGCATGTTAAAACCACAATTTTCATTGGAATGAGTCTTTAAATGTTATGTTATTAAAATAGTTAAAAGAATGGTGGGCTGAGTGGTTGAACCTCACACATTTAAAGCTCACCAAATCTGGCCCTCTTTGTGAAAAGTTTGGACATTCCTGGGCTAGTTCTTTTGGATTTATGCGTCTGTGGTCCGAGTTTATCCCAGCAGCACGCAAGACGTCATCGGCCCAGAGCCTAACTATCAAGGATTATGGACTTATTATGCCCATTTTTTAAATAACAGAAAAAAATCTTTACTGGCATTCCTACAATCTCTCCCTATGGAAATTGTGTTTATTTTTCCAAAGATGTCATATACTTTGGATTCTAGGACTATGTGTCATCGGTCTGAGCTGCATTTCAAGTGTCTTTAAATCATCCTCCTCTATGGAAAAAGCTGTGCCATCATTAGATTTTGGTGATTCAGTGAAGCTGCTGCCTCTAATGAGGCTGGCTGTTGAATTGGTGTAACATGCAATCAGCTGTGTCAGCTGCAGCGGTTGTACAAGGATGTTCACTCCTTCCCAGCATTCTCCTGGCCTCCACACCTGTCATTGCCAGCCGGAGAGCCGAGGAATTGTGACAAACCTGTGCTGATCATCATCATCAGCAGTCCTTTTTTTTCTAAAATAAATGTATACTAAGGGCTGCACGGTGGCGCAGTGGTTAGCGCTCCTGCCTCACAGCAAGAAGGTTCCTGGTTCAAGTTCAAGTTCATGTTCTCCCCGTGCATGCGTGGGTTTTTTCCGGGTACTTCGGGTACTCCGGCTTCCTCCCACCAACCAAAAACATGCTTCATAGGTTAATTGGTTACTCTAAATTGTCCCTAGGTGTGAATGTGAGTGTGCATGGGTGTGTGAGGTGTGCATGGGCCCCTGCTACAGACTGGTGACCAGTCCAGGGGTGTACCCTGCCTTCGCCCATGAGTAGCCGGGTTAGGCTCCGGCAACCCCGTGACCCCGAAAGGGAGAAAGCGGATTGGAAAATGAATGAATGAATGTATACTAAGAGGCAGGAGACACAAAGATTTTTTCCTTGAAGGATGTGAACAAAATACACATCACTTCTAGCTGAGCATACAAAGTAAGTGCCATAACGACACCCGAGGGAGGTCTTGTCAAATAAACAATGAGATGCGATTAAATGGCATTATTACGTGAAACTAGCTCAAGTCATCAGGGAAAAACAGAAAGACAGATCTGCATTTGCATTCCACATTAGGTAATGGAGTTGTTTGAGTGTTGAAGTGTGTTGATGCCAGAGAACACTCTAATGTTACCCGTGTACAGCATCCCTCTCACTTAAATTCTACAGGCCTGTCACAGCTGCTGTTGCAGGGCAATCGCTCAGGCTCTCAGTACAACACCCGCCGTCATCCAAAAAGAGGGGCTGTATGCACTGAAGCGTTCTCTAAACTAATAAACCTGCCTATGGTCTTAGCCAATCTGAGTCTGAAGTGCCATTAGAAGTGGCAGGCAGCTGTGGCAGCCTGTGAGGGGCTAAGACGCTTGAACTCTTATCGTCTGTAATCCCTGCAAACAAAGTAGCTGCTCCAAAAGAAACGTAGAAGAAAGTCAAACGTGCAAATATGGTCCCACTCAGTTTTAACGGGAGCTGACACAGACATCAAAGGCATGATGGAGACACAAAGTTATGACACATTCCTTAAAAAGTGACAAAAATGTGAAGACCAGGATTGCTTTTGCATTTTTTTTGGTCATACTGAGAAAAGGATCAAACTGCTCTAAAACAATATAATCTCCAGTAATTGTCATCTATTATCTCATATTTTTTAATTTGGCAGTAGCTCCTCCCACATGTGACTGAGGCGTCAAGTTTATGAACATGTTTTTGCACAAGAGTTGAGCAGCGAATTTTGTTGTCATGCATCCAAATAAAGGCGGCCCATGCAGTTGCATTGAGTGTGAACGCAGCTTTATTGTACCCAACCTTGTTTTCTGTGCATGCTTCCGTCACTCAACCAAGTTCTCATCATCACTCGGGTCCTGGTGAGCTCCGGAGCTGTCAGCCTAGTACCTTCACTATCAACATCTCTGTGTATCGCTGTTGCTTTTCCCTTGTGTTTGGTTCTCTGGTGAAATTACAACTTGGACGGACTTCCTACTTCACTTCTTTCACACTTATTTATTTATACTAAGTTATAAAAGTTTCACAATTTTTTTATACCCCTCATATTTCTGTTAAATGTTCTCATGTCTTACGGTTCTCCACAAGCAGCGAGTAGTTCCTGTTTATTTCCAGGACTTCAGTAAAGTGAATTTTAATCATAGCAGGAAGTTTGATGTATTTTCTAGTTAAATCAGCTACAAATGATTAAAAATGTATATTCTGTGTTTTTGTACAACTTCATCCTAAATAAAATTATATATAATAAAGAAAAATATTGGGAGTATTTTCTACAGTAGTTGCTGTAGTTGTACCCTGAGTTCACTTTGTGTAGATCAGATATTCCCACAAACACACAGATGGACACACAAAAACATTTTCCGTGATGCCACCAGGGTTCACTTTTTATTCTGTTCGACAAACAGCAAAGAATAAGTAGAAAAATGAGCTGTAGTGGAGTCAAATTAATAAAACCTCAACACTTTTTTCTATTTTTGCTTCATTTTGTCTGATTTTGCAGCACTTTGTGTCACACGTGTGTTTTAAAATGCGCTCTTTAAATAACGCTGACTCGAGTCTTTAATGAGGGGAGCTGACAAGCTTTATGGAGGAGGAGGTAATACAGCCCGGCAGCGCGTCCCAAAAGCCACATTTTCAGTCAGAGATGAAGCAGCTAATTGGAGATGGGACCCTCTCTGCTGTTTAGGATGGATTAGAACTGCAGAAGCCCCGCCCACTCCCGTTTACCTCAGACCCCCCCCAAACCTAAGGTTCACGTTACACTCCTCAGCTTTAAGTCAAACTACTATTTATGTCTTTTAATGTTAATTTTGCCGTGATAAATGTGAACCCAACAGCTTTCTTTCCCACATAAATCTCTGCCGGTTGTCTCACCTTTTCTCTTTTCAGTTCCAGCTCTGTGGGAAGCAATTGAGGCGTTTGAAATATTCTTTCGGAACACTCTCAGCTTTTTACATCTCCTTTTGTGTGAGTGCTTATCTCTATCTGAGTCTCATTTTTATTCTTTCTCTCCTGGTGTGAGTTTCCCTTTGAAATGCTTTCTAATTAGCACGTACAACACACAGCCGGGTTAAATTAAATTGCTACGATACACGGAGGTTGAGGTCAACGGCTCAGCGCAGATAATTGGGAGATTTTTTTTTCTTTTCTTTTACTTTGGCTAAACATCCGTGAGCAAAATGACAGCAGATGTCACAAAGACAGTTTGGCAGGGTGGCTGTGTGCTCAGGCAAAGAGGCCTTATGAAATATGAATTTATTTTTAGAAATAGAGGAAGACAAGTAATTAGAAGTGCATAGAGAAAATCACTTTCATGTCTTCTTGCACCTGGCAAGCATCTCAGGTGAAGCTGTCAAGCTGAAAAGAAGAAGAAGATGCTGTTCTTTGACAGCATAATAACTATGATTTATAACCGGCACAGTAGTTCTGAAAAGACACTAAGAAAATCAGCACTAATGCTCAATGGCATTCAAATGTATGTTTTCAGCCCTCGTTTGTAGCATAACCACATTCCTGAGATTTTGTCATAGGAAGTTTGTTTCAAAATGACACTTTTCTAATAAGATAGAAAATCAATGACAAATGACACAAAATTCAGAAAACTTTGGCCTGATCACTGAAACTAATTATATTTTTGGGTGGTGAAGAACATCAGCAACTTTTTCAAGAGCCAATTTAAGTTTATGGTTAAGTGATTTAAAATTAGGATAGAATGATGTGCCTTCACAAATGCAAAGCCTTGGTCACATGCATCTGGACCAGGGGTTCACCTGTGGATTTTTGAGTTGCCCGTGGAGGGTCGTAGAGAGCAGCGGCCGTATCTTAAAGTCCAACCTAAACTCTATTTTTTCCCATTTTGTTCCCAGTGGTCTTTTAATTATGATTATGCAGCACGGGTGTGTCTTGCTTGTATGACCACTTCAAGGGACGTTGTGAAAATGGAACGTCCCATTGTGAGTGTAGTAAAGTGTATCTTGAAGTTTTTACAAGGATAAAATAATTTTGATGTATGAGTGACACTGTTGTACGGTGTCCTTGCGCCACACTAGTCGTTAGTGAGCTTCGAGGACTGGCTCCTTAATGACCGCATTTAAGTGTTGCACGCACCGGGTGTGATCGCAATACGCAAGTGTCCATAGAACGTCCACGCAAACTACACTCTGATTGTCTAGCTTCCTTATTTCTAACAGTCAGCTCAGGATTTAGGGGGGTTGAAAAAAGAAACATTTGTACGGCACACCTGTGTCTCACCTACGTCATCTTGTATAAGTGTTCGCTGTGCCTGCAGCATGCCTGTTGAAAAAATGTGTACGAACACCTTTGTTTAACAGGCTCCTATAGCGGTTCGCGACCTTGACATTTCCTATGACCCGCCTGTGTGGCCCAAACAGGTTTGACCATTTTCCACCCGGTAACGGCAGTTGTGACAAGGCTTTGCCAAAAGAACTAACATAGGTTTTTATAGTGCAGGCTCCTCTGCCTGTGAGGACACATGTTGAGTTTTCTCCAACCATAGGTTCATCCAAGTGAGGCTCCAACAGAAAAACTCTTCCAGTCATGGAAAATATGTCTAATGGTTCTGTGTTCTGACCAAAGCCAAAAGCTTGTTTTTCTTTCACATTTTGTTACTGAGTCTTTTTTTATTGGATAGAGAGAAAGAGAAAGCTCCTTGTTTTTGTTGGAGCCATTTTTGTCCAGGTTCTGGCTGGTGAACTGATGTCTGCACTGGAACGGACCAGAATCTTTGGCGGCAGTCTTGAGTCTCCAAGCAAAGTCCCTCTTCACGCCAACACCAACAAACCTGCCGTGCTGCCTCAGAGCCAAGACCAAGTCCTCTGTAGTGTAACTTTGCTTCCCAGTTAAGTGAAGCTGGACGGGTGGACTGCCATTATTCTGACAGTCTGATTTCTCCTGTTTTTGGTTGCTTGTTAATAGTTTTTTAAAGAAAGCAGACTTTGTATAAAGAGACTTTTTGATAAGAAGGTTCAGTTAAACAGAAGGTTAAGAGGAAAAACTAAAAATTTCATTTCTACTATGATGTTTCTAAATCCATCTTTGCTAACATGTAAACCTTTTTTTCTGTAATTAAAGATAGAACACAAAGCTTTTCCTTTTTGTTACGTTAAACGCTTTTTCGTTTTATCCCCAGACAGAGATGGGGCCTTTGACTTGAGACTCAAATTTAAGTCACACTAAACTCGCAACCAGAGACTTAAGATTTGACCTCAGGTACATGAGACTTGACTCGTGGCATGAGGTTTCAGACTTGTTAACAATATTTACTTTACTATACAATATTTACTCTGGTAAAATAAAAATATTGAGTTGAGGAAGCAGTTAAACACCAATCGCCACTTACTGTGTACACACAGGCTGAATAAAGTGGTTTAATGACAATTTGTGACATTAAAGCATTCATTTTTACCATAACTTGTAAGACTCAAGACTCGCCTTGTAACTGCAGCAAAAGACATTAGACTTAAAGAACTTAAATGCAGACCTGACTTTGCAGAAAGGGACTTGTGAGCATCTCTAGTCTCAGAGACTTTAAAGCCTGATCATTTTTTGAACTATTCTAAAATGGTGATATCGTTTTTAGCCAGAATAAAAAAAAAAAACGATGTCATTTTCTGGGACTTGTAGTAACAACCATTTTAAGCAGTTATATCCTGAAATAATATATATATTATCCTGCAGTTCTGCAGAAATCTATACATTTGGTTGATCAGGAAAGACTTGACTGTGATTAACCTGTAACTGGCAAAGGAACAGAAAAAAAACCACAAGCTAGTTTTTTTTTTTTTTTTTTTTTATAAAAATGAGAACACAAAAATGGAAAATTAAGCAGAAAATATGAATGCCCTCATTTTGCTAAATACTTTCAAGTGAATGTTTCCATGATTCAAGCTGAGAGCTTCTTACTATTTGACTTACAAAAAAGCCTGTAATTCAGCACTGAGTCTACAAAGAAGTAAATAACCCAGAAAACAAAAGGTGCATGGATCACATGGAATGAGGATGGGAGGGGGGGTACTCTGGGAAAATGAGATAGCAATATGTCAGCATGGTAACACCTTTAAAAGTCACTGAAATGCCAGGTCACCCTGCTCGACAGGAAGAATCAAACCACGCCGCCGGTGCACCAGAGCACCTCTAGTTTACAACACCCTCATAAAACCGGAGTGCAGCTTCCATCCAGTGTTTCCCTCCAAACAATCCTTCTTGCCTCTTCTCTCTGATGATCATTCCTGCAACAAGCCTCTTACGGCTGAAGGATGACACGCTCAGTGAAGCCTGGGCGGGACGCAGCAGCGCCCAGCGCTGTGCGGCGCTCTGTGTTTCTGCCACACCGTCTTACACTGACAGACAAGTGGAAGGATGATGAAGAGAAGGAGCGTTAAAAATGTACTTCTGCTTCATTAATATTTCACAGGAATGTGTGCCGTGCACAAACCGATGACGACACTCGGGTGTGGAAAAAAAATAAAAGCCCCCCCGCCATGCTTTTCTGCACACATCGCTAGAGCTGCTGAGCTTTGCTTTGCTGCAGAGCAAACACTCTTTCCCACTTCTTCACATGCAGATGTTTCACTTGGAACTATTTTTAAAGATGATCCGCAAAGATGCAACAGAATTTTGTTCTCTTCGAGCATTAAGATAATGTATGCGCCAATTGGGGGTGGGGGGGGACTGTAAAAATGCACGTTTTTGTCTTATCAGGATCGAGACTGAAGACAAAGTCAAGGTTTTTGTCGCTTTGAGACAAGTTTTATTCATCCACCATAAAAAAGTGCCCCCAGAACAGGAAATTGAAAGATTTTTCAGTCCACAATTCTTTGCTCACTCATCTGAAGTAAAATAAATCCTATTTAGGTTAGCTTCAATTGGACAAGTTGGTCTAAAAATGTCATAAGAACAGTGGACGGATGGATGGATGGTTTTTCCTGAGGGGACCTAAAAAAGCTGTTCTTACAGTAAAAGTAAAAGAGAATGGCTAAAAAGAAATCTATAAAAAGATGGATTTAATTACATTGATTTTTTTAAAACAAAGTCTCAGTTGTGTGGCTATTTCTGGTAAATATTACATGATATGATATGATATATATTAGTTTTGTTTTTCTTATCTATCTACAAAACCCAGTCCAGTCGTCACGTTTCCAAACTGAAACCTATTGTGGTCATGATGTTTGCAAAGCCTGTAAAGGCTGTTCTAATCAACCGAATTTAAAGATTTATGAATCATCATCATGTTTCTAATGGATTTATAAACAAACATAAACAGGGCTACATTTGTCCTTTAAAGCAGTGCTCTCCAACCTTTTTCAGTTTGATGTCAGACATCGGTGCGAACGGGGCTGAAGTTTGACGTTGTTTCTGATTTGTAAAGATTTAATAAAGGTGACATTACAGTTTCTTTTCAAAGATACAAACACTGAGAACTCAATCCAGGCTCAGATCATCTTTCAGGGCAAAAAGATTAACCATATTTTGCTTTTACATAAATCCTGACTCATTGTATGTTTCCTTTTAACACAGAAGAACATTTTAGCCTAATTTAGCCTTTTCTGTAGGATAATTCTGTAATGTCTCTTTTACAAGTTTCCACAGATCAAAAACATCATCAGCAGGTCAGCAACTTTATTTAATTGAATCTTCTTTCTCTGTCAAATGCTTGTGGCTGGTTTAAACATAGACTTCGTGATGTAACGTCAGTGGATGCGTCCGACTTTTAAAGTATGATGGATAAATCAATAAAATAACACAACCTTTGTAAGACTTGTATTTTCTAAATAGAATAAATATGAATCCATTGTGTCAGCATTTTTTATTATCTCTGTATATGAAACCAAAGAGAGTCAGTCGCCGCCTGTTAGGCAGAGCGGCTTCTGGTAGGTGAAAACGTCTTCATAGGGCCGTATGTCGAGGAAGACTCCCAGTTATATCTGAAAAAAGCAGCTTTAATTTTCTTTGAAGTCGAAGGCTCTTCCTCACTGGTTCTTTCCCCCCCAAAGAAATTTTCCAAATACGTTTTATTGTTTGGTTTTTGTTAGCTTTTTAGCTTTGGGCTACTAAATTAGCGGCAGCTGCTTAATGTCACGTGAGGCATCAAGACAGACGGATGTGCTGGACAGAATCCAGCAGTTTTCCAAAATAAAACTTCCTTCAATGTAAAAAGAATAAATCTAATGGAAATAATCAAAATTACAGTGTGCTTTTTTTTCTATTTGTGGCCCGGTACCAAGTGGCTCACGAGCTGGTACTGGTCAACGCCCTGGGGGTAGGGGACCCCATCTTTAAAGCAGCCACAATGAAATTTGAATTTCTTCACAAAGGCAGGAAAAGTAAAAAAACAAACACAAATAAAAGACAGTTAAATAATGAGACATAGCACAGCACAAGTTTTTCCAGTCTTTCCTGCAGTAAAGATCCACAGAACTGCACCTTTATTTTAAACTTATGAATCTATTGTTTCTCTAGTTTCCTCACACATTTTCACATAAAGTTACTTTAAAACCCCAAAGATGTAAAACCTCAAATAATATTTACTTTTTGTGCAGCTGGATGGAGTGGGAGATGGTTCAGAGGTGTAACGCTGTGGAGTCATCAGGAGAAAAAGAAGAACAGCTCTCAGCGGATTCAAAACTGCTCATTAGATGAGCAGAAAAAAGGAAGTTTGAACAAAGAAATCTGTTTGGAACTGGGAACCCTAGTCCTGAGGAGTCATTCATTAAATGGCATCTCTGGTACCAAAAAAAAAAAAAAAGATGGAGAAAACATGGGGGAAATTCACCTCTTTTGTTTTGAATGTGACAATATCATCACTCTTTCTGAGCAAATTGTTAAATTATTTATTTATTTTTTATTTGACTCACTTCAGCTTTTTAATACTGCATTTAGCTCAATCCGCATTAAACAACCTTTTTCACAAATTAGCAGCTTCATTTTAGTGTAATTTCCAACTTTTTGGCTGATTTTGCACTTAAAATAAAGGTGCCATTTTGTAAGAAAGTTCTGCTATTTTACAGTGTTGAGAGGTGATTTTCCATCCTGGAATGTCTACCCGTGTTATTTTGTCAAAGGAGAAGCATAAATCCAAGAGTTAATCATGCTTATTTAAAGATATAAGAGAAGTTTATATGAAAATAAAACCCTTCAACAGCTATCAAAGTAAATGTCTTATTTTGAAACACCAGTTTGCTTAAAAAACGAAACTATTTCAGCTCTTTTTTCTGGTGTATTGCTTAAGAGCTTCAGCTCCAGTATTTACCTTTCTCAAACTACCATAAGTCTTCAACCATTCACATTAGTAACGTAATTGCAACAGATTCTGAAGCAGAGAAAAGCAGCTGATATGCAACACGTTACATCAGTAATGTGCTTTGAGTTGCTGTTCTCTGTGTCAGAATCAGCTGATTCACGTTGATTGTGTAAACAGTCAAAGGTTTAGTATGACAAAGTCAAGTGTTATGTAGGTGTCGCTGGCGACATCTCCTATAAAGGGTTCATGCCAAATCATCCCTTAAGTTAGTCTTCTGTTTGGCATTGTTTTTTATTGTATTTGTTTAAACAATTCTAAAAGTGCTTTCAGCTGTCTTACACTTGTCTTGGTTATTTTAGCAATTAAGTTGGCCGTTTTAAAATGTAAATTAAGATTTTACATTTGCTTCTTTTTTCTTTGCTGTCTTCAATTGTGTATTCTGTTCAAAAAAAGATTTGATAAAATGTTTTTTTTAGAAAATATTTTTTAAGTGTTTTGAAACAATGAAGAAAATAAATAATACAATTTTTTTTCTTTCATTTTTGAGACAAGCTTTTTCCAAGAAAATGTATTTAAGAACTACAAACGCACAAAAACTACAAGCTGATCCACAATTGCTAAAAAGTCACAACAGGTCCATTGTCCAGGATAAACATGTCTTTTTTGTTTGAAGTGATGCAGAAAATGAATAATAACCAGAGTTGTCAGCTAAATAGGCTCCACCCGTTGTTGGTGAAGCTGCTGAGACAGGGGAGGACCATCGACAAGACGCACCAAAACGTCCCTGACAGTTGATTCAATTTTATCACAATTCACAACAAATAATCAAAACTACATCACATCACTTGCTGTTAATACAAACTCCAAATAAATTCTCAAATCATCAAATTACCATTTTTCTTCTTATTGCCGTAAACAAAAAGGGTAATGCGCTTTGTAGATGGTTCCTTGTCTCCACCCCCACCACTTGGATTTTTGAAAAAAGAAAAAACAGAAAAGTTGTTTTTTGAGGCTTTTTTCCCCTAATATTTTTTTCTCAATAATTGTTTTCTATTGTTTATACTAATTTGCTTAGACTTGCAAAATTAAAACTACAAAAAAAAACATTATTAAAAAAAAACTGGGAAGCAAGGGTCAAGGACACATCTTCAAAGTATTTTGTATAAATGCTGTATATATTTTCTATAAAAATAACTTAAATAACTTAAATTTGTGGCTTTTGGTCATATCTAACTGAAGATTAGTTTGTTAGTTTAAATAAATTATTTCAAAAAACAAGGATATAACTGAATGCAAAAGTCTTCCATGAAATGTTGGTTCTCATTGTTTAGTTTTGGAAAATACTTTTCCAACAACTTTCACTTGATTGTTTAAAATGATTTCGCTACTTTTTACCTGCACTTTCTTGATGAAAACTTGCATTTAGCACATAATGTACAACATTAACTTTTAAATGTATTTTCTGTTTCTCTTTCAGCAGCAATAAACAACATGAGCATCAGTCAAAGAAACCTCCATATGTCTTAGTTCTGCATCCCAAAAGCGGTTGCCTAACAAATGAAGTCATCTTTATGCATACTCTGCTTTATGAGAGGAGCACTGAAGCTTCACAGATATATTATGTAAAAAATGTAATCACTTTATGGCAATACATCATCTAAATAAAGTTACAATGTGGGTCTGGTTGCTGTATGGCTGAGAAGACATTTTCATCATCAAAACTTTTCCAGCGATTCTATAAAAAGATTCCAACAGCTTTCCTCAAACATTTCATGACAGTTTTTTAAAGTTGTTTGTGGAGGTGTAAATTTTTCGACTTTAAAGTCCTTTTTGTTTCCTTCCCCCCACCCCCTGTGGTCACCGCTTCCATCTCCTCACCACCTCGGTCTTTGCGAATAGAAGCATGCTAATGAGTTTTTCCGGTCTCAGCACTTGCAGTTTGTTCTCACACTGGTGTAGACATAGACTAATGAGTGTGTCTCGCTCTTTCCTCATTAGCCACAGAGTTTTATCATAGGGATCTAATGCAATGCACTGCCACCCCGGACAGGAAGAAAGCAGGAAGGGATATCCTCCCTTTTCCCCTTGTATTTTCCACCCTCCTGCTCTGAGGTTAATGCATTTCATTATCTACACTCAAAACGTAGGGATTTCAAACTATCTTGAAGTTGCTGACAAACTCCAATATTTGCTTTAAGTGGGCTGATGGAAGTTATTGTTGCAATGAAGGAGATGCATATGCAGAAAGGGCAGGGCGGAAGGAGGCGGTAGACAAAAAAAAAGGGCAGCTACATGTTTGATTCTGTGAACTTTAAATGTTCCAGCCTAAAACTGAAAGATCGTCAACGTGACTGACTGAATCTGTCACCATAGTCAGAAATGAATAGAACAAGGGCAATCTTTTCATTTTTGTCTTGAATAGTTTGTCAGGAAACGTCTAAGAGATTTTAAAAGGGGACTTAAGAGAGGGCGGAATAATGCACACAAGTGACTGAAGGGTGTGAAGAAAAGGGAGGGTGGTTTTTCTGATGTGAGCTCAGTCATTAGTGGAGATGTGTCACATTAACAAAGGAGGGTTTTCTTTAAGAGGAAGATGAAGACAGGCACACAAACACAAAACTGAAGGATGGTAGAAAAGGGTAATTTTGAGATAAAGATGAAGAAGGCAAATTTGATGCTGCCTTGACTACAGGAAGAAAGTCACTGCGCTGACTAACCACATCTAGAAGCATTTTATAGATTATTTTGATCCAAAATGTAGAATTGCTCTGTTAGTTGCTTGGAAATAGGTCAATTAAATTAGTTGATGTACTTTGAGCTCTTGCAAGATTACATTTTTACATATCCTTTATCAATACTTTATATTTTAACCAACTGCATATGCAAAGACAGACAGGTATGATCTACATAGGCTTTGATATCAATGAGTCTTGCATCAAACCCTTTAATACTGAAGGTCTTGCCAGTGACAGGAAATAACATGCTTTCAGAACTACTGTAACCCTTTAACGCTGAAGCTTTTGCTGCAGTGTTGACCTTGTTTGAAGGACCAAATCGGTTTCACCGTTAATGTAATTCCAACAGATTCTGAAGCTGAGAAGAGTCACTTTGCACTGTTGTGCAACACTTTATAGAAGTGAAGCGTTTACGCAATCACTGTAAACCAGCTGATTCTGACGCAGAGAAAAGTTGCATTAAGAAAAATCCCTTTTCTATTGGAATTACTTTATTGTGCAAATAGCTAAAGAGTAACAGTAGTTAAAAAAGTGTGTGGTGTTTCCTGTTGCTGGTGACAGCTCCAGTGTTAACCGGGGTGTTAACCGTTTACGCAGATAACGCATTTCCAATGGACTCTGAAGCTGAGAAGAGCAGCTGGAGCTACATTAATTGCGTGAAAGATTAAGGAATTATGGTAATTCAAACAACACAAGTCCTAAATCTCCTGTGTTATAAAAATAAAAAACAGGCGGGATAAAGAAGCCTTTCTAAAGCTGCAAATTCAAGTCATCTGTTCAGTTCATGTGCAACTTCAGTGTCTAATAAAAATGATGCGGTACAAAAATTTGAATCCACATTATTTCCAGAGTTTCTGTGTTTGTCTTTCTCTTTCATACTGTCTTAGAATACAACTGGTCAATGTTACCTCTATAGAGTCTGTCTTTCTTGTGGCTTACCAGCCCCGCTTCTCCCATGCTGCTTTAATGTAACATTAAAGGACTTGGAGCAAAGTCTGCATTTTTCACGTTTCTGGTGAGGGTCTTTCAGTAGCCACAGTTGATACCTGTTCTTGAAAAGCCCCTTGTTGTTGAAGCTACATTTCTCCGGCAATTTGTAGAATTTCACAATTCATGTCCGATTGCTAGTCGAAAGTGCAATACGCTGAACTGACGACAACTGAATCTGCTTCACGGCAACAAAAAACTCCAATCACTGATAGCGCAAGATTGTAATTCTGCCACAATTTAAATTTGAATCTCATGTTAAACTATTCATTTTTTTACTGTTTTTTTTCATCTAAAATATTAAAATGTCATGGCTTTTTCAAAACAACAGATTTCATTTTTCACAAACTTTTCATGGACCTAGAAATTGCATTTTAGATTTTCCAAAACTTTTCCAGTTTTTTTCATGACCATGCGAACCCTGTTTTCTTAGCTTCCAGAATCCATTGGAATTTTGTTAAGTGCACAAACGGTCGAAGATTTCAAGTAGTTTGAAGATTGCTAAAACCGTAGCTACAGCTCTGGTGTTAAAGGGTTAAGTGACAAACGCTATCTTCTTGTTCTATGTTGTCTAGTTTTTCCTTAAGATTTATGTTGTTAAAAGCGCCACTGAAAGTAGCTAACTCATCAGACTGTAAGTCTTTTTTTCCAAGTGGGTTATTCTTTAATGAGGAGATTTTCCACAGAATGTCCCCATTTCCTTCTCTTCTATGAATGCCGCCATTCTGTCCCCGTTCTTTCATTTTAGAATAAAACAGAAAATATCTGAAAAAAAATTCAAGTTGTTAACATCCATGTTAAATGGTTTGGAGAGACTGCCAGTCCGTTTTTCCTGATTTTATAAGCTCCTGTATGGTGTAGCCTGTGGCTCAAACAGCTTTCGTGCCTCCATCCCTCTGCCTGGATTTCCTTTCACCGCCTGTTTAGATGTTAAACAGTCTGTAGCTTGATGCTCTGTCGGCTCTTTGATCCTTTCACGACCTGGTCATGCTAAAAAAGATGCAGAGAGACACTTCTGAAAGGAGAAAATAAGGACTTTGTCTCAAATAATACACCTCGACAGATGGATTGGATGGAGTGTTCGAATCACAGATGTTTTCCCCTCTTCTCAGCGAGCCTTTGCTCTCTTTAGAGTTGCATTTGTGAAATGAATCTTGCAGCGGAGGAGGAGATGGGATGAAGCACACTTTAGAGACTGAAAGCTTACCGTGCCGCTGCCGCCTGATTATGGCGGAGGCTGTTGTTTCCTCTGGCTATATTAGGATTGAAGGGGGTCTGACTTACAGCTAGAATCATGGAGCATTTTCCCCTTTAGGCAGATTTAGATGAAAACCTTAAGCTAACACCTTATCACACCGAGTTTCAAACAGCCAATGCCTGCTGCCTCTCAGCCAAAGATTTATGAAAGGAAATACCTTGAGCTGCCTCAGTCTCTTCCCCCACACAGCACAAGCTTGATAATGATGACATAGCTTGTCAAAATCTGGCACCTTTAACCTACAATATCAGCGTTATTGCTTCCTGGTGTTACCTCAGCTGTGGATACAGTGGGTGGTTAAGTTGCCATCATGAGCTGAGAAGCGGCTGGAGGCTGGGATAAGCCAGCAGCAGTATCTTTTCCATCTCTGACAAGCCACATGTGTGCACTTGTGTTAAACCAACTTGCCCTAAGAGGAGACATATCATGGTGCGAAGCCTCGCCAGGCAACTGCAGGCCAGTTTCCACTGATGGGCCCCCCTGCCCTGCTAATAGATTCATTCATTTCCACTAATAAACCAAAATCATCACACAAATGACACTAAGTAGAGACGCTGCCATTTCATACATAAAAAATGGATTTCAGCTAAATGATAAAAGTCATTAAAATAATTTGATGCAACAGGGCAAAGTCAAAGCAATTCTGGCAATCGAGCTAATGCCTTTTTCTAAATGTTTTCTCTTCAGTTGGCAATTAAATAAAAGTTATGAGTGGCTGTGCACCAATTCATTTTCAATCCCAGTGTTCCCTCAGCATCATTAAAAAAAGATAGTTTCTGTTTTTAGTAAGCGAACAAACCTGAGGCAGAAGAGTACAAATCCAAAAAGAGTCATGTGGTGAAGAGCTTTCTTAATAGTTTGGTTCTTGGGAACCAATTTTGTTAGCTTTTACACCAGAGTACAGAAATGTATGTTTGTTTTCAGCTTTTTCAAACAAGTTAGACTGACATCTACAGTTTATAATCAGGACTACAGATAATCAGATTTTTTTTTGTTTAAAAACACTTAAATGGAAAGTTTCAGAAGTCACAAAGAACTGACACGACTTTTGTTCTCACTAAAACCTTTGCATCAACCTTTACACAAACTGTAAACATAATTGTAAACGGTAGATAATGGCGTTTACTTATTTAGCATTTTATTACCTTCTTGGAAGACCCAAAGCGCATTACAGTCATAGTCCTATTCACCCATGCACACACACATTGACACACTGATGACAGCTCCACTGCCAAACACTGGTTCCAACCTACAACTACCAGGAGCAATGTGGGCTTCAGTGTCTTGCCAAAGGACCAGGAGTGTAATAATTGACTGAAACAACACTTTGATTCATATCATAGGTTGTGGTTTATGATCCGATTCATAGTCAATATTTAACGTCATGTTGGACGAGTCGATTACATATTACTAATCTTAAATGAATCCAGGACATCTTTAGCCAAAACTTCAACCAGTGTGACTCAGAGATCAATCCCTGGTCCTGAAGAGTGCAGGTGAAGTTTTCCAGATTCCTTTTATTTCTTACAAGATAATCAAGTGTAAATTAAATATGTGTACAAACGCACAAGCAAACAAAAATTAATGTCAAATCCATTCACATTTTAGCTTGATAAAATTCAGCCCACTGTTGTTTTTCCACATCAAAATAATCCAAAGGAAACTTTAATAGAACATTCTGTCCCCTGTGATACTGATGTGGCACTTGGTCATTTTTACCATTTGGTCAAATAAACCTACCATGTCTCAATCTAAATGGTATTTTCCAATATTGATCATAGATCGATTTATCTCATTTTGAAATTATTTTATAATGGTGTAGCTTGATTTGGTTCACAACTTGCCTCAGTTAGATTGTAGGAATAGAAATCGATTAATCACACCCCAACCAAAGACACTTTGACATATGGGCAGGCAGGGCGGGAAGTGAACCTGGAATCTTTCAAGTAGAGGTCAACTGGCCTACCTCTGCACCACAACTGGCTCATTGTGAAACAAAGCTGAAAGCAGTTAAAAAAAACCAACTTATATTTGCTGCTGCCACTTTGTGACTCCATTACAAAGTTGCAGACTGTTTGAGTCAAGAAGAAGATGTGGTTTGACTCTATTGCCGTGCTTCCAGTTCAATCCACTCACAGTATATGTCATAGCATTTTTACCCACTGTCCCCAAGGGGCTATGGATCAAACAAAGTTGAAAAAGTACAATAAACTTTACTCCAAGGATCGCAAAGTTTAAGTGTGGAAGTCTCAGCTGTGTGGGTTGTCTGTCTGGATGAAATAAGATGTGATGTTTGATTATTTAAAAAGAAACTGGGAGTCAAAGCAAAGATGCCAAAGTGGACATGTTCTGGACCTTCTGTAAAAGTCTGAAACTGACTTCCTGGTTCCAGCACACTAAGAGTTACAGATCAGAAATAAAAACAAATATCTCTCGCACAAAATCGTAAACCAGCTAACTTACAACTTTGGGTGAGTTGAATTGATGAAATTGGATTTTAACTCCAACATTTATAACTTTAAATCTCTAAGGTTAGTGCCCAATGTCCTAAAATGTCGGGATTACCGACATAATGGTTATTATGGTCTATATCACCATATACTAACTAGCAAATCTTTAGGTTTTTACCTAAGATTTAAAAGATCATCTTTAAGTAGAGTATGCACTGTAGTGTAGTGCTTAGCATAAAGCGATGACTTGAAACTCACCTATCCATTTTTTTTTGTGTGATTCTGTGATGACCTGGGGAACAGGTGCATCGCGCTTCACCCCTTGGTGGATGGGATAGGCTCCAGCATCCCTGTAATCCTAAACAGGACTAAGAGGGTAAAGAAGATGATTGGATCTTTACACAGAAATACGATCACTAAGACTTTGAACATCAGAAATTGAGCAGCTCCCCTTTAATCTCAGATGTATATTGAACGTTACTGCAGCAGGAAAAGAATTTGCCACAGTTTGTGTCGATGTTCCTCATTTAACTGTCTCTTGGAGCCAAGTTCACTTTTGCAATGCTGCAGGGAGTTTGAGGACTCAACCACATCTATGTCTGTTCAGATATTGTTGTGAAAATTAGATGACATTAGATGCAAGAATCTTTTAACCCTTTAACCCCAGAGCTTTAGCTACAGTGTTGACATTCTTTAAATTACTGTAACTCTTCAACCATTTATGCAATTAGCGCAATTCGGACAGAATATGAAGATGAGAAAAGCAGCCTTGTGCTAATTTCGTTGACTGTAGAACTGATGAGAATGCCATGACTGTTCCTCCTGAATCTGATGAACTAATGAAAAAAACGCTACAAAGTTTTGAGACATAAACTAATGAAATATGTCTTGGTTCAACAAAGTTCTCGTTCACTTCTGAGTTGTTTTATAGCTGAGACGTCCAGACCTGTGTCTCAATGTGCCTCCCACCATTGAACCTGCTCATCTAGACGAATGTTAATTTAAAGGACAAACAGCCTGACTCACAATCAAACGCTAAAGTGGTTGGTGCGTGGCACCCATAAGACTTAGGCAGTCTGGAAATGAGATCAGATTTGACTGCTTTGAATAAGGCTGCATTCATGCAGTTCTGAAATGTTGAGGAGTGTCTGAAGTGGTCATGTTTGTCAGTGGATGCGTAGAAATGAAAAATAAGCTTAGGGATGGTTTGTTTTTGTTTACTGCTCCCTATTGGCTTGAGATTGTTTAATAATGTAAGAAAAGAAGCGATGAACCTGGGGGCCATGCATTTTACATTCCTTCATGCTTTAATTAAAGCAGCGACTTCAATGGGACATGCGAGAGGGGGCTCATTTCTGCACACCCACGCAAAAAAAGAAAGAAACAAGCATAGGCTCCTACACACACACGCACGCACACGCACACACACACACCTTTGACAGCATAATAATTGAGCCTACATCTCTTGAATCTGGGTCACAGGAACGCAGAGGCTACACTCTCTTTGATGTGTCATTAGGCTTCTCTGTTTCTTCAAGTGCAGCACTATTCAGGGAGAAAATACCGGGTTGTCCAAGTTGCAACAGGAGTGTAATTTAGCATTGGTTAATAGTTATTACCGATTTTCAGAGGATTTCAGTTACACAACACGTTAAGGTTTCTCTCTAAAAGCTGAGACAATTTTTGTTCTTTTTTATTTACAATTATTTAAAACAAAACATTGGTTTCTATCAAACTTCAACAAGAAGAGTCCATTTAGATGCTGCTAATTACATAAAAGGGTCTATTCTTTCACATGTAATCTAACATCTTCTTACATTGTTGTTAGGAATAGACAAAGACACTTTCCAATTGTTTTCATTTGGATTTGAGTCGTCACAAAAACGTAAACATTTCCTGCTCAAAAATTTTCTGAGATGCAACAAGCGTGGTTGTCATGCAATGAAGTCCATCACTTTCTACCACAAGAGCAGGAAAGACCCATGGACTAAGACCAACTCCAAAGAAGATGTTTTCTTTTTTTTTTTAAGTTTGCAACATGTTCTTGTAGCATTTTTCTCATGATGGGGGACATATGTGAAGAAATGTACACTTAAAATTGCATTTCTGAGTATTTCTTTATTCAAATGAATCAGGAGCAAATGAAAAAATGCTGTTGAAAAAGGATCTTATTTGTGACGTAGAAAATACGCTGGAGGACCACAACCTCCCTGCTTCATTCCATCCTGATGCATCCACTTGTAGACAAATAGATCCATGTACATCTTTGCTCTCCTTGTCTGAGCTGGACTCTGTATAAAAACTGTACAGCTGAATAGTTCTGATATTGCTCACTATTTCATTCCACCGCTAATGGTAGGTTGGGACTATGAGGGAATGTAAACTAGCAGAAAGCATGTAAACACAGAGTTTTTAGCAACTGGGACGGGAAGAGAGGGAAGGGTTGCTCCGCAGTAATAGTTCCGGCTACAACTCAGAGGCGTGAAGTGCTTTGTGTTAATAGTGTGTTGCATATCGGTGCAAAGCCAATATAAAAAGCCGCTTTTAAATCAGCTGATTACAGTAGGTCAAAGTGCGTGTTATTTAGGTGTCATCAGAGACATTTTCAGTGTTAAAAGGTTAAGTCTGAATTGATTTCTGATTGTCTGATTACTTTTAAAGTAATAGCTTTCCTCCTATTAAATTTTAACCAAAACACCTGATGTGTTCAGTCCGTTTATGAGGGAAATCTATTTGCATTAAAAGAATAAAGCTGAGAGAAATGTCTAAATGCAACATGAAAGTATTTTCTTAGGCAGTGATTACACTATTAAACATTTATGCAAGTTCATTAGCTGTTTACCTCGTATACATAAATATAATCCTTTAATCCCTTTATTGGCAAACAGGAACTGTTGGTTGTTTCATTTGAAATCTGCAATAGTGCAAATGAACCAACTCCTTACTTTTGCCGCATGCCGGTCAGGCAAGGCGGGAATCAAACCTGCAATCTTCCAATCAGAGGCCAACTGCCCTTTCCACTGCACCACGGCCGCCCCTTACCGTCTCATAAACCTTTGTTCTCTGTCATTTGTTTCATCAAAATTATATAAGGAAGTATTTAAAGTTACCAAAGGAAGACTCACATTCCGGTTAGCTTTTATAGCGTGGTCGCGATCTTGTCGTTGCCAAAGCTGGAAAAAGTTGGGATCAGTGAACCCCCTATGGCCACCAAACTGATCCTCTTGGATCTTCCAGGTGTTTCTGCACTTCAGACAAGGTTGAAAAAAAATGTTGATGCTGAAAAACCCACTATGAAAATATTTCAACCAAGAAATTAAAACAAGCATAAAATTGTACAGTACCTTTGGAATCGTCACCATTTGGCATTAAGGTAAAATATTTTCCAGGCCATCAACTTTGGCAAACCCTTTTTTTGGTTATTAGACTTTCTCGTACAATTCCCTACTTAACCTTTCAAGATCAGAGCTAATATTTGAGCTAACCCTATGCACACATGTGGTCACAGGGCCCCAGTTAAACAAAATGAATTACTGTGGTTATATAACCCAAAATGTGACGTCCACACATGTGGATGCCAGATATTAAGAAGTTAAAGATATTGGTTCATAACTTATTTTTATTGCGTTTTATGTTTTTACCTTCAAGTTTTTTACTAATTATAATGTTTTTATGTACTTATTCATTAAAGAATTACTACAATGAAAATTTTGTTTTTGGTCTTTTTAACATGTCCCTGCAGTATTTTTCTCATTATAGAGAACACATAAAATAATTTAAGATTCAAAATGTTTTTCTGAGGATTTATTTTTTTCAAATTGTGATGGAGCAGATATAAACCTTCAGTTTGAAAAAAAAAAAAAGGTTTGTGATGCAGCAACTGCGATAGGCAGGCCAAAGTCTCCCTTCTCAGTTCCAATTCTGAAGCATCCACTTGCAGACAAATAGATCCATTAATGTCTTCATTCTTCTTGTCTGAGCTACCATCATGCTCAAAACTGTTCGGCTGCCTAGCTCCAATATTGATTGCCTTGGTTCAATGGTTAGCTTGAACTTATGAGGTGCTGTAAGCTAGCGAGAGAAAGTGTCAAGAAAGGACTGATGGGAAATTAGCAAATTTCTAAAGAACTAAAGATTTTGTCTAAAAACATCATAATCATAATTAAAAGACCACTGGGAACTATTTTATAATAGAAAAATATAGTTGGAGAGGGACTTTAAATTGTTTTGAACTAACTTTACAGCACTTTGTTCAATTTTCAACTGCGTTATTGCGCTCAACAAATCAATTCCTCCAGGATTTTGCTAAGTTGCAATCTCAACTATTAACACAAATTCAAGCAAACCCTGCGACTTGTTTTACACCCTGCAACTTTACATTTTCGTGACAATTTTAATGCAACTTTGACCGGATGACAACGTTGCTTCTAAACCAATTTTTTTTTTCTTTTTAGGAAGGAGCTGGGGACGAGAAACAGCTTAAGAATTGGGGTAATTCTATCACAGTTATTTCTACGTGCAACCTCCCCCCGGACTTTATTATTACATCCTCTGCAAAGCTGCTCTGGCACATATGGAGGCTGCCACTCATGGCTTCAGCCAATAATTCTGCTCTCAGAGTGGCTTTGAATTCATTCTCTTCCACGAGTAGCTATTCATATTAAAACAAGCACAGATATGAGAGAGAGACGACATATTAAATCATCCATCCATCCATGTTCTGCTCTGTTCTCTCTCTCCATGTGTAGCTTTGGTTTTTATTGAACAGGGATTTTGCTTCAGCCAAATTATGAAGGAGACAGAATGTCTCTGATTGCAAAAAAAAGGAAAAAAAATGATGAGAAGAAAAGGAAAGAGCTACGGACAGTCCAGATGGAGACTTATGAGCCTTCGCGCGTCTTGTTGGGTGTGAGGCGTGTGCGTGATTGTCTGCAATCTATCACCCAGTCTGCCAGAAGAGGACGAGCTTAGCTTCATCTCTCAAGAAAAACTGGCTCTTCTAATTGGCTTAAATGTTGTCGAACTAGTCAGTCGTGACGCACTGGGCTGCTGTCTCCACTACAACCCTGTGTGAACCTCCTCAAGACCTCACTCTGCCTTTTCCCTGCATGCTTTCTGGATTCCACGGGCCAATTCTTCTTGAAGTGCTCCTCCTTTCCCGATCTCCAGTCGCTCTTCTTTGGGGAAAAAGGAGGCTGTTTTTCCTGATAAGATATATATTGTGATTCTGTTCTCACTTATTCCTAGAGATGGCATGCAACCTTTACTTTTGTCCAAGATCCGTAAAGAGCTAAGACATTTTTGAATGGTATCAAAACAGTGAGAGATGGCTTATCAGATAAAGTAAAAATACCATCAAATGCTTAATTTTGGTCTGATTTTAAAAAGAATTGAGTGTTGGGGGAAAACTGGCAGCAGTGCATTTTGGACATCATGGCATGTCCAGAATTCAAATAACTGAACTTTGGTGTAGACAAGTCGTGTCAACCAATTAGGAACTCACCTTTGACCTGTGATGTGTTGATCAGCAGGTGGATTCCAAAGCCAACATATAGGAGAATCGTATTGTTCTCCTGAACTTTATGATACTTTTCTTATTTATATGGAGACAACAATAAAAAGATCCCCTAATTTTGTCCTCGTAGGATGCCTGCAGATGTCCACACAAACAACACTCAGTATCTGATTTCCTTATTTCTAACTGCGCAGGATGAAGGGTTGAAAGAATTAAAAATGCGTTAAGTCTTACCTACTTCCCAGTTACTAATCCTTAGGTATTGTATAAGTGTTCACTGCGACCTGTCGAACGCATTTTCTCTCTACAGGTTCACCAAGCAGTGTACGACTTTGACATTTCCTGCGGGTTACCTGCAGACAGCCCGTATTTACCCATAAAGGAAGTTGGAACGAAGGTTTACCTTTTCTTCATGAAACTAGCAACCAAATGCTGCAATACACAATTCTGCATCTTTATTTTTCAACAAAATCCCATTTTCTTCGCCTGCTTAGAGAGTGTGGAGATGCTGAGTCAATCACTGAGCGGCCTCAGAGATGACTCAAGCCACAATCTGCCTGTCTACCTCTGAAATGAGTAAACACTTCACTAACCATTCAAAGAATTGCATTAGAAGTGTACAGTAAAAAAAGGCACGTGGAGCAGAAGCATGACTGAAGGGCTGGCTCTACATTCCCCTGACCAACCATATTTATCACCAACAGAGGACTTCAAACTCCACTCCAAAACTTTTTTTTTTGCATCAGAATTTTGCTTCTGTTCAGTTTTTAATAAATCTTCTAAGAGTGCTGCGAGGTAAATGACCAAAAACTCTTAATTTTCTTGCTAATTGGCTTCATTCATTCATTTTCCAATCCGCTTTATCCCTTTCGGGGTCACGGGGTTGCCGGAGCCTAACCCGGCTACTCATGGGCGAAGGCAGGGTACACCCCTGGACTGGTCGCCAGTCTGTCGCAGGGGCCACAATCACACACCCATGCACACTCACATGCACACCTAGGGACAATTTTGAGTAACCAATTAACCTATGAAGCATGTTTTTGGACGGTGGGAGGAAGCCGGAGTACCCGGAGAAAACCCACGCATGCACGGGGAGAACATGCAAACTCCACACAGAAAGGTCCCCCAGCCAGGACTTGAACCGGGAACCTTCTTGCTGTGAGGCAGGAGCGCTAACCACTGCGCCACCGTGCAGTAATTGGCTTCATCTCTGCTAATTTCAGTTGACTCAACTGATTCACATTTAACTAAATCTGCCAATCAAGCATTTTAATTCTCATATCAGTAATAACTAATATGGGAATATATACAGGAAATACAGGAAAAAAATATATATATATATACATATATATATATATATATATATATA
>BSAI01000030.1:11754856-11787361 GCA_036245035.1 Adrianichthys oophorus
ACACACACACACACACACACACACACACACACACACACACATAAAACTGATACAATTAGTTACTCTGTTTTCTTCCATTATTAGGCTTTGCAGTTACGCTGATCCAAGAACATTTATAACTGTTATTTTTTAGACTACAGGGACTTAATGATGACTTATACATGAGTTTGTGAGCACACACGTGGTCTTTACTAGTCTTGTAATTAAGCAGCATTTAACAGACTGTTCTTAAAGGGAGTGAAGTCTCCAGAAATGGAATGAGGCTCTGCAGTATATAATCAGTGAATCTGTCAGTGTATATTACCAACATCTGCTCCCCTGTCCAACGATTTCTGCATTATGTTTCAGATTTCATTAGATTGCAATATCTGAGCTGAAATAATTTAGCAAATATTGGCCTGGGGGATCCTTGAACACCCGCTTTTGTGACACCTGAAGAGAACATTAATACACTTCTGTCAAAAGGAAAGTAAACATGGAACCAGGCTCCTCCAAGCTGGCAGATGAGCAAGAATCATGGAGGAGAGAATGAAGAAGAGGACAGATTATGTTTGACAGACAAGAAATCAGAGGAGGACAGACGAGCGAAGAGAGGTCACAGATGGACAGAGGGCATTGAGCCAACTGGAACTGGACTGAAGGAAGAATGGTTGCAGAGAAGGAGTGGAAGGATGGAAAAGGAGGAACCAAAGGAGCTCAAAGTAAATGCGACCATAAGGCCGTGGCCACAACAGCCCTTACGGATGGGATGTGGGCTGTCTGATGATGAAAATCATGTGCTGGTATCCTGCATTAAACATTAAAGTTGTAGACTGCTTGATGACCCCTTGCTGCAAGCAACAGGTCGTAGTAAACACGTATACAACTGGCAAGTGTAAATAAGGGTGAAGTATGTCAGTTGTGGGGATTTTTCATTTTTCAACCCCTCCAAACCCTGCGCAGTGCACAAGGAGTTCGTTAGTGCTGTTGACATGATACGTGTGTCCTCCTTTCATGCAGCCTGAATGTTAGTAATGAGGAAGTTATACAATCTGGGTTTGTGTGGACATCCTACAGACACTTACCTGCACATATCCTGCAATGGTTTTTGCACGCTGTGCATGCTAACATGTTACAACCTAGAAATTTCTTGAACTACTCTGGTTTAGATTTAACTCTCCTTTCTCTTTTGTTTTAAACTCTGGATGCTCTTTCAAGTGTATCATTGGAGGCAAATCCTTTATTAGTAGATGGTAGGCTGCAGCACACTCTGCAACCCCGGCAGACAATGGTGTAATCAACAGGGAAGAAGTGGGGCCCTGAAATCTTTCCTGTGTGTGCAGAAAGGCAACAGGCTTGGAGGAGGCAGGGAAATTAAGGATGTTACCTGGGTCTTCGCCTGACAGTTCTTCCTCTCTGTGTCTCCCCCCTGCTGGCAGCACTCATCAACAATATTTATCAAAGTCGGATAGCTGTTCAATTAGATCATGACTCTGCCCAACAACAACCAAATCAAACACAGGTGCATCTTGATAAATTAGAATATTGTCAAAATTGGCGTTCTTTTAATTTTGATGGTTATAACTCACAGTTCACAAAATGTGAATATTTAATCCAGAAAAGTTGAATTCAAAAATGTTTAATGACTAAAAGTATGAACAGGAGCAGCACTCCACTCTGTCAGGGGATATGAAGACAGTGAGTCTGTTGATCTCCTGAGATGTTACGGAAGTCCAGATAAGCTTTTCTGCACTGTTGATGCTGCTTTTCGCCTACACTTCATCTCAGATTTTAAGATGTTTAGGTCATGCATTCACTAAACCAGTCCCTGCACCTTTTGGCAGAGCGGGAGGGTCCCAAGTCCTGCAGGGAAATGGAAACATTTCCAAAGGTCTTAATAAGAAAAAATCAGCACATATTTCTGAATATTGACAATTGACCTGCATCTGCTCTGATAAAGTCTGAAATAGTGTTATATCTACTTACATAGTCATGTGATTTATTGTTAATTAAGGATTCTTAATTACCTGAATCTATGTTGGTTAGGTATAAATATCTGATCATAAGTTACAAACTGGATAATGATCATTTATGTAAAGTAAATGGTAAGGTCGAGCTGGGGTAGCATTATATAAGTTCGCTTCCTCCCACTCCCTTTAAAACAATCTATCATTTGATGCCTAGTTATCCTGTGTTTGACATGTTTCTAAGGATGTAAACCTCTGTTGATTGATTGTATTTCATATATTTTTCTTGCCTGATTGCTTGAAATAAAACTATTTCAGATTAAATCAAATCAAATCAAAATAAATGAAACAGATAGCTGTGGTGATCCTGGAGCTGATAAAACCTCCAGAACAAACAGTAGCAGATGAGATCACAGAATGGAAATTTTATTCTGGACCTCAAGAACATTTAATTTTCCTTCACTTCCCAAAGTCATAGTGGGGGTTTCAGTTTTAGCGTCTTCAGAGTCTATCTTAGTATTGTATTTTATGCACAAGAAGGTACACTTAAAAGCTTTAAAATATGGAGTGCCTTGTAAACATATTAATTCTGGTTGTTCTTACTGATGCCGAAGCAATTTTGAGAGGTACATGGCGCTCTGACAAAATGCTTAAGAGTAATTGTAAATATGCAAACATGGATAATGTGAAGTGGTTTTTTGACATTTTTTTACTAACAGGTTTGGGAGTTAGCGTAGTCACTTTAATGTTTGTTTTAGTGGTATCAGTCAGTTTTTGTAAAGTCTGACTGATTGATCGACTAATCTCTGACTCTTTTGTCTTGCTTAATGCACCGTATAGTTCGACCATTCACTGATGGTGCGGAAAATGTGATAGTTTGCACTAATTTTAGGGGTTTTATACCAATTGATGCTCAAAGTCCTTTTACGTTGATCCACATTTTCCTACTTGCCTTGTGGAGGAGTGACTTTGCTTCTTAATCTAAACCACCAGACTCAACTAGTTCTGGATCAGCCTGGATCAGCCTGGATCAGGTGTGTTCAGCCACTAACAATATCCTGAATCCACAAGCAAGACACCAGCAAGGCTCTTGCTCATAGACACTTTTCTACATGACTATGGTAGCTAGTAGTAAAATTACCAACTCTTTTGCTGGTAGATAATTGAGCTGCCACACAGCTACCAACATCTGCTTGATGACATGGTTAGCATGGTTAGCATCTTCAAGTCTGAAATCACGTTTTTTTTTCATATGGAAAAAGACTTCCTGCCCAGCCCAAAATGCCACTTTAGAATATGAGGGGTGTCAACAGTCAGTATATTAAAAGGTCTATAAGCTGAAGCCCAGAAAGATGGAGGGAGGATGTTGTGTGCTGATGTTATTTATCCACCTCTCCCCCTCTTCACATCCCTCTGCTCTGGAATGTTATTAAAAACAAATAGTTCTATTCTCTTTAGACTGACACATACTCACCCCTACATCTCACAATATATATTATGACAATAATAGGTAAAAAACTCATTGGATAAAGTAATACATCATTTTAAATGGGTCATAATTTGTTTTTAAGAAACTTCCTTCAACGACTGCAGAGAGTTTTTTCCTTGTATCTAAGCTAACCATATGATATGTAATGAACTGTCTAAATCAGGAGCTTCATTCTGAAAACATTGATGCAAATTCATCTGTCCAGACACGAAGTTCTCCAAACACCTTACAGAAAATAAATATACACCATGATGGAGCAGAGTGTAAAGTAACTGATACTGCACAGTTATGCAGTAAATATTGCAGAACTATACTTGAGAGTTTTACAATATCAATATTGATTTATATGATCAGTAAGTTCTAAGATTACTTTTGTGTAACTCTTTACATTTCTATCCCTGCATGTGTCAAGTAAGTTCCAAACAAATACACAACTCTCCCAAAAATATTACTGAGTCTGTCACACTTATGCCACACTACATCTTGAAAATGTCATCATTAAAATAGAATGGATGTTCACTTATGTACTGGAATGATTTGAAATAAAAGCTATCACAATGTAAAACACTGTTAGGAGCTCAACACAGAGGATATAATATGACATGAAGAGAACAGACTGATAAAAAAATATGTATCTGTGTTTCAAAAATGTATGTTTAATTATGCATTTATATTAAAATAACAATTCATGTACTAAAACAATGTGTAACTGTCACTATTTTTCACTATAAATGCAGATTCTATTAGTTAGTACAATTTTGTTCTTACATTCCAGTAGCACTTAAATTCTAATCACCTAATCATCTTCTATGACCTTTCCCAAGTTGGGTCACCAGGGCAGCAGTTGCAGAGATGTCCAGACATTTTTCTCAGCAGACACTTTCTCCAGCTCTGTGGGAGAATATTGAGGTTATCCAAGGCCAGTGGAGTGGCCACCGGCCTTAGTCCTCCCAAGAGCCTCAGACCAATGGGACACACCATGGAATACCTCTTCAAGGAGAAGTACTCCTGCTCAACCTACATCAGCTGGTTCTTCTGAATGTAGAGCCACAGCAACTCTATCCCAAGTGCCTCACCCTAACTATACGGAAGCACTCGGACACCCAGAAAAAAATCATCTTAGTTGCTTGCACTCATGACCCAAAGCTTATTATAACATGTGAGACCAGAAACATTCAGTGATCAGTATGATCAGTAAACCAAGCTTTTACAACAACAGATTGAAACAATTACCTCATATCCACAGCTACTGCACCCAACCGAGTTAGCCCAGCTGATTTACACTAAACTTAACAGTCAACTGCCCCAGGTTTTATCAACAGCTCAACATCATCTGCAAAAAGTAGGGATTAAACCCTGAGATCTCAAGATTGGAGTCTTTTGAGTTCCTGACTCGTCTTAGAAACGCTGTCCCTAAAAGTTACAAACAGACCGGTGACTAAAAGCAGAGTCCAACGTGCTTTGAGATCATTGATTATATTTACTGCAGCCATGGTGCAGAGGTAGAGCGGTCGACCTCTGTTCAAAAGCTTGTAGGTTCCATTCCAGGTGTGTGGAAGTGTCTATGGGCAAGACACTGAACTCCACATTAGTCCTGGCGGTTACAGGTTGGCGCCATCAGTGTGTGAATGTGTGTGTGCAAGGGTTAATGGGACTGTGATTGTAAGGCACTTTAGGCCTTAAAGGAAGGCAGAAAAGTGCTGTATGAGTATACGCCATTTACCACTGACAAAAAGAAGCATACTTCTGCTCATGTTGCACAGAGACTATCGTAGGGGGCTTGGACCCCAAATTCCTTGAGTATCTCCCTCAGATTGATAAGGAACCGTGCTTCTCAAACTGCCCATGAAACATTGGGTCAGCTCCACACCTTACATGTCCTCTTTGGGTCATGCCCTCAAATGTTAAACCAACAACTAACTTTTGCTCATTGTTTTAACAGTAAAATGTTGAGACTTTTTTAGTATAGTGCAACAACAGCTAAAACTTAAGTTAAAGTGGTGGTATTTTTCATTTTTAGATTAATATAATACATTCTTAAAACCAACTAAATTGGCAAAACCAAATGTCGAATTTGGAAAATAATCCCTCCACCACTTTAATAAAAATGTAGATTTTGACAAACCCCCTCTTGTGATCATCAGCATGCACCATCCATTAAACACGGCTGCATGAATGCAAAATGTGTTGAACAAAAAGGTTTCCCTTGTTCGCCCCTGAAGAAAGATCACTTGATGCTTTAAAGTGTGACTGGATGTCTAATGGAAGAGGTGCCTCCAATCCTTCGGCCCCCACTTTGGGCCCCTTGCTGCCTGCTCTGTATGCATCAGGGTAGACCATTCAAGACAGCTCATGCTAATTTTCTCCCAAAAGAAAGCAATTAGACCAGCGCACTCATCTAATGCTCAGAGGAGGATGAGCCTTAGTGAGGAGGGGAGAAAAAAAGGGAGGATGGGAGAAAATGAATGAAAAGAAATGACAAAACGGAGAGCTGCTGAACTGTCCATGACTGCTCAAGAACCACTTCTACTCTTGTCCAGTCATGATAAGTGATAACAGCTTTAGCAAGATTCAAATGTTAGAGAAAATTTAATAAACAACTGTGTCATGGACTTGACTCACAAAGGCCACTTTGAGCCCCCAACAAACCCAAGGACAGCAGCATCAGTGCTTTTCAAGGAGAGACCCTTTTTTACACTGGACCATGGACTGTATATGAGAACTGGACTAAGTGACCCCTCCCCCCTGGAATTCTAAACAGGAAGTACCCGCTGGTCCCAGAAAGCCAAAATCCCTTAGACTTCTATTGAGAAATAAACAGCTGTTACTCTGTTATCCTATTATTCTGATACCTTTTGAACATGTTCTTGATAATTCTAATTGTTCCCATGATATTTTTCTCTAGTTATTCAAGTTATAAACTGACCAATCAGATGCCTTAAAAAAGTAGGTGGTGCTTGCTGGCCCTCATGGTCGAAATGTTTGATTGATTTTGTGTAGCCTGCTTTGAACTGGTAGGAGTGAAGACTGCCAACAAGCTCAGTACTAATTGACCAGAGTGGCTGCCATAGAAACTCAGACCAGCTCAGACCAATCACTGCTTACTGATGGCTTCTGGCTCCAACATGGCAGTGTCTGTATTGTGAAAAAATGGCAACTGAATTGACATCATCTGGTTGGAGCTGGATGTAAACCGATTTCTATGGGTGACGTCAAAAAAACAATATTAGTAAAATTAATTTAACACTGACGATGTTGCCCGCGACACCTAAATAAGAAACAGTCTTTGACGTACCATAAAACCTCAACCATTTATGTGATCAACATGAATCAGCTGATTCTGATTTGTGTTTTCATATCAGCTTTGCATTGTAATGGGGCAATGCTGCTTTTCTCCACGACAGAATCAACTGATTTAGGTTGACTGTGTAAACACTTCACTACTGTCAAGTGTTGCATTTCAGCACAAAAATGCTTCTCTCTGCTTCAGAATCTGCTGGAATTATGTTCATTGTGTATACAGTTGAAGACTTATGATTGTTGAAAAAATGTAAACAAAATCAATTAAAAAATTCCAATTTGAAGAGACAGGAACATTGCAGCTCAACCCCCCCACCCCAGCTTTAAACAGAGCCTCCATTGGGGGACGAGTAAAGCGTTTGGTGGGAGCACAACTCTGCAACCCAGTTACAAAAACAAGAAGAGTACACATCAAGCTTTTGGGTGTTTCTGTCCAAGTTCTGCACAGACAGTGTACTCAGCTTGACAGAAACTTACAGTCCTGAATGTTTGTATGGAAGGCTTGAACTTTGATCACTCCAGGACCTGCAGTTTTATTGTTTCCTGTTTACTGATGGATTGGAAATGATGGGATAAGATATGAATGTGCGTGTGTCTAAGTCTGTGCTGTCCCCCTCGGTGCTCCTCATATGCACTGGGGTTATGCTGGGTGCTGGCTGTCATGTCAGATTATCTAAATACTGATGTGGAGCCGATATTGAAGGTAGAGGGTTTTTTTTTTGACAAGCAAATACAGCCTACCAAGTCGTAAAATATAGATTTTAAACCAAAATGTAAAAATTGTACCACTTAGTAACTCCACATTCATCCGAACAAATATATCCAATGAACATTTACACACACCAAGAAACATTACCATAAAACACTTCAAAATCAGCTCATACACAGCCAACTGAGTCACAGACTCAACAGAATCTCTTCCTTTTACATTTCAATTCTGCTTTCCATTTTCTATTCACACTTTTTAAAGCAGCCATTATTAATAATGTTTTCGGAATGTGTTTCTGCTTTTCATATCCACCACAAGCTGAGGGTGAATGATGGGGAGTTCACTTGGTCGGATGAGCTGCAGGAAAAAGGAGACAGTGCAGGCAAATAAGCTAGATTTACAACGGTGCAGGACGGAAACAAGTGTTGTAAACAACACAAACAGTGAACAAAGCAATAGCGCACATGCTAATATAGTGACAATAAAGAATACCTTCCTGCAGCATTTCAGGTTTGTTTGTTATCAACTTGTTTGACTTGTTTTTTTCAGTATTTTACGTTTTCTCCAGATGAAGTTGGTTTTAACCAACAGGCTGCATTAAGTACCATATTTTCAGCACTATAGGGTACACTGAATTATAGGTACACCATCAGGGAATAGTCAACTTTTGAACTTTCTGAACTGTCTTTTACTGAACTATAAAACTACATGCACACCACTCATGCGATGCATATTCAAAACTGTGCTAAACTGGCATTCTCGAATGCACTTTTAGCATATGGTGTTCATGGAAGACTGTTGCTACCTGCAACTAGTGCATATACTCACAGTTTAGAAGAGGCTAAGAGCGAAATGTCAAAGCGGTACCAATCTGGTGAATTTTGCTTCAGACTTTTACTTTCACAGTTCTATTCCCATTTATGATAAACTTCACAAAATTCCAGCCAGGCACAAACTGCAATTATTCATTTCTCCTTCATGATCAATTTTTAAACAGTTGGCACTTTCATTTTTTGCATAGGGTGCTACTCAAACTACTCATTCAGTTACACTTACAGCTTGTGATGACCTGCATGTTCACTCGCAGGGCTGAGCAAAACCTATCGCAAACATAACTACCAAATCCGAGTCTGGGATTGGTCAAACTAATTTAACTTTCAATGTTCAAAAAATGACTTAAAAACTTGCACAGGGCTGCAGGAAAGTGCACGTTTTTAACGTAGAAGTCCAAAACATGCATATGTGCACGTTTACATAGACTTTTCATTGGAAGTGGCTGCTTGAACATGTGTTTCTGAGCCCAGTGTGAACGTAGGATAAGGTGCACTAGGTGAGACAAAAGAGTCAGCGATAAGTTCATCTGTCAGACTTCACTGACTGCATTCACAGTAACTGTAGAAATTGTTTGTAAAACACCACACATTAGTTAGATTAGTGTTCACATTACCTGTAACTCCCAACCTGGATTGCAACAAGTAAAAGAAAAATATTGTACCACATAAGCATTACTGTAACAATGCAAACTCTCATCCTTATTAGTGACATGCAAAAATAACACAATTTGACACCCCTATACGTTAGCCGCATTAGCGTGGTCACAACAACACCCAGCATGGTTTGCACGACGTAGCACCGTGTATCAATCAAAATCGCTTCGACATCAGTATGCACAACCAGAAATAATCCATATATAAGGCGCTCCTGATTATAAGGTGCACTGTTGTTTTGTGAAAAAAACAAATAAACTCATAGCACCAAAAATACAGTACATCAGTGGCCCCCATCCTTTTTAGGCCACAGACCAGTTTAATGTCGGATAATATTTTCACGGACCAGTCCGAATAGGGCTGAAGGTGGTTTTATCTTTTTAAGCTTTTGTTTTTTGAAAAATCAAAAATTAAAATTCTGCTACAGAAAACTTTGTTTAAGAAAGACAATTGGAAAATGTACATATTTTACAGATGATGAAGATTTAATGAAACAAAATTGCTGATTTGTAGAGGTTGCTTCTGATTTTGTAAAAATACAACAAAGGCAATGTAACTTTTTTCACAGATACACTTTTAGTACTGAGAACTCGATTCAGGCCAAGGGCAAAATGATTGGCTATGTTATTTTTGTTATTCAATCTTAATTCATTGTGTTTTTCTATTCAACACCAGGATTATTTTCTGTGCTAAAATTTCTTAACAGGTGCCTGCCTTATTTGGCTTTGCTGTAGGAATTTTTAACTGTCTATTTAACGAGTTTCGACAAACAGAAACGGTTAAAACTTGGAATTTGTGTGGGACCAGTTAAAATGTGATGTAGACCACAAAGTGGAAGCTAAAAATTGGACTCCGACTTCGATGGTGTGCTGAATAAATAAAGCAAAATAAAATGACACAACCAACTAACCAACTGTGCGGCAGAGCCATCGTTTGAGAGCTGACTGGCCTTGACTCAAGTCAAATACATCAGTGCTTGTGTCTTCCTTGCCGAGGAACAAAACAAAATGCTTTTACTGGGCGGCGGGGTGGAGGTACTTATTAGCTCTCTGATAAAGCTGCCGGCCTCAATCTTGGCTAAAGAATTTGCCAGCTGATTCAATTCCGGCTGAGGAGGACATTTCTACAGGTGCTGGACGGAAATGGAAATTCAGAAAGTGCTCGAATATGAGCTCCAGGTGACGGCAGAATAAAGGAGATATTTAACCGTATTTGTAACCTTGCTTATATAAAGTCTTCAGATGATTCGACTCTCTGAACTTCTCCAACAACTCATCCGTCTTGCTAAAGCATGCATGACTGCCGTTTAGCTCTATAAATAGTTTTTTTTCCATCAAAGTGTCAGGTGAATTAGCTTGTGCAGAGTGTATGAGACAGCCTCAGGGCAGCTCCAGGGACGAGCCGACAAACTACTTATTCAGTTACACTTACAGCTTGTGATGACCTGTATTCAATTAATCAATGCATGTTCACTTGCAGGGCTGAGCAAAGACTGTCGGTTTCAAATCAACAAAAATACAAGAAGGTATCCAGAATGATCTCTTATGTCAACAAAAGGCTTTGTACAGAAGAGGCAGCTGAGTCACTCCAGGTTATCCATATGTTCCTGTTTTCCTCAACTCTCCCCGAGTACACCTGTACAGTAAGAGGTCTCTTGAGCAGTATTTGGACTTAGGACTTGATAAGAAGTAATCAATACTCTTAGATTCTCTGACTTCACAGTCACCAGCTGTTGTTTGGTCACTGCTAGCAGCACAGTTCTGTTTTTTTAGGCTTGGAAAGACTTCATAAATTCAAACAACACTGTTGCCTTTAGTTTCTGATGTTTCCCGTCGCCTTCTTTCTGCTCTCGGTCAGTTTGCAAGTCTTTCACAGCCCCATCTATCAAAGAAGTCACGGCGGCACCGCCAATTGATTCCCCTAATCGAACATCATTATTACCAGCAATTAGCTGCACTGCGACTTAAGTTATAAATCACTAATTAACAAATGTCGTCTCGAGCAGAAAAAAAGATGCCTTTGAGAAATGCGCAGTATCATAAAACTGTGCATGAGCATGTAATTCTCCCAGTCTCTGCACTGGAAGACATTTAAATACTCTTATTAATCACTTTGTGTCGGCGTGTTTAACGCAGCGTTTACCGCTGCAAACAGGACTCCACCCGGTTGGCGCTCACTCAGCAGATGGTCTACTCAAGACGAGCTGGGGCTTAATTACTGCTGATTCAAACACAACTTTGTGTTAATGGAGACGTACCATGTTTGTTGCTGAAAGACAACATTTCATTTAAAGCCTCCTTCATTAATTAGTCTAATGGCTCAAATAAAGGCTGCAGAAGGAGCAGGTGAGGAGGAAATAGGATGAAAAGCTACATTTCAGGAGGGATGTCACAGAATGCAGAAGAACTTTGAACAAAATCTATGACCATTCACTTCACATAAAAGCCTAAAAATGGTGGGGAGGGTTTAGAACCTGTTATTCCTTTAAGATGAAAGCTTTAGCTCCAGTGTTGATGTTCTTGGAATTACAGTAATTCTTCAACTGTTCAAGCAATTAACCTAATTCCAACAGATTCAGAAGTACAGTATTAAAATGTTTACGCAATATATGTTGTAGGAGCCATATTGAATCCTTTTTTCCTGTGGGTGTCACTTTCTCATCTTTGATATCAATTTTAATGGGTAGATTAACTGACTGCAGACAGGTGTGTTTCTGCCAAAGGGCAAAAGGTTTTCAACTAGAATTCATTTCAGTTTTATTTAGACAGCCCAAAATCAAAATAACATACAAAAACATAGCTGTCTCAATGGGCTTCACACTGGTATTTATGTAAAGGACATAAAGTCAGTCATAAAAATATAAACAATAGCTGGTGACTAAACTAAACTAACTGAGCTAAACTGGAATACCTGCCCTTACACCCTCCTTCTCACCGAGAAGGAGGGTGTAAGGCAGTAAGGGCAGTATTGACGCGGATCACTAGCGGCTCACAGAAAAAATTTGACCAGACAGCAAAACATTCCGGTGCACGGTGCGAGCCGGCGCGGAGGTCCGCGGCGCTCCGCATCTTGTGTGAACTACACCATAGGTTAAAAGGGGCGCCAAATGGAAGCGACCTTCGTTTCATGCTGCTTTGCGGTGCTTCCCCTTCAAGTGAGAACCTGGCCTTAGGGTGTTTTCAGATTGGTCACAAATAGTTCGCTTTTTGAACCAGAGATCTATTCCCCTGATAATCTGGAACCAATTTTCAGTCTGAATACATCCAAGTGGACCCTGATCTGGGACCAGAAACTGCTCTCAGACTCATCTTCAAGGTGGTCTCAATCAATTTCCAATCAGAGTGACCTCCAATTCGCTCTTCGATTCCTCAGTAGGAATAGGCTTTGTGCTCGGAGTGAAACAACTGGACCAAAATAGCCATTGTAGCTGGGCATTATGGGATTTAAACAGAGTACCAGAGCAACTATGAGACACAGCAACTCATTGAAATGCTCATTAAAACTACTTTTAACATGATCCACATCACTTCTCACTGTTTTCCCGACAATCCATATATGTCATAAACACTTATCATCCTAACTTCATAGCTGACGTCTCCTCGGTACTGCAGCTGCTAACATCTTCTGAGTTAAAGCACACACAGCATGTCTTCCTGCCAGTAACCGTCTTGCAGATTCCTCCACTGTATCAAAGTAAGAAGTAAAAATTGTTGTTCCTGACGTTCAAAACTGGTATTGAAATATAAAGTTTTATTAAGTTAACTGTACTGATTAGGATTTTAAAGTGCAGCTTCTTCGACTTTTTCTTGCTGTTTTGATCCGCCTCTTACTTCCTGACCAATGACTGAAGAGATCTTTAGTCATGTGGTTTTGTTTACAAGCTTTGGTCTGAAACAGAAATCTCCCGTAGGCGCCAGTCTGAATACAGACCAAACGGAATCCTTTGTGGAACAAATTTGTGGACTCGGACCGAACCAAACGATGTTGCTAGTCTGAATACACCCTTACAGTAGATAAGGAAAAAGGGAAATACATGAGGAGAGCAATAGTGGCAAAAAAAAACATACATTTGCACTCTGCTCTTGTCAGGGCAGAGACTAGGGTGGAAAAAAAAAGACCTGATGTGTACAGACAAGCACAAAACAAAACAGATACATGAGATATGAGATGGATGGGGCAGGATATTGGCCGAAGTATATTTCAAGTGCAGCAAACCTCATCAGGGGAGGAGTTTGTCTACCGGAGGCAAAAAGTGGCAGAGCAGCCAGGAAAGCTTATTCCAGCATTTCACATAAAAACTTTATTTCACTCTCTGTTGCAGATAATGTGGTTTAGCTGCATAAGAAACTCTGCCTACTTCATGCCTTTAGTTAGAAAGACCCATGAGTCACCTGGTCAAACTGTGACTGAATCCGACATATTAGCTGATGGGATGATTTCAAAAATATGATTTGATAAAACTGTCAGCAAACATGTCAACAAAAGTTAGCATGGCAAACATATTGATTTGTTTAGACATGGGATTGAACTGATTCCAAGTTCTAATGAACAGAGACTTTTTTGAACTCTTTTAGACAGCATTACAGATTAAAAGACACCATTGATAGGAGACCATAAACATGTGGAGCTTTGTCAATCATTCTTGAGCCTTCCCTAAACTTATGAACACCAGAGCTTTAGCTGTTACGGAAAGAGTTCAGGAACCCACAAGCAGAGAAGGTTTGTACGCAGATGGGTAAGGTTGAAGCTTGGTTTAATAACTGAAATAAAAGATCACCTCACAAGAGGGGAAAAAGGGGCAAGTAACTCAAACGAACTAAGGAGCAACATCAACGCATCATACCAAGGACTGACCTAAAGGACACAAAACACTCCAATCCAGGGAACTGAAACACACAGACTTAAATAGGCAAACACACAATAAACTAAACAGGATGCAGCTGTGAACACCTCCAGCAGGAGACACATGTGAGTGGGAGGAGCAAGAGGAGACCACAAAAGACCAGCACAGAACAGGCAGTGAAAAACCAAAAAATAACAAGCAGAACGTGTCATTAGCTCTGGTGTTCACATTCTTTTAATTGCCGAAATCCTTCAACTGTTTACGTAACAGACGTAACTTCAACAAATTTTGAAGCTGAGAAATGCAGCTTGAGGTGCAAAACTTTACAGTGACGTGTTTACGTCAGAGGTGTCACACTCATTTTGGTTCAGGGGCCACATTCATCTCGTCTGATCTCAAGTAGGCTGCACTTTTTTTTTGCTTTTGCAGCAACACATGCCTTCTTCTTGACCATTGATGAGGCGCCATCAGTGGCCAGACAGACATCATGTGTCCAGTTCACTCCACATTGTCAGGCGCAGTAATGAGAGGGCTGACATCAGCTGTTGTGTGTCCATCATAGGAACCAACTCAAGAAACTCCTCAGAATAGCAAAGTATCATCAACAGCTCTGATAAATATGCACAGTTATGTAATATATGTGATGTAATCAATAAATGACTGGATTCTGTTCCTCATTTAGCTGCCTAAGTCTCCTGAGAGATCTTGTATCTGCAGTCATAATCCTTGACACACTTATGATGGCAAAGGTCAATTCTTTTTTGGGGCATATGACTTCTGCAGCCTTACGCGTCCATTTTTTTCAAAAGTTCACATCAGGATCAGTTGGAATTATGTTGCTATGCGTACACATTTGAAGTGTTACTGTGGTGACAGCTCCGGTGTTAAAAGGTTAAAATAAAGATTCAACAGAATTTTAAAGTTTTGCATTCCAAACCAATAAGTTCTAAGATATTTTTCCTGATGGACGGTAGTCAATCCATAAGATTTGACTTATTTTAAATGTCTTTTCCAGCAGTGACTGAACTCACTTTGAGCTTTAGCAGGTTCATTTATTTCTTCTGGACTCCGTAAAGTGGAAAAAGAACACAAGAATACAGAACTCTGAGGGAAAAGAAAAGATGGAAGTGAACCCTGTAAGTCAAGCTGAGTCAAATGTCAGCAGAGTTGGAGGCAGGTGATGGAAGGGGGGCTTTTAGCTCCACGACGGAGGTCGGGGACGCTGGTTGGAGAGCGGGTGTCTGCTGAGGTCTTTGTTAAAGCCTATTCTCCCTATGACTGCAGGGGGAGGAGGAGAGGCGAGGAGGCAGAGGGAAAATCAATGGAGCTGCAGGAGACCATCCTCTCGCTCGGCACGACTCCCACACTCACACAGCTCTCCAAGCTCTCTCCTGCTCTTTATACATCAGCTTGACCCTTGCTTTCCTTTTATTTCTCCTCACCTTCTAGCAGCTTGCCTTAGCTTCTGCGGTCTTGCGCCACTCTCTGTCCTTCTTTGACATTTCTCCTCTATTTCCTGACAAATATTACTATTGTTGAATATTATTATTATTATTATTATTATTGATCAACTTGCAGTCTGGATGTGAAGGTCTTCTCTAGCTTTCAACATGTAACTGAAATCAGAAAAGAAGCCTCCACACTGTACCTTTAGAACACTGAAGTTTCACCAGGACACATTCACAGATTATCCACAGGGGGACGGAAATGGAAGCATTTAGCCTCCATCTGTCTTCAGTGGAGGGCCAACACTTTAAAGACACACAGTCAGGCGTTTCTGCTTGATAAAATAAAGAGTGAAGCACCAAGCATTACTCCCCGCTAAAGACCTCTGAACCCCTGCTGAGGAAAAACATGAACAAATCATGTTCTGAGTTCTTAAAATTAGATGTTTTAATCTCATGAGTGAATGTCAGAAGGGCTGTGGTAAAGTTCCAAACAGCACATATCTGCAAAGCTGTAACAAATCAAGAATAATGGATAAAAGGAGCACTGAACACTTGTCTGGTGGACAAAAACATTTTGTTTTTTCATAGCTGCTCAGTGTGAAGAAAAGAAGCAGACAGTGCAGTGTGAGTGTGAAACAGAAACTAAACACCGTGTGTTTCAGAATAAGCTGTACTGCAATAAACTACACAAACATTAGAAGCTGACTTCAGATGAAATATAAGGTAAAATCTTAAAACAAGAGACATACTGTCCAACTTTACCATTCTGCTAGTTTCTGGAAAACGCTGCAACTTCTACAATACTTACGTAAATGTGAAGGTTTAACAAAAAAACAATAAAATGTACAAGAAGTTATTCTTGACTGACTGCAGCAGTCAAAACTACAAGAAACGCTTTTTCAGAAAAACCTCTGAACGTTTGAAAAACTTCTTAAAAGGAAAGGAGTTTTAGCCTGCTGTGATGTCATTCCAACGTGGATGTTCAGAGGCTTTAGAAGCACAATGGAAAGTTTCATTCATTCATTTCAAGTGGTTAACCCTTTGACACCTGAGCTGTCTTCGGAAACAGTAAATAATACACACACTATGAATTACATTAACTGTTGGGTTGTTTATGCGATTAATGCTATTCCAAGGAATGTACACATTACTTCTGTAAGTGTTGCATATCGGTGCAACTTCATGTCAAAATCAGCAGGTTTACACTGATTGCATAAAAGGTTAAACAGTTACAATATATAAATAACATCAACACTAGAGCTAAAGCTCCGGCGATAAAGAGTTAAAAGAAACAGGTGCAAAATTTTTGGTAACAAAAATAGGTGGCTTCCACAGAGTCCTGATCTAAAGCCTATTCTGCACTTTTTAGATTAGCCAAAGAGGGGATTGAGGAAAACCTTTTTGCTGTGCTGCAATGGTGGATCCATCCTCAAAAGGTATTTCCACTAATGCTATGCTCACACCGGCCTCGACTACGTGCATTCAAGCGACCACTTCCATTGAAAAGTCTACATAAACATTTCGGGTTGCGTAGTCAAGACTCTTGCATTCACGTGTCACTACACAAGTTTTCAAATCCCTTTCCTTGTTCTATGTATAAAACATGCAGCCTTTAAAAGTTAAACCAGTTGAACTCTGACCAATCAGGGACTCAGATTTGGTAGTGATGTAGGATGGCGTCCCTTATAGTTCACGGACGTGCCAACCGTTTGAAAATTGATCATGGAGAAGAAATGAATAAGAAATTAATTGAAATTATTATTGTGGTTTAAGCCTGTCTAGCGTTATATATATCGGAATGGAGCTGTGAAAGAAAAAGTCTGGTGCAAGGTTGATGAGATTTGCATCGCTTTGACATTTCACACCAAGCTTCTGCCAACATAACAATCGTGTACTAAAAGCCTGTTCAGAATGCCGGGTTCAGCACATTCTTGTATGTGCATCACATGCCCAGTGTCAATGAAACATAACATCTAAATTCTAAACTTTTCCAAACTTTAGCAGAAGGGTCTACAGTATAACGGTGTCAGTAGATAACCGGGTGCTTCTTACCTTTCTCTAAATTTCACTGTTATTTAAGCCTCTGTTGGTCCACTCTCTCGATATTTTTTCTAAAAGTTATGCAACCATGAAATCATGTGACGTTAACCTTTTAAACATGGGGATTACAGCATTAATGTAATTTCAGCAGATACAGACGCTAAAGCTGATTCTTTGCACTAATGCTTAACTATTATAAAGTGTTGTGTATAAATGAGCTGCTTTTCTTGGTGTCAGGGTCCATTGGAGTTACATCAATTCTGTGAACGATTGAAGAGTTATGATAATTCAAATAGTGTAGGCAATTCTGGTATTAATAGGTTAAATGTCTTCTCAATTAAACCAAAGTCGATGGTCGATCCAACTCCAGATGTTTAGCTACAATCTCCAAAACACCCTTACCTTAATGTTCTCTGTCACAAACTGAAGACAGCACTTTAAAATACAAAAGGAATTTCATGATGCTTTGCTTGGATTGTGTTTACACACAAAATATGATGGAAAAGGTTTCCAGTTTTCAAGATTTTAATATGACGGTTAAATTAGTGATTTTCTCAGTATAATGATGTATTCTCTGCTGAAAAGCGCGATAACAGAAGCATGCTGATGAAAAAACACAACTGCTTTAAGTGGAGTTATAGAGATTAGCTCATTAGGCTAAATCAGCTAATTACATGGAGATTTTGTTGCCGTACCTCCAGCTAATTAATTTGAATGACTACCACCACTGAGTTCTGGAAATGAGTCTTCCCAGAGCAGATGAGGTAAAATAAAAAATACAACATCAGGCAGTTTTAGTTGCACCTGAGAGGTTGAAGCAAAAGATTGAGCTTCCATTATAGCACCGTAGGCAAGAAAACCTCCTAATTTTCACCTGCTGAGAAAAGTTTAACAAAGAAAGTTTTTGTCAGTTCCGTTTTGTTAAGTTTAATTAGTCCATATTGTGCCAATTTACAACAAAAGTCACCTGAGAGTGAAATGCTACAAAGAAATCTGCTAATCAGCTGAGACTGATAACATTTAAATCCTTCAGTAAAAGCCTTGAGATGCGCTCACACCGAACGCGATTCACGCGGCGTAGGCAGCCAATTTCAATGTAAAGTCAATGGTTTAGATGCGAATTGAAGTTCTGTGATGCAAATTGAGCGACATAGCACAAATTGAGCAGCCGCCGCAGCTGGCCAGAGCTTTTAATTAAATCTGAACTTTGGGGAGATGGCTGTGTCTCCTCAATTGGGAACGTGACGTTTTTCAGTGACAGCGGGGAGAAAACATTCAATATGGTGGATCGATCCATAGTTCTCCTAAACTTCAATTCATTTTTTTAACCCGCTGTATCCCTTTCTGGGCAGAGCGGTTTCCAGAGCCCATCCCGGTTACTGTTGGGTGAAGGCAGGTACACTCTAGAGAATCTGTCGCAAAACCTATGGAGCTGTAGTGGACACGCTAACTATGCCAGCTCCCGGTAGAGGAGCTCGCAGCCAAACAGAGGGCCACTGCTGGATGGGAAAGCAATCTGTTCAGACCTCCTGAACTTTATGATATTTTCTTATTTTCATTGAGACAATAATAAAGAAAAAGGTCCCCTTATTTTATTCTTGTTTTTATTTTTGCTCTCTTGCTCTCTTTTTGCTCTCATTGCTACAAAATGTGATTTACATCTCTGTCTCCCCTCATGTTATTTGCTAATCGTGTCGCTTCCCTAAACAAACATATTGAGCATTGCGTTTTACAGGGTATGTTTGATTTGTTGTCCAGGGACACTCAATTCCTTCACAGTCAAGTTGACATATTTCTTTGCAAGCTGGAGGTTGGTTAGTCTGCAACGGGGCAAAATAAACAATCAATGAATCAAACAGTTTTCTGAACACTTTTGTGATTATTGTGATAGTTCAAAATAAAACCAAATCCAAAGGCAGAAGTGAAACATTCAGCAAAAAAAACCATATATATATATATATATAGCCCCTGCGACAGACTGGCGACCAGTCCAGGGGTGTACCCTGCCTTCGCCCATGAGTAGCCGGGGTAGGCTCCGGCAACCCCGTGACCCCGAAAGGGATAAAGCGGATTGGAAAATGAATGAATGAATGAATATATATATATATTTGAAAAAGTATTTAAAAAAGAGAAATGCAGAGAAGACTGTTCGAGAGGAAGAATAAAAGTGAGGATGAAGATGTACAAGCTAAACTTAGTAGAGAAGAAGAAGAAAATGAGAACGAAGGAGGTGCATTTCTGGTATTTATCAAGTTCTTTAGTACCATAATCAATTAAAATATTTTTTCCACAGCCTTGTCTACTGTTTTATTTACAGTCAAGATTTGTTCTCCACTGCATTTATCTGCATTAGGGCTACAATGATTCATTTTAACAAGGATTTAATTCATATTATGCTGATCCAATTCATCGTCGATATTTGTTCGTTTTGAACAATCTGATTCACTGACCTAAAATGATCCAGGAAATGTTTATCCAAAAATGTAATCTGTGACTCAGAGGTTTTCCAGATTCCTTGTATTTCTTCCAAGATAAATCAAGTGTAAATTAGATATGTGTGCAAACAAACAAACAAGTAAAAAAGAATTAATGTCAAATCCATTTTAGTATATTTAGTATTATACATTTTAGTTTAATATAGTTTAGAACCCTGTTGTTTTTCCACATTAAAATATGATAATCCAAAGGGAACATTATTAGAACATTCTACCACACTGTATGGTCACATGTCTTAACTAATTTCAAAGTGTTTCCACACATTAGACTGTAATAATGGTTGATCATTTTTTGCTGTCATCATATGTGTGTTATCTGCTGGGGTGCGCTTGGCCGTTATACTAAAAGAAAAACTACCATGTCACAATCTAAATGGTATTTGCCAAGATCGATTATTATCAATTTATATCATTTTTTAACGATTTTATAATGGTATAGTTTGATTTGATTTGACTAGCAACTTGCCTCAGACAGTTTAATCTAGTTGGATAAATAAATTCTTTGATTAATCATCACACCTCTAATCTGTATGTACTGCTACTTAAAAGATTTACTTTGACTCAGTTTGCTATAGTTATGTACCGATATAACCAAAAATCTATCTCCTGCTTGTTGTGCCCTTGAAGCTCGATTAACTACTTCAAGGGACGTAATGAAAATGGAATGTACCAATGTGGTGCATGTGTTAATTGCAGGGGCCTCAAAAGTTTTCAGAAAAGGAGGCTACTGTTAAGAAAGTAGGAGGCTACCACTACCAAGAAGAGTGCCAAAGTGCCCCCATCATCCATTGATTAAGTAACAACAATGCTTTTTATTTTGTTAGAAGAGATGAAAAATATTTGATCACACTGAATACACATCATACAGTAATTAGTTTATAGTTTTACAGTCCACTGATGTATTGTGATTTAGACAGGAGTTTAAAACAGCGGAGAACCTCATTAAGACCACATCACCACATCAATAACAACTGAGTAACTTACCAGCCAAATGCACTATTTTACATAGACAAAACCTCATCTGTTACCTCAAGTTACATAAAAGTGATTTATAAATGTTAAGAAGACATTTTTTGTGCCATGTTTTCCTAATTCTGCTTCTAGGAGATTATTTTTTTTAAATGAAATCAAATATTTTGTATGTTTTGGGTTCTTGCCATGATGTCACTGACAGTAAAAATGTAGCACTGTCACAGGGGGTGGAGGAGGGGTTCAGCACAAAACGGGTTCTGTATTGTGTATTTATTGTGCATTTATGTTGTTTGCCTCCACCACATCTTAAAGTCCAACAATATTGTCCAACATTAAAGCGGTCCCTGTGTCTCCAGTTCATTAGCATCAGGATAATAGCGTAGTCAGTGTGTAAGGACATCGTTTCTCATCATCCACACTTTTATAAAATTATTAAGCAGGGGTGGGATTATATTATTTTACTTCCTACCACTCTCTTTCAAGCAAACAATTGAACTTCTTGTGACAATCTTGATAGTTAATAGTTTCATTGTGTTATGTTCTATATACAAAAGAACAAATATGTTATTTTTGATCAAGAGTAACAATTGCATTAATTACTTGATGAATGATGAGTATTTTCCAATCAATTTCATGCCTAATTATCCTATGTTTGATACGTCTTTGTATGGATACAAACATCTGTTGGTTGTTTAGGCATTATACTTGCTTTGATTGCTTCAAATTAAACAATTTTCTGATAATCTGGTCCAGCAGCTTTATCCTTCAGTTCTGTCTGGATCCTGTTGAAAATCACCGCATGTTCCTGATGCTTTATCAGTCAAACGCTACACGGATGTAAATTAACTGAGTTTTGCGCGAAGGTGCACTTACTTGCCGTGAATACGTTGTGGATGTCCTCAATATGCTGTGCGCTTGTGTTCCTCGCATGCAGATAGTAGAGGAGCATCAAAAATCATCAAAAGGAGCGGAATATTCCTCAAAGTGAACATGAATTTATTATTGCATCATACATGGATTATTTGCTGCAAAGTACTAACTTAAACTTTTGTTTGTCATCAAAAAGTAGACGGCGACTGCTTCACTTATAGGTGGTGAATTTAGCTACTTTAGAGGCCCTGTAAGTGTATTGTGATTTATAAGAATAAAAGTTCCACACACTTATGATGTATGGGTAATGTTGTCGTACAGTGTTCTTACACCACAATCTGATTGTTAGTAAAGTGTGAGTACTGAATTCTTAGTGACCATGAGCAAATATTGCACACGTAAGGTGTGCGTATGATATCATGATGTCGGTAGCCATAGGTCTCTCGTATGATGTCCGCACAAACTACACTATGAATGTCTAATTTCTTAAATTCAAACACACAAGAAGTGCGCATTTCTAACTCACAAGAATTGTGCATTTCTAACGTAAATAGCACTGGCAGTCTGTACTCACCCGTAAGAGCAGTTGTGACAAAAGCTACATTCACACCTGCCTCTGCAACGCATGTTAAAGCAACTGCTTTCAGTAAAATGTCTTGTAAATGCGTGTATAAGCACGTTTAGGCGTTTAAAACTCCTGCATTCATGCCTCGCTTAGCAAGATTCAAAATCCCTCTTCGGGCTCTATGTACAAAATGCACATCCATTGAATTTGTGTTGTAAACCACTTGAACATTGACCAATCAGGGATCCAGGTTTGTTAGTGACATTTAGGTGGCGTCCTTTTTTATCCATAGAAGTGCCAACCCCTTGAAAATCAATCATGGAAAAAAAGATATATATATTTGCGGGTTTTGCCCAACCGGAATTATATGACACCAAGTTTTCATGTATCAGTATAGAGCTGTGAAAGAAAAAGCCTGGAGCAAGATTGACTAGATTTGCCCCGTTTCGACATTTCACACCAAAGGTCTTCCTACTGTAGGTAGATGCGATAATGTCGAGTACAAACAGTCCAGTGTGAACACTGTATGCTAAAAGCACGTTCAAGAGTTCCTAAACTCGAGTTCCTAAACGCTCAGAGTGTCTGCAAAAGTCAAATTGAGACTAAATTATGACTATTTACCAACAAAAGGAATAAAGAATTGACAGACTGCACTGTCAAAAATTATACTGATGCGTACAGAGCTATCTACGGACAAAAATGAAGATCAACAACTCTCTTATAACAGTTAAACCTTCTGCAGAACCAAGAGAATGTTTTGCCGCTTTGGAAGAAAAGTATAACCCAGTAAAACCAAAGACAAGCTTTTCTGAAGATTCACTTTTTGTCCCCAGAGAACATATTACAGACTACGATGAGTCAAAACAACTGAAAATACATTTTGGCATATTGTGCCAAACAACATCAACTCAATTAGTGGTTGCACCTGTGCTTGAGCCTGTTCTGCTCATTTAAATCCAAAATAAATGATTCATAATGGGAGCGTGGCCAATCTGCAAGGCCAGGAAAAACAATGATGGAATGTGTTTACATTTAACTTGAACCTGCAGTTTGAGAGAGCAAACTATGAAATTAATTTAGTGGAGATTTAAAGCTCAGACAGAAACAACAATAAGGCAAAGAGTGCATGACTTCCTAGTTATTCTGTGTCCATTACAGCCTCTTCCCGACCCGATGCCTCTGTGAGCTAGGTGTAACCATACAACTCCCACTCACATGGCATGGAAAGAGTCTAACCTTGAAAGCACTCTAGCTGTAAATTGACAGTGAAAACACCAGTGGCTTTTAAACCTAAGCTTGGCACAGTTTGTTCTCTGGTCATTCATTTAAACTCAGAAAAGCTCAAGAAGGACATTGTGAGCTTAAGAACTCCAACAAACAAAACAACAAAAGATGAGAGGAAGAAAGTTTGAAGGAAACATTAGACGTCAAACATTTACGGCAGAAAAAAAATACATTTTTAACATGATGACTGACAGCAATTTCACAATAAGTAATTTAATATGCGTTAACTTTACAAAACATTAGGAAACAACAGTTTCTGTTGAAACAACAGTTTCTTAATCTTAAAAAAAAAGACATTTAATTTACTGAGTTAACTCTTAATGGTTCACCACTTGCAACAACTATGGGAGTGCTTCTGGATGTTTTTCCCAAATCTGAAAATTCACTTAGTTGGAAACATGATTGGGAGCAGGTTCAATCCGTTTAATCATGGTATGGATTGACAGAGCAACAGAATAAGAGTAATCTGAGTCTGAAGCTGGAAGTTGTAAGTGTGATGGTGAATTTTATCAATGGTGGTCCCCCCAGGTAGTATGTGAGCTTTCTGAGAAGTGCTGTGGTTTGTTTGATAAAAGTCTGGAGTAAGAGAAGAACGTTGGAGTTGATGAAGACGTGTGAGCAGTAAGGCAGTGGTGAGATGTTCTGTAGGTATAAAGAGGAGTGTCAAGTGGAGGTGGGACTGCACCGAACTCAGCTTTGAGCTGTACCTTGTTTACTGTGATGGACAGACTGACAGATAAAGTTACACAAGAATCTCTGTGGATCATGATGTTTGCAGATGACATTGTGATCTATAGTAAGTGCAGAGAACAGATGGAGGAAAATCTAGAGGTGGAGGCTGGCTCCAGAAAAAAAATGATGAAGGTCAAGCAAGACTTTCAGCGAGCAGAGTTGAGGAAGGCGGAAGACTTAAGTTCTTAGGGTCAACAGTCCATAACAACAGAGAGTATGGAAAAGAGGTGAGGTCAATCTCGTTGAAACGGGTGAAGGAAGAGCTTGGAGGCTTAAAAACCTCTTAATTCTTTTCTGTTTACCTATCTTTAAAGTAGAATAAATGAAAAATCAGATCTAAGATCTAAAAATATGTTTTGGATTTGGTTAATATGTGTCTGATCTTTGGCAAAACAGCTGCAACAATTTAACGAAATGGAGGTTGGTATAAGGAGTGTAGACAGGAAGTCCAAGCAAAGAAACAGAATAAATTATTGTGCATAAAACTGAAGGAATATGAAGCAAAACTCTGGTAGGCAGATACGGACAGAGGGGGTTGTAGAAATATGAAGCAGGATCATTTATTCCAACTCTCACAGACTGGTTCACAGGTGTGGGTGGGTGGAAGAGGGAGAGAAAAAAATGCTCAAATGTCTGGATTTTCACACTGTTAATTTAGCCGTGCAGAGCCACATCGCACCATTCTCTCACTCATCCTCGCTCCTGTTAGAAACATGCTAATTAGAGAAACAGACTGACATCAGCAGGTTTAAAGGGTAATTAGCATAAAAGTCCTACATGCTGTATTTTTACTTTCTCTAATCAACACCCTCACACGTACACGTTTTTCAGATGTGAGAAAAAGTGGCTTGACGCAATTAAGAATAAAAATTAGCATCCAGATTTAAGAAGAGAAGACAAGAATTGTTGTCTGTTGCATGTTGTTGCTGGTCTGCACATTTTCTAATAAAACAAAAGAAAAAAAATCTTTTATCTTCATCAAATTGCAGACAATAAGCAAAAAGACTGCAGTGCTTCAGATGTAGCTGCCATCTTGTTTGCTCCTGTTGTGTAACCGTTTGATCTTAATGGTATTTTTCTGAATATCGCACTACAAGCACTTTCTTTTCAAACTGTGCATAAAATGAAAAAAATACAGTGCAAAATTTAGTTCATAAAGCAACCTTTGATTCATCAGTTAACTAACCTTTTCACTCCAGAGTTTTAATTTCAATGTTGACATTCCATGAATTACCATAACTCTTCAGCCGTATATGCTATTAACTTCATTCTAACGGATTCTGAAGCGAAGAAAAACAGCAATATGCGGCAATGTGCAATTAACATAAACTCACTGATTCTGATGCAGAGAAACGTAGCTTTTCGCCACCACAAGTGTTGCATGTCAGCGCAAAGACTTTTCTCTGATTCAAAATCCATTGGAAATATGTTAATCATGTAAATGGTCAAAGACGTAAGGTAGTTCGAAGAGTGCGAGTGATTTTTTGCTGCAAGCAACAACTCTGTTGGTAAAGGGTAAAGAAAGGAAGTCAATTCTACTTTTTTTCTTTCTTTCTTTCTTTTTTTTAATCAGTTTTGCTTACACCCAGGTCTGTTTTGCTTTGTTGGGCTATGTTTGCTCTTCCGCAAACCGCCACCTTAATGTGGTGGAGGGGTCTGAGAGCTCGAGTGATTGCAGGAGCTATACTGTCTGGAGCTTTTGCCCCTGGTAGGGTCTCCTATGGCACAGAGATCCTGGTTGACGTACCAGAAAAAACCTTGTGAAAATGAGATTAAACAATGTCCACCTGGGGGACTTCATTGCCCATGTGGGCTATGACAGTAGTGTGACAGGGGCGTGAGTAGTAGGAATGAGCTCCCAGATCTGAACCAGAGCTTTGTTTTGTTGTTGGACCTCTGTGCTTGTCATAGTTTGTCCATAACAAACATCACGTTTGAGAGCAAGGGTGTCCATTAATACACATGGCATTAGGAAACCCTTGGCAGGAGATCTATGATTGACTTTGTAGTATTTTCAGGTGACCTTCGGCTGTGTGTCTTGGACAGTCGGGTAAAGAGAGGGGCAGAGCTCTCCACTGATCACTACCTGGTGGTGATTTGGATTCACTGGTGGGGAAGGAGGTTGGAAAGACTTGGCAGAAATGTTCTGTGAGGGTCTGCTGGGAACATCAGGCTGAGGTCTTTGTCAATGAAGTCTTTACGTCCCACATCTGGGAGAGTTTCAATCAGGTAGCAAAGTAGGCTGGTGACATTGAGTTCAAGTGGACCTTATTTTCCACCTCCATTGTCTCTGCTGCTGTTAGGAGCTGTGGTCACAAAGCCTCTGGTGCTTGTCACAGTGGTAATCCCCGAACCTGGTGTTGGACACTGGAAGTAAGGGATGCCATCAAGCTGAAGAAGGATTCCTATCAAGCCTGGCTGGTTTGTGGGACTCTAGAGGCAGCTGACAGGTACCAGCAGTCAAAGCAAGCTGCAAACTCGGTCCTGGGAGGAGTTTGGTGATGCCATGGAGAGGGACTATCGGTTGGCCTCAAAGAGATTCTTGCAAACCGTTCGATGCCTCAGATTGGGAAAGCAGTTTCAACAGGCACCGTTTTCAACTGGGGACATTGTCTGGCGATGGAAGGAATACTTTGAGGATCTCCTCAATCCTGCTGACACGCCTTCTCTTGAGGAAGCAGAAGCCGAGGCCTTTGGGTGGGGCTTTCCATCACCCGGGCTGAAGTCACTGAGGTAGTTGACAAGCTCCTTGGTAGCAAGGCACCGGGAGTGGATGAGGTCTGCCCTGAATTCCCTTTAAGTCTCTGAATGCTGTGGAAGTGTGTTAGCTGACACATTTCTGCAGCATTGTGTGGCAGTTGGGAGCTGTACCACTGGACTGGCAGACAGAGGTGGTGGTTCCCCTTTTCAAGAAGGGAGACCAGGTGGGTGTGTTCCAACTATTGGTGAATCACACTTCTCAGGCTTCTTCGGAAAGTCTATGTCAGGGTACTGGAGAGGAGAGTCTGGCCGATAGTCAAACCTTATATTTAGTAGTGACGCTGCTCCACCACATCATGAGGAGCCATTTGAGGTGGCTCGGGCATCTGGTCCAGATGCTTCCTGGATGCCTTCTTGGGGAGGTGTTCTGGCATGTCCCAGCATGTCATGCTGGAGAGACTATGTCTCTCGGCTGGCCTTGGGATGTCTTGGGGTCTACCCAGAGAAGCTAGAGGAAGTGGCCGAGGAGAGGGAACTCTGGACATCTTTGCTTAGACTGCTGCAACTTTGTGACCTGGGTCCGGACGAGCGGAGGAAGCTGTATGGATGGATGGGCTACGTAGCATTTGACACTTGGCTCAACATTTCTAGTGCTGCTCAACCCTCTAAACGCTGGAACGTTAGCTCCAGTGTTGACATTCTTTGTCGAACAGATTCTGAAGCAGAGAAAAGCAACCATGCACTGATGTGCAACACCACAGTCGTACGCACAGAAAACATGCTGTTATGCAATATTTTACAATTAGAAATAATGGCGCAAAGCTATTTTTATCCACATCAGGATCAGCTGGTTTACATTGATACCGTAAGTGGTCGAAGATTTCCGGTACATCAAGGAGCTTGTGTTATTTAACTGTCATTGGCTACTGCTCTGGTGTTAAGAGGTTAACTCTAGTCACTGTCTTTTAAGCAACTATAGTGTTTGGCACATGAATAGCATTTCAAAATTTGCACAACATTATCATCTTTTCGCAGATTGGCGTGTTTTCGCGATTGTAAACTTTTTATCTTTTCTACTTATGAATCCTTCAGCTGCCTTTAAAAAGTTATTTTTCATCATAATATTTGGGATACAGGGTTTATAATTAAATGAGCTACATAAAAAAACAGATACTGTATTAAAAATGTCACAACATTACTGACTACACATCAGGAAAACACAGAGATTACTTTAACAGGATGAAATCTTTAACCTAATATAGATTAGAATTGTATTTTATAATTTTCAGCCAATTCAGCATCTTTTTTAATATAAATCCACAGGACTCAATAATTATTTTCAGTTAAAAAGGTTAATTTGTCATTTAGTAAAACTTTTTTTAAGCATTAATCATTGTGGCACTTTTTGTTATCTTTTAATCTGTAATTTGTTTACATTGCTTGGCATCAGTAAAATGCATTCAGCTGATGTAGCATCACTTACTGTTTTTGTCCTGTTGTTAGTTTATTAATTTTATTTCTACATTTATTGAGCATTGTTTTTGTTTCTTTAGCTAATATAGTGGTAGTATGATATTTTGTCATATAGATATGTAAATATTGCAATATTTTAGTTGTTATATGCAACTCAAAAATGTTTATATTTTATAGTTTACATGAGTTCAGTCCTAATTCAGTTATTTTATCCTCATTTTTCAACTGCTTTTTCTTTTAGAACTCTTAAAAATCATAACATTGTTGATGGAAAACAGAATTTTCCTCATTAGCTTTTGATGATAATCAATAAGCAACCTAATTTTGTAACATGATAAATAATCTGCACATGGGCTTATAAAATTTATATAACTTTAAATAGATGTTAAGAACTGGATTATCGCAACTATGTAAAAAAATTAAAATTGAGGTAAAACCTAAAAGGTGTGGAATTATATACATTTGCTTTCACCCAGTTTCTTTCAAGCAATTTACCAAACTTTAGTTGACAATTTTAATTTGTCAATTAATGTCTGTTGTTTTGGTTTTAAAAGTATGTTTTGAAAAATTAAGGCAAAGCCTTACATTTAATATCTCAGAGAAAAAAAAAAAAATTCCCTGTTTGTTTTATCATCTTTAGGTTTAGTCATCATAATTCAAAGCCTTGTGACCTCAGAGCTTCTTGTGGGACCAACATATTGCTTTCCACCTGGGAAGCCCAAGAGGGGGTACAAGGCCTCCTTGGTTGGGAACGGAAGGCCGAGCTGCCTATAAGGCCGTAAGGGATCCATATGCTCCACAGACTCAAGGCAATGACATTGGTGGTTGTTATAGGGACATCAGATTAAATAGGTTAGCTGAGTTCTCAGAGATGATTGAAATTTCATGTTTTAAGATTTAATAAAAATTCTGTATCTAATCTAACAAGTACGACTATGATGAGATTGGCCAAACATTTGGAAAAGTGTTGTTAAAAAGTTGTTTAACTTTTCACATTTACAGCAAAGCGAGACTTTTTTAGCTTGTGCTAACCAAATTTCTTCCTTTTTCTTGGAATCTCTGCTCTTCACTCCATTAAAACCACACTTACTCACAAAATGACTCCGGTGCCTGTGAAAGAAGAAACCTCCTTCCTGTTGTGGGACCTGCCCACTAACTCTGACTGACTTGAAAGTACATGAATCTCCATCCAAACACAGATTTAGGTTAGTCTGCAAAAAAAGGAACCAATGGAAATGAAGTTTAAAAAAATATATATATATGATTTTTAGCTCATTTTTTGGACAAGTGGAAAAACGTTTTGATTGGATTCATCATAATTTAATGCAGAAAAAAAACAGAGAACCTGGAGGAATCTGGGACTCAAAACAACAAATCACAGTTCAGATCTGAGACAATAAAAAGAGAAAAATGCCCACAATACTTGTTTATCCAAACATACAGTAATTTTAATTTTTGTTTTTGATTTTTTTCTTCAGTTTTTACCTGTTTGACATTAGAATGAGCTGCTCAAATCATGTTTAGATTTCAGCGTATATCACCCAACAGCCTGCCCTTAGGTATACTTTTTCACAAGTTCATCATTAATACCAAAAGATACATGTTTTCTCACCTCAGCTAATGACCCCCAGGTTTCTCCTGTAGTCAGAGGCTAAGAAAAGTCTCAAAAGAAATTCATATTGATTGAAGGGTTTTTCTTCTGAAGTACAGCCTCACAAAGGGTTACAATAACCTGAAAAAAGCCAGTTTTTCTATAGTTTCTATTTACTTTAACTGTAAAATATCTCTGATAAACTGTTTAAGTTCATTCTCAGGGTTAGATCAACCTGAGCAGAAAATAAAGAAAACTGAAGATTAATAGAATAACAACAAAGAAAGTTAAGTTTTTAAGGAAAATATAGAATAACTGTCAACGGAAAGGTCTGTTAATACATAACAGGAAGCTCTGCCACACTAAACACACATGCAGATAACAATTCAGCAGGTTAAGTATATTTTGCATTAATGCGCGCACTGAACCACAAACCCACATGGGGCTGTAACTTGGTCTCTGACAGCTGCAGACAACCGCCTGTGGACTTATTATTACATTTAGCCTTTTGGAAGAAGGCAGCTTCAGCTTCCGATAGCCCCACTGTCTGTGAGCACACAGCTGCAGTTGGGGACCCGCAGGGTCTCGGTGGTTCTAGAAATACTTCCTCTGGGGTCCCAGAAGAAGAAAAGTTTCTAAATTTCAGTTTAGGAAAAATGACTCGGGTTGGAGAACAAGTAAAGAGGACTAATTACAGTTTTTATCCAGCTTTATTTTCTTCACTTTAGTCATTTCTGAAATTCAATACTGAGGGAAAATGTTCCCATATGGCTTCCTGGGATGGAAACTAATTAGAAGGGGGGGAGTGGGTAGACTAATGGAGGCTTATGTGGGGAGCTGAGGAAAAAAGTTTGAGATGCACCATAGCACTGCACAGTGAAGTCAGAAAAGAGAGAAATAAGAAAAAGAAGTAACTGGGGAGCTTTTCTCTGAGCACAGATGGCAGTCCGCTCCCAGGGAGATGGCAGGGGGTGATGGGAAAGAACGGGGCCTGGAGGGGGGAGAGGGTGGTGGCATTTGGAAAAGAGATGCAGGGGGCGAGGGGCATAGTAATGCCATGAGCAGCCTCCTCACTTCCCCGCTGAGCTCTGGCAGGGCCTCTGGTCGACACGTTGGGTTCCCATGGTAACTGTGACATCACGGTGGGGAGGGGTTGGGGCGGGACCAACACCTCCAGTGGTGATACAGAAGGCGATAATTGTCTTGGCAACATTTGCAAATGATTCTGTCATCATCAACGCCTCTGGTGGAGACGGCAGGGAGCACGGCCTGGCTTAGCTAGGAAGCGTCAAATATGGAGTCAGAGCTGAAACTGCATCTGTTCATGAGGACTGAAGGGGAGCCACTTTGAATCCCCAGCTTAATGATGAATAACATTTAAAAAACATTTCTAAACATATTAAACAAAATAAAATGAGGCCGAAGTCTTCCTTTCACCACAATAACATTGTCCTTTTTGTCATACTGTATGCCCGACTGGTCCTTCACAACAAAGGCAACGCTGGAACCAAGAGTTCCTTAGTCATATGCACCCAAACAACAGTTGACCAGTACAGGTGCTGCGCGTTTTTGGGCTGTCATGTGGTCATATCTTAAGAGGTGTGTTTTGCAGTTCCTTTAGGACTCATACGGTTACCTCAAGAGACATCATGAAAATTGAACAGACTGCACGAGGAGCCCTTGCGCAGTACTGTCTCCTTCTGCACCAGTAAGGGCTCCTTGTGCAGTCTGCAGGATTTGTGATAGGTCCAAAAAGTGTTGTGTGAATCTGTATTGTGTATTATTTGTGTATTGTGTATAGTGTTTTGTATGTATAGAAGTATTTGGAAGTTGACCGCACTTGCACTGTCGTACAATACCCTTAAGCCGTTAGTAAGTACATGCACTGGCTCCTTATTGATTGTGCACAAATGCTGGATGCATGCGGTGTGAACGTGATACGTAAGTGCCGTAGAATGTCCACACAAACTATACCCTGTTTAATTTCATCAATCAACAGTCTGTCGCAAATAGACTTGTCATTACCAGCTTTTAAACAGATAGATCCCTTACTTATATGCAATTGTTAAAGCCTAAAATCATGATCCCACAGAACACGAGGACTCACTCACCCAACATGATGGGCCTGATTTTTTAAGATTCTCTATTTCCTGATTTATAAACACTGCTTAAGCCAGTTTGTTTGATTTTATTACACACATATTGAGATCAAGATGAAGCTCACTTTCAAGACCCCAAAGGTAGGTCAAGCTGCATTACTGTTCCATCCAACTGTTGCCTAATCCTTCACCCTCCCAGAGAAGATGAGCAGATGGGGTTATTCCTTTGTTAATAATGAATGTTCCTGGATATTAGATGAAGCTGCAAAAGTCGTTTTTATTCTCTTTTTTCTGTGACTCTAATTTGATATGACTAAACCCGTGGAACGCCTGTCATCCACCTGCGTTTGTCAGAAAATTAAATCCTCTCTGGTCATATTGAGCAGGAGGGGAGGCAGCAGAGAGGGTGGATGTACTGCCCCCCACCCCCCAACCCCCAGTGCTCTGTGAAGAGTGTCGCAC
>BSAI01000030.1:11787371-11799405 GCA_036245035.1 Adrianichthys oophorus
TATTTATATCAAAAATTTTGACTTTCTATCAGCTATTTCCTCAATTCTTTATCATTTACCAGTACTATATTTTATTTAGTTCATCATGCCTTTGTTTGGTGCAGTACAATTCACATGTTGTCCCTCATTCCCACTTCCCTACATGGGAGCGGAAGAGATTCCTGATTCCAGGTGGATCGTCTGTGTTCCTGTCTTTGGCTGTGACCTCACCTCTGGCTCTTCCCTCAACCCCAGCTGTTCCTCAGCTTCATCTGGATGAAGCCCATCTGCTAAACCATTCATACATGTAGTTGTTTATTCAAACATTTAGCTATTATTTTAAATTATAGCTGTTTATTTAGACATGTGGTTGTTTATTAAGATGCATTCACACCGAACGTGATTGGCGCAGCAGAGGCAGACAGTTTCAATGTAAAGTAAATGGTTTAGACACGAATTGAGGTTCTGTTGCGTGAATTGAGCGGCCACCGCGACGTGAAAGTCTGGAAACAGAGCAAATTGAGCGACACAACGCGAATTGTGCGGCGAGCCAGAGTAAAAAAAATCTAAACTCTGGGGAGGTCGCCACGTCTGTGTCAACCAATCAGGGACTCAACTTTGGGCACGTGACGGTTTCAGTGACAGCGAGTAGAATACACATCCAAGATCGGATCTCCTGAACCTCCATTCACTTTCTTAACCTGATGTACCCTTTTGAGACAGCGGGGTTTCCTGAACCCTTTCTGCTACTGTTGAGCGACAGCCTTATTCAAACACGGTCAGAGAGAGAAGAAAACACTGCATCATCCGGACACAAAATAATGTGAAGTTTTCATTTTTAAGTGCTCAAACATACAATCAACATGCTGTAACAACAGAAGCACATGATTTCTGTTTAAAAACTATGAAAAATCCATGGATGAACAAATCTTTTTGTGACAACCCGAGCAAGCCCTTCACTCAGCATTTTGTTGGTAGCTCTCTTTATAAAGTGACAAACCCTCTTACCAGTGAGTAGCTCTTGCGGCGAATGTGGTTAGCTCACATGCAACATCATTTTTGTTGTCGAATGAACCTCAGGTTCAAATCCCGCACCTGGCTTTTGAAGTTCCTTGAATCTTTTTTCCTTTTATCCGTCAAATTACTTAACACAGATTACTATAAATGTTAATTAAAAACATTAGGATAATTCTTTGGATTTAAAACATAATTGTAATGTATATTTTATAGCCATGATTTTTTTTTTAGTAATACAGAGTTAACACAAATACATGTAATTTCTGAAACCTTTAGTTTAAAATTTCTTGTTGGTTTTAAAAAGACGTTCATAGAAATGTATTACAAAATATGTATTCTCTGTGCTTAATTAAATGCAAATATGTATTTAAAAAGTAAAACACAACAATACTGAGGATTTAACCTAGCTAGATATGAAACGGCAGTTTTACGAGCTCAGGACAAACCGCTGTCGCCACAAGCACAGATTCGTTCAAAGGAGTGTTTACTGTCTGATGACTGAATTTTACTTTTTTTGTGGGTAGATGGTTTGTTCTTTATTTATTTTTAATGGCCCGTGATCCATATGGAGACATGATCACCGATGTTTTTGTAGAGCTCTTTGAAAAAGAAAAAACTGATCTCTAAACATCATCCGTGTCTTCCATACATTGTAAATGAAATACAGACAAAGCTTCATGTAGTGATCAACGACATAAGCTGCTAGCTCCTCCCACACACGAGCGAGGCGGCGAGCTTAGGGAACACATTTTTGGCCACACGGCGAGTAGTAATATCACAGCGAGATTCACCTTCAGTGTGAATCCACCTTTAGACATATACCTGTTATTCAAACATGTAGTTGTGGAGTTAAATAAGCTCATTCTTCTTCAATAGTTTTAACACATCACCTGTCCGTCCGAGGTTGAGGATCCCTCCTTCATGTGGGCAACCCTGAGGTTTCTTAGTTTTTCCCCAAAATATATATATATATTTTTAATGAGTTTTTCCTTACTGAGAAGGATGGTGTAAGGGCAGGGATGTTTGCTCAGCTTCGTCTGTTTAACAATCAGCTATTGTCTGCATTTCTATGATTGACCTTATGTTTGTTGCATATACTGGTTTAAGTGCATAGAGACAGCTATGGCTGTGATATTGGGCTATAGAAATAAAACTGAATTAAACACTAATATTATTTATTATTAGTTAAATAATATCCATTATTACTATTTATTATTTACTAATTAATTAAGTTAAAAGAAAAATTAGTTATTAATATTATTTATCAATTAATAGCTCATTGCACACTAACAAGCAGGAGTTACTTTGACTTAGCTTCACTAGCTAAGGTTAAACAGGATCCATGCCAACAGCATCGACCTCAACTTGGAAGTGAATTTCTAATGAGCTATTGCTGCTCTGCAGAAACTATGTCTACAAAACAACACAGTTGGGACTTTTTTCCTGGAGGAATTTGTTAAAAGTCCCATTTTACACACACAAAAATAAAATAAACTTTCTACTACAAAGTAATAAAATTGGATATTATTATTGGACCTTATTCTTTATGTTTTTCAGAACGTTCCAAGGTCATAATGAGATCAAAAACATTCATTCACGTGTTTTAAAGGGTACAACAAGAGGCCAATTTTATCACTTATATTCCTAATTTCTCATGTTCATCTTCAACTTCATCATCTGTGATGTTGCATGTTGAGTTAGAACAGAGAGACACAAAGACAATCTTAATGTACAAAATCTCCACTTTTCTCTGGAAAAGAAATGTTACTGGTTATAAAGGCTTTGATAGGATTGTTGAACCAGACGTAATCAAGAGTTTTTCTACTCACAGGTGTGTATTTGCGATGACCAAATATAATAGAAATATATGTTTTTACTTTATCCAAATGAAATGAATGAAACACCATGACGTGTTATGATGCACGGCTGCCGCCAGGCCAGACATGCGAGAGCTTGTTTTTGCAGATCGAAGACGCTTGATTTTTGATATCATGTGTCTTTTCTGGGTGATTAATCTGTCTGCCTGACCATCCATCCGTCCGTCTGTCCAACTATCCATCCATCCATCTATTTTTCTTTTTTTCTTTGCTATGATCATTTCAATACAATTTAAACACCTTCGTTTCATTTATGCACAAACGCACGGTCATTAAAACCATTAACCACATCAATACCAGCTCAGTGGCCTTATGGGAGAGTGTCTGCCCTGAGATTGGAAGGCCGTGTGTTCAAATCGAGGCAGAGTCATACCAAAGATTCTAAAAATGGTACCCAGTGCCTCCCTGCTTGACACTTAGCATTAAGGGGTTGGATTGGGTTCCTGAGCGCGGCTGTGACACTCCCCCAGGGAATAGGTCAAATGCGAGAACAAATTTCACACACCTAGGTGAGTGACAACTGATGGGACTTAAACTTTAACTAAAAGGATGGGAGAGTCCAGGAAACTCATTAATAAACAATCGCACCTTCAGAGTTTGGTATGTATGCCATCTGTCAGTGAGAAACCAAACCCTTGTAGCTTTTATTCATTGACTGCTTGATTTTGTTATTTGGCCATGTGATTCTGCAAACATTAAGAAATCTCTAGTCAATAACAAATTTTATTGAACTTTATATTTTTCATTTGACCAAAATCAACAGTAAAAAATATTTAAAAAATGGATATCAATAAGGGAATCCTCTAAAGTTGTACCATGAACACAGAGATCAGAGATTTATTGAGCTCACACGTGGTGGCAGACTGTCTAATATCTGTTCCAGAAAGACCTACTTCAATGAAACTGACATGAAGAGCGTTTGAAGCTCAGAGCCTGGTAACAGCGTATAGCAAATACGGATGTGAGGCATGTGTGTGGGTAGATGTGCAACCATGTAAGGTGTCGACTTTCAATATTTTATTAATAGATAGACAAGCCAGGCTTGAAGATCTACCCTAAATCTATATTTAAACTACGAGATATAATTAATAAACTAATGAATAAACAGATGGTAACACTTCAGAGTTCATAAGTCAAAATTGTTCTTACTTCATCTGCCTGATTTTATGTCTCTGTACATAAAACAATATGAGACCTGGTTTGGAGTAGAGGATGACACTGGAGCGGATTTTCACTCCTGTCCCGTCCCGCTCCCACAGACAGTAATCCCGTCCCATCCTGCTCCCAGACCAAAAATGACAAAATAATCCTGTCCCGTTTTGCACCTGGAATCCAACTCGCGTTCAAAAGAATCCCGCTACCTTATATTTTTGTCTTCTCTTGTACAATGTATTTCTTGATTAGAAGCTGCATATGACGTTGCATAACTATTGCACTCAGCTCTCATACATATTTTTTATTCCGTCTGACTTCCCTACCAGCTTTCTGAAGTTAACAGAAGAGACTTTCATCTTTACTCTTCTCTGGATGTCAATTTTTCTGTCATCAAACTCGCTATGGTTGTAATTCTCTTCATCGCTGCCATCGATTTACAATTGCTGCACTTTTGATTTAAGCAAAAAGCCGTGTCTAGGAACACTGATGGCTTCTGGGTAGTGTTATATTTTCAAATGACTTACACTGTAGGCTTATTATTAGAAAACTACAAAATGGCTCAGACTTCACTTTTTTGTCCTTGTTCTCATTGGTTGTAGTGATGGGATTTCTGGTTCTTCTGAGAGAACCGGCTCTTTGGGATCGGCTCACTAAAAAGAGACAGCAGAACCCGCTGTTATTGAAAGTGGTCTGTTCTCAGTACCAACCACTGTTCTTAATGCTGATGCTTTATTCACCTGTGAACAAACAAGTATGACCTCCACGTTGAGAGAGGTCTTGCTCCAAACTACTTTTCATTTTTTCCTTTTCTTTTATTGCACCACCAAGCTGCACATAGCAACTCAACAAATTATTTCGTTTTAAGAATCAATGATGTAGCATAAACAGCAGCATTTAACATTTAACATTGTTTTCTAATATGACTGTGTTTTTCCTCTGTCTGCTCTCTTGACAGTGTATATTGGAAGTTTTGTTGCCTTCTTTCCCCTGTAATGGCAGATTGTCACTCTCACTAGATTGTCACTACTCGATCTGTTTGCGGAACTCTATCAGTTTCATCGCATGACCACTTTCATGCAGGAACCATACGCCACTTCCTGTTTTCGCCTACTTATTTACAATATTATCATTACACAAGTAACTCTATGATCAAAAGAATGTATGGGTTTTTTTTAACAACAGGGAGCTTTCCTAACTGGATTACAGCACCGAAAAATAACAAATCGTCGCCCAAATGCAACACTGTATAATTGTATGTTGTTTTCATTAAAGACAATGGAAAATCTCAACAATATGTGATAGGATGACGCTGATAGAATAGAGGGTGATAGAACCAAATTTTTAACCTTAAAATCCCAAACTAACTGATTACTATAATTAAAAAAAAAAAAAAAAAAAAAAACGGCGCTGTGGAAAAAACAGAGTCAACAGAAAAAGAGCCATCTAGTGGCTGACACAAAAATTAAAAATTACATTCTAAAAAACAGCATCATCTAGTGGCATAACCTGTAAATAGCAGTAATATACGGTAGTTTCTTGGAAATATCTTGAAGTCGTTTTCACATAATATTAAATAAAAACAACTTCTTCATTGATTTAGTTTGCTGTTACACTCAGACAGATCCATAAAAATGTGTAATTCATGTCTTAGTTTATTTAGATAATTCAAGCTGGAAAAAGCTGCTAATCTAATAAACAATTGTTGAAAGATGTGCAGATTTTTGGAAACGTTTTATAAACCCGTTAAAGTTCAGCAAACCACTATGACTGAGCTTTTGCTAATTGCAGCTTCATCTGTGTGTTGGAGCAACAGAAAGGCGGGAAAGTGATAAGATTTTAATAATGACTGCTCGATATGTCAGCGAGGTTTCACCATGAACCAAGCATCAGTCGTAATGAGCTGCGTGTGGCTCCATGTTGTTTCTTTTGTTCTGCAGTAAAAAATTTAGCAGCGGCGTTGTGCAGGTAGGCGTGTTATCACCCTTTCAAGGCTCAGCTGGGTGGACAGATTTATCTGGGCTCAATTAGTTGCGGTGTCACGGCACATTGGTATGCCAGTGGCTTGATGGTCCGAGCTACAGGCAGCTCAGCTGTAAATCAGACTGTGTGTAATAGGCTTTGCAACCGTCTCCTGGGCTGAGTTTGTGTTTGCTCGTGTTGCTCTGGCGAGCCAAAGCGTCGGACAATGGCTTTCCGACCTTTTATCAGCAGCTCGCTAAAGTCAGCGTGGGGTGGAAATCGACACGGGCCTTTAATGGCGGCTGACCGTTGTTTTAATGCCTTCAGTTGCAGAATTATGAGACTTTCAACGAGGAATTTAATGCCTCCAAAAGTGGAAAAGGTCACAGGCTGCTTTTTTCCATCGATCAGAGGGAATCGATGCTGGTAATGTTGTTGCGGTTCTTTGCTGGTCAGATTAATGACGGCCTTTTACAAGCCAGCAATTTGAAAGTGGCAAACATCCAAATCTTTATTTGTGTTTCTTCATTTAAAGTCTTTGCTCTGTTGCTTTGTAGTAATTACAAAGCCTCATCTCCCTAAAATATGGAAGTACAGTCTAAAGAAGCAACCATTTGCTTCGGTTTGGCCATTTTATATCGAGTGAACAGTGTGGTGTGGCCCTGGCAATCAAAGAGACGCCGGGACCATCGGATAACAGAACTGGACAAACACATCAATAAACCAAAGAAAAAGCAAACACAGGAGCATCCAGCTTATTAAGGAATACAGGAAAACGCCTCTTCATTCAGAAAAGTTCATGCATCCAATCAAAGCTGAGCTCAACCGCAGGTATTGATCAGTATGATTTGAACTGTAACTGGCCTCAGATTAAAGAACACAACAGGCATTTTAATGTTTTGGTTGCATTTCTTGATTTTTCAGAACAACTAATGTGTTTGTCTTAAGTTAGACTTTTGCATTTTATATTTACAGACGAGGTCAGTAGATCAGGATGTATTTTACCTTTAATCATTCATCAACCCAGAAAAGATAAACCCAAAACAAGAAGAACAGAAAGTAAGTAGGAAGCTTCATGTTTCACATTAAGATATTTACATAGAACATGAAATAATTAAAACCATTTTTGAAACGATTTTTTCAATGGTATAGGTTGATTTGATTTGGCCTCAGACAGATCAATCTGTTTGGAATATAAATAGAATTATTAATTTATCATTTAGGGTTAGTTATTATGATTTCTCTTGTGTTAAACGTTCATCCTCGTTCTCTGACTGAAGCTTTTCCACATGACTTGCACATTATTCTGTAAATGACATTTCTTCCTTTGTTCTATTTTGTCCTTTGTGTGAAACAATATATGTCTGGTTTTAATATGAGGTCTGGTTGCTGTGTTTATGTTGCATTTCTTTATGGATCTTTGTATTGTTTCTGTTATTTCCCAGGTTGTATAGAATGGTTATAGCTGTTTCCATCCTCTTCCTGCATTTTATTGTTTTTCTATTTGCTTTTTGTTTCCTTATCCTCCACCTGTTGGTTTCTTTTGTTTATGGTTTATCTTGAATCCTGGCTGCGTTCCAGTGCATGTTGGATGTTACCTTCATACAGTGTCAGTTTGTGTGCAATGGGGTGTTCTGTTGACCATGTCAAGATAGATTACACATCTATATGCTTCATTTGTCTAACAAAGAAAGCTATGTTTTTAAATGAAAGAGAAAAACAAAGCTGATATCTCTATATCCTTAAGATCATGAATCTTAAAAAACACCCACAAAACTACAGAAAGCTTCAGCGCACAAGGAGGAATTTTTGCAGCAGCAAGAAGATGTAGTTGCAACCAAAGAGGAACACTTTCACTTCCTCACTGAAGCTAGTTAAATAACTAAAGCCGGTCAGTTCCCCAGGTGACCACTAGGTGGCTTGCTAAGAGACTTTGGACTAAATACACTAAGTATATTTTTTTCCACTTCCTTTCAAGAAACAAATCAAACTATATTTGACTTTAATTAACATTTGGTGTGTTTTATTTAATGAATCCAATGTCACTTGTTGTGTATTGCATATTTAACAACAAAGACGTCTATTTATGATCATGAGTGGCAACACTAACCAGAAGATGGCATCATATTATTTTATCTTTTTTCTTTTTTTTCCCAACCAATGTATGACATAATATCTGGATTTGGTTTGATATATGTGTTTTATAGTATTGTTCCTTTATTATTAATGCTTGAAAATCAAACTAATAGAATAAATCAGCTTAGCCTCCATTCGCTCTAGTGTAAACAGAGTTAACTTAAAAACTAAAAGAATTCTGGTAACTAAAGTTTTTTTTTTCCGTACATCATTTTTAGCTGTGGCAGAGTTGTGAGTTTTTGGATCTCATTGTTTTATTCATGCATTCTGGAAGTATACTGTGGGAACAGGCATTTTGATTAAAAATAAAATGATCTAATCCTTTGGCTCTAAAAGGTTTTACTGTATGTTGTGTTCTAACATCTGTCTGATTGCTTTTTTCTTTTTTTCCGTTTTTAATTTATTTTATTTAAAATGTGTGCGTTCCCTTATCCAGCAGCTGAGCAAACAATAATTGAGAGCCTTTTAGACTGGTTTTATTTTAGGGATCTGTTGTTAATCTTTGGGTAAACCAGGTTTGTATTTTTAGAAACACATTTCTGAATTTGAAACTACAGTTAGTTTTTTTTAAATACATGATTTTATTGTTGGTTTTTGTTCTGTTTTAGATTTTAGCCCAAACAGAAATGAACAAGTGAAGGAAAGATGAGGAAAGAAGAGTTCAGATATTTTGATAAAGAGGTGGGAGAGGATAAATAAGAGGTGGAGGGTACAAAAAAGAGGAAAAAAAGGTAATACATTCTGTTTATAAAAAGAGTGTATACATCCAAATGGACATCAAAATTTGCTTGAGGCCTAACATTATTAATGTCATAACGAAATGTTCACACAACGGCACTGAGAGCTTGTTGGAAAGTCACACTCCTACCACTTGAAAGCAGGAAACAAAAACCTGGCTCCACCTTCTTTTACTGAGTTTTCACTTGAATAACTTGCACTACAGAAAAACAATGAAGTAAAATGAGAATTATCAAGAACATTTTTAAAAAAAGTACCCAAGCAAGAAGGGTTATTCTGACCAATAGAATGACTAAGTAACACTTGTTTCTTTTTCTGTAGAAGTCTATAGGATTGTGACATCTTAGAGTCAGCAAGCACTTTCCTATTTGGAATGAGTCTAGGATCTGGGATTTATTCCTCTACATTCAGAGTTCTTCCCACCACGCAAAAAGTGATTGGCTCAAAACCTTACTGCGAAAGTCTATAGACTTATTTTCTGCACTTTTTTTAAAATCACAAATAAATATTTACTTGCATTCCTAAAATCTCTCCTCATTGAAACACAAACATTTGAGTAAAGTTAAGATCGTGTGTGATATAATGAAAGCCAAACCAAAGAGGAGATCTGCTGGTGTAATTAGTGTTTTTTTGTATTTTTTTAGGTGAAAAACTATTTTCAAGTACAGTATCACGCCAACGTGTTCAATTAAAATGTGAATTGTTCTTACATTTCATTGGTTTGCACTTTAATATCTTCTTTAAGGCAGCAAGCAAGTTTCAGAGCACTGAAATTATACTGGAAATCTACACGCTGTATCCATGACAATTTTTTTCTCAAATGTTCAACAGTTGGCATGGTAACAACTGGTCTACTTTTAGCATTTTCACTCAGAGGAAACATACCATAATTATTACATTTCATGTGTCAAATGAGTCATTCAGGATGTAACAAGAGCCTGTGAGTGTCATAGGAAACTGAAAAGTAAGAAACTAAAACATTAATTTAAAGTTTTTAAGAACTTAGAAAAATAGCAAAAAACGTATTTAAATACAATAAATGCTAAATACTCAGAAAATACAGATAAAATCAGTCATCAAGGTCTATACCACAGGCGAAAGAAATAAAAGATACAGGCCAAGCAAACACTCAGAGGAAACATAATTTCTTTCTTGTTAAAAGAGGGGGAAAAAAATCACATTACAATTCAAATGTGTTCATTTGAAGAGGCCTTTTAAAAACATCTTCGAGGCATTCGGCGCCACGTGGTTCCTGACGGCAGCAGGAAATGATAAATAATAAAAGGGGCTTTACTTCATTAGAGGGTGACATTATTTCCAGAACAGATATTGCACCATGAGACAGAGTGTACAATAAAACAATAACAACCATCAGCTGCCGCTGACAAGCCCGAAGTGGAGACCCAGGAGCGAGCGCTGTACACTACTGCTCCACACTCACAATAAAACAACCATATTTCCCAGTCTAGGTCATAATTACCCCCCCTACCCCCATCCCAGGCGTAATCTAATCCGCTGAGTGCATATTCAATTCCGATCCGGGTTTCTTGGTGTGCTGTGAGGTGCTCAGAACGATTGCCTCTGAAATTGGATTATGATAACCTGTCAGCGCTTTAATTCTATGAGATATTAAAGGTGCTGTTGCAAAGGAGTGGAGTGTATTAAAAAAAAAAAAAAAAACTAGCTTCATTCACAGTAATGAAGGAAAAGTTAGAATGTAAAATAATTAACAAGAATAATGAACACTGATGAAGTAACACTAAGTCTCTGCTGTATCTAAGTTGTTTGCTGTTTCATTGCATCTGAACCTGAACTTTAACATTATCATTCAGAATCATCACACAACAAAACTGCAACAAGAAATATACAAAAAATGGGAACTTTACATGAGGAAAAAACAAAGTTTGCGCAAAAATACCAGTAAAAGTAAATCTTTCTAGTTTCAACTATTGACATACGTAGACAGAGTTCTCTCTATATACTGTCTATGGTATCAACATTTACAGTGGCTTGTAAAAGTATTCATACCCCTTAAACTTCTCCACATGTTCTTACATTATGACCACAAACATACATGTATTTTAGTAGAATTTCATGTAAAAGACCAACACAAAGGGGCACACACTTGTGAAGTGAAAAGATTTTTTTTATGAAGAAAAACCTTTTGTAGGACATAGTTCCTGCAGAGCAGCAGGAGTTCATTAAAAATTCACTTCTGAGTTGTGGGCCGGACCAATGGTGAGGAGCAACCCTGCCCCCCTTTCTATCATCCATCTGATTACATGCTCTCCTGCTATCTTACATTGGAGCTATCCAGCCGTTTTTATCCAGATACCAGCTCAGACAAGGAAAACAAAGACGTAGACGGATCTATTTCCCTGCAAGTGGATGCATCATAATGGGGGCGGAGCATGGAAACTTTGGCTTGCTGACTGGAGTTTGTACGGAATCCCTCCAAGCTTTATAAAGCAGCATTTTTCTTTTTAATTTGTCCTCCACAATCATAAATTGCCAAAAGAACATGTAAAAAACACCAAAAACTACATTTTTACTGAAGTGGTTCTATGACACAGAGCTTCAGCTACAGTGTTGAAATTTTTTCGACCGCTGTAACACTGACCATTTGCACAATTAACGTTATTAAAGCAGATCCTAAGGTGGAGAAATGCTGCCTTACACTGATATGAAACAGTCTACAGTAGTGAAGTTTTATGCAATCAACATTAATTAGCTGATTTTGTCGCAGAGATAAGTGGCTTTGCACCAATATAACAGTGCACACAGCGTAAGACTATGTTGAGAGGAGGCAGCAATGAGAATTTCCTACATCTAGATGGTCTTGTGATGAAACCACTTCGTACTGGCAAAATTAGATCTCAGTCCACCTGTTGATATCTCAGTATTCTTCCTGAGGGATGAGGTAGAGACAATTAAATAGTTCAAAAAGCTTGAGGTCTGAGTTCATGTTTTACCAAAGTTGCAGCCTTGCACGAGCAGTTTAGGGTGATTGATGGACAAAACGTTTTATTGTGCCTTCTTTTCAGTTCATGAAAACACAAAAAAAAAGGACTCATCTACATATTAAGAAGAAACAACAGAGTTCCCCATGACTATGTTGTGGTTGCATTTATAGGATGACATTTTGCACAACATCCCATAAATTTAATGAGAAA
>BSAI01000030.1:11799415-11845581 GCA_036245035.1 Adrianichthys oophorus
ACACACACACACACACACACACACACACACACACACACACACACACACAATACACAAGTGTTCCTCTTTACAGTGAGGCAACAATATAAATAATAACAAGTCAGTTAGTAAGAACATTTTCTCTGATGCCTGAAACTGTAACAGTACAGAACTGGAAATAAATTGGACAGAAGTCACCAAAGACCAATTAGCATATTCCCTGCTGTATCTAAAGTTCTCAACATGATGCTACAGAATCGCCTATTAAACCAACACATCTCCAAGCTTATTTTGTATTTTGTTCAATATAGTTAAAAAAAAAAAAAAAACAAGACAAAACAAAGAACATTAAACAGATTATTGATTTTTCCAGGAAGACAGTTTTACAACTTTAGTCTGTTGTATCTATGGGATTTAGCTTTGACACATTTGAGGATTCTGTAAGTTAGACTAAAACATGTACAGTAATTTAAAAATCCCCATGTGAGTCAAGTAAACTGGTTGTAACTTGATTAAGGAAGTATCTAAGCACATTAATTTCTATAAGTCATTTAAGCACTTAAATCCAATTTACGGATAAAAAAACAATAATGGAGGCATTATAGTTGAGAAAGACTGCAAACCCAAGAAACTGAAACCAGTGAACATTATGGAGATGTTTCCTGCTTTTTGCAGATGATGTAATCTTGTTAAGTCAATCATTTTAAGGGCTCATTTCCAGTTGATTAACACATGTTCTGAATGTCTCTCTCTCAGAGTTGGTAAGAATTTTTGTTCTTAATGAGAGAGAAATGAAGCAGAAGATAGATGCATTGTACAGTTTTTTTTTTTTTTTTTTACTAATCTGTTGTAGTGAAGGGTTGTAAAGAGCCTTTAGAAAGACTATAATGATGGGCACATGATGTAGAATCTGATAGAATAAGATTTTGATCAAAGGAGATACGATTGAAAAATTAAGCAGGACTTCATGAAACAGCCAATGTTTGTTGTTCAGTTGAACTCTTAATTAAACTTCTGTATTTCCTCTAAATTTAACATGTCGCTGACAAATTATAGTCTGCTTATTTGCTTTTACAACCTAAATACACGACAAAGGAAGTTAATGGTGAATGGATCGATTTTTTTTTAAACGTCTTTCTTTGTTAACTTGGTTTGTTAAATTTTCTGTAAACCATACAAGCCAGTGGTTCGACCCCCCTGGTAAGATTATTCCTGCACAGGCATTTATATACTGGACCAATGATCCCAGATAGAACCAATATTCCCACAATTTTCACCCATATGTTGAACTGCGAAAATGAAGCCCGTGTGGATGTTACTTCAAGTTTTCCCTGACTAACTTCATGTAAACTAGGGTGATATGGCAGGAAGAGGTACAGCAACATGCACAGAGGACACCCCCTGCCAATAAAACATTGAATGACAGATATATTTTTCAACCAGATGCCAGATGGAACGAAGAAAACAAAGACGCACATGGATGTATTTGTCTACATATGGATTCATCAGATTGGAGCAGGGAACTTGTGTGTATTTTCTCAAAGTGTATTTTCTGCGTCACAGTATGATCTTAGTAAAGGACATTTTTTGTCTTTTCCCCTTTATTCACAACAATTTGAATAAAGAAAAACTCAAAAATGAAATTTTGAGCTTAATTTTCTATATATATATGCCCACCATTATCAGAAAAATGCTGCAAGAAAATGTTAAAAACACTAAAAACTATCTTTTCATCTGAAAAAGAAGATAAAAAAAAAACTGTCTCCAGTGGTCATTTGAGGAACTGCAACATTTAGGGTTTGCTATGAGTTCAGGAAGACTGTTGCTGATGGCACAATTTCTACCATGTTCCATCAGCACGTCTTTGAATGATTTGAAAGGTACAGTAGTCCAACTTTTATCGCATGAATTACATTCTAAAACTAACCCGCAATAGCTGAAATCCGCAAAGTAGTCAACTTTATAACTTTGTGGGTTTTTTTTAAATGCGACATAAATCTCAATATAGCTTCGCAGATGACCATTTTTAGCTTTTTAATCTGCAGTACATTGTCCTTTGTTTTAGATTTATATCCTGTTTGTTGGCTAATAAAGTCAACAAACAAATGTTCGCAAAGTGTAAGGGGTCTATGATGAAGGGAAGTTCACAGATGACAGATTTGGAAACTTAGAGCTTGTAGAAACAGATTTCTAAAGAGACCTCACATGTGAATGTGTGACATGAAGTGGCTGCTTCTCTGTGATAGTAGGGCATGATTCTAATTGATGTGGATCAAGGTTTCTGTCAAGATCTTGTTTCTTAGTGGAAACAGGTGGAAGGCTTCCTGCTCTGCACGCACCTGGGGCTTCTCCTCAGAAGAACAATACCAGGAGCAGGCTTTGTTTGAAGGTAAAAAATAGCCGATGACACATTCCAGGTTCTTTTGAAGTGAAATTGTGCGCTTTTGTGTGGCTCATGGCAAGTCTGGGGAGACACCGGCTCATCCTCTCATTTAATTCCCTCACCTCATCCAGAAGTGGATTCTGGGTTTACAATAAAAGAGACCTTACAGAGCGGTGTTTTGTTGCTTCTTTCATGCAGGTAGAAGTTTTTCTAGGATTCACGGTACTCTATCATGAAAACAAAGCTTTCTTCTGATGGTAGAGATGAGAGAAGGAGCAAAGTAACACAGTCTGTTAGAAGTGTGTCTATGAAGTGTATTTCAGCCTTATGAGATGTGCTTGGATGCATACAAGAGTATCCCAGAAATCTTTGAGAGAAGGACAGAGCATAACCTCTTATGGTTGACCATGAAGAAGGTACCGGTTTCATACGTTTATGGCATTTGTTTTGAGCAGATCATAAGGCTTTGCATTCTAGATTACATCCACCTCTTCATTTATTATATCTATGCAACTGTTGCCTCCACCTTGCCCCAGGTGTGGTGTCTCTTCAGCCCTTGATAACCCTAATTACAATGAAGTAGGCATTAAAAAGTTGATGGACAGTGGTTTCATGTAGTGATGCACAATCATGAGTTTTTAGGACCAATTCTGATAATCAATAATTATCTGCCACTTTGTATCTGATACAGATATATTTTTAAATACCTGAGAAAAAATAATTTGTATGTACAAAGTAACAAATGTATAGCTCTGATTTAATCCAATACATTTACAGGAATTGCATATTTATTTGTTAATCTCTTTAGCTCATGGGTTACTCTTGTAGTTTTCTTATCAGAATTATTGGGGTGGAGTAATAATTGTTCATTATCAGTAAATTAGTAAGGTTATGGTGCATCCCTATTTTCCTGTGTTTACCAGTGTTTTCTGAACCCACAATTCTCCATGTTTTCTACGTTACCTTACTTAAACTAACCTTATGGATCTCATTATGAAATTCTACAGATATATAATAATAGTAGTTGTGAGAGAAGGCAGCATAAACACATCCATATTTCTTTATGGTTTAAGAATATAGGTTTCTAAATCTCTATTATGACCATTTTTATTGACTACAGATATTTAGTTATTACTTAAGCTGTGTGTGTGGTATTTAGGCCTTTTTATCTGGCCATCTGGTCAATCTCTAATCAGAAACATGCAGCTTCTGTTCCCGCCCAAAGTCTTTTTTTATGGCGTCAATGCTGAAAAAAAGGCACGATGAACATCCGCCTCGGAACAATTCCTAGGAACCCCCTAGGGGTATAAATCTCCCTCTCTAGTGTGCCCATTACTAGAGTGCTATGCCAATGCAGAACCAAGGAGAGGGTGGGAGGTACTCTGATGTGGAAAGCAGAAAAACAACAGACAATGAGGCTGCATTCATTCATTCATTCATTCATTTTCCAATCCGCTTTATCCCTTTTGGGGTCACGGGGTTGCCGGAGCCTAACCCGGCTACTCATGGGCGAAGGCAGGGGACACCCCTGGACTGGTCGCCAGTCTGTCGCAGGGGCAATGAGGCTGCAGATGTGTTTAAATGTTCTGTTAAAACCACTGGGAAGTCTATTGAGTGTGATCTTTTGTCTCTTGCCTGCAGGTTGCCTCCCCTGCATTCCTCCAGACTGTCATGAACTGATGGGTGTCAGCTGATTGGTGCCAACTGACCTTGTGGTGCTAATCAGCTGGGAAATGGTTAAAAGCCTGTGGATCCTTGCAGCAAGGAGAGCATACTCAGATCACAGACTTACTTTCCTTTGCTTCAAGTCTAGAAAACCCAGCTGATTTAAACAAGAATTAAAGTAGAGGTATAGAAGACTGTACAAATAACTGGAGGTAGGAGAGATAAAGATGTTGAAGTTCTCTTTGGAAGGGACCAGGATTGATAGGATTAGGAATCAATCCCTCAGATGAACCAGATCATGGTAGATATTTTGGGGATAAATTCAGGGAATCAGATGAAGATGATTTGGACACATTGATAGGAGGACCAGTGATGATGTTGGTAAAAGGATTCTGAGGTTGGATATATCAAGAGAAAGAGCCAAGAAGGAGGTTTTAGGATGTAGTCAATAATAATCAGACAAAAAATGCAGTTTAAAAAAGATTGTTGTTGTGTTGTAGAAAATATGCTGGGCGAAACCGAGCTTTCTGCTTTGCTCCATTCTGATGCATCCACTTGCAGACAAATAGATCCATGTAGGGATCTAAATTAACACCCGCCCACCTGCCAAATGTGGGTAAAACTTCAATGTGGCGGGTAGAAAAACTATTGCCATTTCGGCAGGTGAGACATTGTTTATCATCTGTGACACGGGGCTCAAACATGCAACCATCACTTTTAGGTGTCTCCCTTCCCTCCCTTATTCGCTACTACAAACATCCATCCCAGAGTCAGTTTAAACAATTAATTCTGACTTTTTTTGTGCTGATTTATTCCTCACATTCGCCACAGTAGGAGGTATGACATGGAATGAAGTTTCGGGGGCTGCATGGAATTTCTGCACTTGTGCGCTTTCATTAACAGCTTGCTAATGCTGCAGGTCAGCCATGGACTTTACTGATTTGTGCCCAATATTGTCGTCGGGACAGACTCACAATCAAACGGTTCATACTGATCAATATTTGACACTTCCCCAACATTTTGCTTTGTAATGTTTGTAGATAAAGCCGATGCTTTAAAGAAACATTATGTGATCATAAAAAAGTTCAGAGATCTGAAGTGTATTTTCTTAAAATAACATTAACATTAACAAAAAGAGGATGTCTGTCCTCTGGGCAATCCTGTCAGCCAGGAAGACCAGGGCGAGGAAGACAGCCAAAGGAGCCCCCAATGCCATCGAGAGTCCAGGAAAGAGCATGGCAGGGGCCACTTACCCCTGTCCAGGAGGATGACACCCAAGGGAAGTGAGGGCCCCTGAAGAGCGTTGTAAACTTGTGCCGACCAGGCTCACACAATATTGAAATTATGGAGAGGCCCAGCGCTCAAGAGTAAGGACCAAAACCAGCACCAGGGAGGCTTGGACACCCCGAGGCTCAGATTGGATGTGAGCCCCAGCTTGTGGTCTAGCCATAGAACTCAGGAATCCCTCCCACTGCGTGGAGAGAGGGCCGCCGGGCCCAGAAGACCAGAAAGGGACACGGGCACCATTGTTGAAAGCCTGGTACCCCTCACCAAGGATGGGGTAGGGGACAGAAAATCAGAGGTCCCACCTTCCTGGTGCAATGTGTGTGTGTCTGTTGGAGTTCATATTATTGTGGGGTAAAAGGTGTGTGCAATAATGGTTGTAGTTAAAATTGGCAGGTAAGGCACTGAGGGGACATCTCCTGTTTTGCTGGCAGTGATGTCCAAGCATCCTCCTTACCAAGGGTCCTATTTGTCTACAGTGTAATTAAAACTGAGAGGGGAGGGGCCAGAATCCCTGCGGGAGGGGGGACCACTGCCATGTAGCCCCACCCGTGAGGTGCACAGCCCCATTTGCGAGGACACCACCACACATAAGCCACATCGCCCTAATATGTGGTCGTATGAAGAAGGAGGGTAAGTTGCGATCTACTTCCTGACTGACCCCCGATTGGTAAAACAACCATGTGTGTCATCACCACCCCCCTCCCCCTAGCATTGGGCCCAAGCTTTCCCAGCCCAGGAGCCCCATCGTAAGAAGAGCCGACCCCCCAGGCCCTGCATGGAGTGGCACGGTACAGTCCAGTTCTTTGTTTCAATTTTATTTATACAGCCCAATATTACAAAACAGATGTCTCATTGGGATTCACATCGGTATTTGTACAAAAGAACATGAAGTCAGTCATAAAAAATAAACTATTGCAAGTTGCTAAACTAAACTAACTGATTAAGCTGAGCTGGTCATCCCTGCCCTAAGACCCTCCTTGTCAGAGAGGAAAAACTCCTAAAAAAAATTGATTTTGAGGAGAAAAAAAAAAAGAAACTTATGGAGGTCCACATAAAGGAGGAATCCTCTCCTAGGATGGATAGACCTGTTAAAGAGGAATTAGCTTATCTATCTCTACAACTACATTTTGGAATAGTGCACAGATGAGCTTCATCCAGATAGAACTGGGGGACAGCTGGGGGTGCGAGATGAGCCAAAGGCAAGGTCCATAACCAAAGACAGGAGCACAGACAATCTACCTGGAATCTGGAATCGCTCCCGCTCCCCCGGAGGGGAGTGGGAAAGAGAGACAAGACATGAATCACACCAAAAACAGGCATGGAGAACTAAATAAAAAATTCATACTAAATAAATAAAAAAGAATGGAGGAGAGGAGAAGTTAGAGGACATAACCCCATGGCACAATACTTTTCCAAGCTAACTTCTGGTAGCCTATTAGAATAAATGATATTGAAATTTAATTCAAACGTGTTAATAGTAAGTTGCATACATGGCACAAAAAGTGGTTGGTAATAATAATAATAGAAAAACTGCTGTTTTAGCATTTCAATATTAATATAATATATTATTAATCTTATCTAAGCCTGCGTAAGCCCACTAAACTGGGGGAATAGGCCGCCATGGCATGATTTATCAAACCATCTTCCCTCAGTTTAGCTCTGCGGAGAAATATGTATAATGGATGTAATGAAAATAGCAGTTCTTACATACTGTGTTATTTATTACAGTAGATGAGATAGGGGAGCAATAAGTTAATTATTCTTTGATTACTCGCTAAACTAGCATTAAGCCTGTTCAAAGAGGAATGTTTTGAGCCTCACTTTGAATGTAGAAACTGTGTTGGCCTATCCTACATGAGCTGGGAGCTTATTCCATAAAACAGGAGCTTGGTGGCTAAAGGCTCTACCTCCAACTGTGCTTTTAGAAATTCTAGGAACCATAAGCAGTCCTGCATTTTGTGTGCATTTTGGTTGGTAAGGCACTATGAGATCTTTAATATAGGATGGGGCCATACCATTCAGCCTTATAGGTTAGCAGGAGGATTTTGAACTTGATTCAAGATTAAACTGGGAGCCAGTGAAGTGAAGCTAACACAGGAGTAATGTGTTCTCTTCTGCTGGTTCCTGCTAATAATCAAGTTGAAGTATTTTGAACAATCTGATGACTTTTTTGAGAACTTTTAGGTCACGCTGCTAGCAAAGAGTTACAGTAATCAAGCCAACAAAACAACAATCCATTTGTTATATAGACCATAATTTGAACAAGTATCTCTTGAAAGTAAAACAATGTACCACAACTCCAGAGTCTGCCAGGTCTTTCTGGAGGGATGGTGCAGTCAAACGTGGATTTGACAACAAATTATCATCTGTAAACTGATGCCTTTGGATAATTTTCAATCTTTCCTTGGGTTCTTTATGCACAATAATATAACATTTTACCTGGGGTGCCCAAACTTTCGATCCCCACTGTACAACTGTGAAATGTACTTGTTCATGTACTTGAGCGTCACTTCCACTCCTCATGCTGATTTCTAACACAGTGGCCCTTCGTCGTGCATAGAACGGTTGCAAAGACAGAAGCCTTTATAATGCCAACCGTCAGAGAAGATTAAAAACATCTCAGTGCCTTCTTTTTTTCATCATGGCAGATACATCACAAAGTTGGGGGTTGGGGGGTGGGCAGTGAGATTTCTTGTTCTTTAGAGACGTGATTTAGAAGTTGGCACAGCTTCCACTCTGCTGAGTCCTCCCCCACACAAGGCCTTTTCTCTCCATTTGATGTTTGTGTCAGCTTCTTTCTGTCTTTCAGTCTTTCTGTAATTTAATAATCTGCTTTGAACTTTATCACGCAAAGGCCTCACTTTGTTGGCTGAGCAGGCAGGCGAGACAACATGCAGAGAGTAGGGTTGGGCTTTGGAGGCGGGTGACAAACTCATCTCGCCTTGTCCTTTATTTGCTGTGAAAAGAGAAAATTGTGGAGATGTGACGCACAGGCTCCTGTCATTTAAGCCTCCTGCAGCCAGAGTCAAACACAAGGTACCTGTGGACTTCTTGGGATTGATCGCTTTGTCCTTGCAGTGTGCTGTACATTAGCTTAGGCAGACTCACGCTGCTTTTTCAAAGATTTGTGACTTTCAGAAGTTTTTTTTTTTTTTTTTTTTCATGAACTTAGCAGGAAAACTAGGCTGCAAGACTACAATGATCCCCTACTGGAAAGGTCTTTGTTAAAAAAATTCAAGCATGAAATTCCCAATAACATATTTTTTCTGCTAAAGACAACACTGCTTGTACAATAAGGGCATACATTGTTTCAAGACTAGAAAAGGAATCATACAAAAGTTGCTTAGCACTACATTACTACAGTGTGTCTATAGAACATACTGCTCTAAGTCTTAGTAACATGCACCCATACAGGGACTGATTCGTACAGCTGCTGCGGGTTTTTGGGTCCGTGGACGGTCATAGAGAAATGTGGTAGCATCTTATAGGGAGCACACGTGTGTATTTTTTAGTTCCCTTGAGGTTTTTGTGGCAACTTCAAGGAACATCATGAAAATGGAATTTACCATTGTTGTGCATGTGGTAAGTGTATTGTGAAGTTTTAATACGGATAATGGAAGTTACACACTTATGATGCATAACTGAGGCTGTCGTACTGTTACTGACCATGTGCAAGTCCTCGTCAGTGTATCATTAAGTATTTGTAGGGATAATAAAAGTTTTTTGTACTTAGTATGTATGGGTAGTGTCGTACTGAGCCCTTACGCTACACTCTAGTACTGGTTCCCTACTGACCGTGCACAAATACTGTGCACATGGGATGTGCACATGACATATGAGTACCCACAGGATCCCCGTAGAATGCCCACACAAACTACTCTGTAATTGTCTAATTTTCTTATTGATAACAGTCAGGGTGCAAGCACAAATCGTGCACTTATCACATGAACAGCACTGTTGGGCACTATTGCAGATTGAAAATGTTTCAGGGCAATAGGAAAAAAAAAACACAGTAATACACGCCTGCACTTCATGATGCTCATGATACATGATCATTTTCCAGAAACCAATAGATCTTTTTATGAATTAAACTGATATAGAATAAAAAAATCTCTAACAAAAAACATTAAAAAAAAAGTTTAAAAAATAGTTTATGAACCAAACATGAAGGCTTTTGTTTCTGATATTTTAGCATAGAAGTCAATGAACACGGAACTAGGAAGAACCATTTTTATTTTGTGCAAAGCTGGTTTGAAAACAGTACAGATAACAGCAGTCCAGCCGGTCCAGCACACAATAAGTAGGTGGATTCTTATATCATCATGTGAGCTCACCCAGAAAGAAAAAAAATCATCCCACTTTCACAACCAAAACAGTTATTTATAGCCTGGTTATATTTAACATCAATGAGTGCAGTAGTAAGAATGATTTTTTTTTTTACTTTAATATTTTCATATTTAAGATCAAATTTTGACCAAAACAAGGAGTCTTGCTTTGTTTTTGCAAGTGACCACTGCATGTTTAATGATATACGTATTCCAATAAATTTCAGGCTTGTATGCTCCCTTTTGTGACACAAGTTTGAACAGGGTGGGGTTTGGGACAGATAACCATGGAGCCAAAAAGAAAAACTGCTTTCAAAAGGCTTGAACCAATGTGATAATACACTTTCCTTTAATATTGAGAAAATGGGGCTGACGTGCTTTTAAAACCACCCTCTAGTGGTCATCTGAGCAACTGCAAGCTATAGTTGTTTTTTTTTTATTGGACTGAATTCTTCACTTTATTCTTTTAGGACTTCAAGGTGTGGATTTTCTGTTTTGAAAGAGCTTTTCCTCTTGCATTACTAGCGAACCACACACATATTCAGGGGCAGACTTATCAGCAAACTTATGTGATTGCCAGGGGCCCCCAATGCTTTGGGAGCTGAACACTTAAAAACATGTCTAAGATAATTCCCGCACCCATTATTATTTAACTCTATCATAAAAAAAAACAATTCACTAAAAGGAAATAAGAGCTCATGTGAAAGTGTCCTTCCCTGTGCCTGTGTAGCAATGGACTATTACATCAACAGCAAGTTGGATATATATCAAATAAAGTGCTTTAACATTTAAATGTGAGTTTGCTTTTTAAATTCATATCAAAACATTGTAATTCTTGACATTGATAATGTCTCAAAGTTGACCAGTAAAGAAGTTATTCAATGGATGTTTCTTAAAAATATGATTAATACAAATGTTGCACAGGGTCCCGTGTTATTTTCTTCAACATTAATCACTGCTCATTTCTAGGTATATTAATTGTTTCCATTAGAATAAAGATAAAAACAAATAACTGTCTCAAATATCACAGCTGATACCTGTGAAACATTGGCCACACTCTTGAACTCTGAGAACTCATGTCATCACAATGCTCACATCACCAGTTCAAACCAACAACTCTACATTAACGTTGTTGACAAGACGTCTTACGTACATTAACATTCTGACAATACAGACGAGCAGAAAAACATAATGTAGTGTTACAGTTTAAGTCACAGCTTGGTGATAGAACAGCACCAGTCACCAACATTGACATGACTGGACCTATAATTGGTGGAACAACTCTGAAAAATAGAGATAATTTATTTGTCTTTTGCCCGTCAGTCTGTTGGAAAAAAATGTGTCTGAACTGTACCATTAGTTGGTGAGGAGACATCACACATGACAGTTAGCACCTTTGGATTGTCAATGCTCAGACTGGAAGACAAAAGTTTCCTATTCATAACATGAGAAAAAAATGCTCATATTAGGTGACACTGCTGGCCTGTCATTGGACCTAACTCAGTCTTTAGAGAGAACAAAGAACATAAGACACTGAGGTTCCAGCTGGGAAGTAGGAGGACTAAAGGAAGACTAAAAAAGGGATTTATGGATGTTGCGTCACAAAGGTGTGATGTCAAAAAGGAGGATGTCAGGTAAAACATGAACAAAAAATTAGCTGTGGTGACCACAGAAATAAAAGAAGATGAACTCAAAGACTAGAAAACACTACAGTAAGCATTGGAATATCAGTATGGTAAAGTGTAAAGGCTCTAGCACAAACTATAACCTTTTTTTAAACAAGTGTGCATGCAAAAGGCAGAGTGTACATTACCTTGCAGGGGCCGACTATAAGTGGTGTTTCATCCAAGGTAGAAGGTCTGACAAACAAATGAAAAGGGGGTTTGAGTGAGATCAAGCAGACTGTGTATGTATGCAACAAAAGTATGCTTGGCTGAAAAGACTGAGATGTAAAACAAAAGTTTTTCGAGAGGATTACAACAAAAACTCTTAAACATATCAATGTTATTTACTGCTTCTCTGATGAAAAAGGGACAAAATAGCCATGCCACAACATTTAAAAGATAATTGAAATGTAGTTTTGTATCGTAAGCTTTACTATTTCTCCCCGCTTGGATATCAGACTGGATTATCAATGTTCTTTAGAGCCAAGTGTCCGAGTCCAGCTGAACATTGAAGAAACATTTTCTGCTTTTACTGATAAACTGGTCTTGTTAAGTCCATCTATTGATGGGCTCATTTCCAGTTGATTATAAAGCTGCCAACACAAAAATCAGAACATTTACCAGCAGGAAGTAGGAGGAATTCTTTGTCAGAGTCGATAAGAACGTAGGAGATTTTGTTTTTTAATGAAACACTGCAGTTTTTTAACTGATCTATTACAGTGAAGGGTTGTAAAGAGAAAGAAAAAAACAGAAAGTATGTGTGCACATGTTATAGATACTAAACAAATGAAATTTGATCAAATGAGAAAGTTTTGCAAAATTCACCAGGACTTTATGAAACACTCAGACAATATTGTTCAAGATAAATTCAGAATTTGTTGCTAATTGACTTATTTTCTTTAAATGTAACGTCCCCACCCAATCAGGGTGTCTACAGATTTACAGAAGTGAACTTTAGGGATTTTTAGGACCTTTTAAAGATGTTTCAAGACACAATCTATTTTAAGGTTCTTTCTCTACACATGCAATTTGATGAAGTTTAAGGATCAAAGGGCATTCCGCCCTCATTTATATTTACCTTTTCACAGCTGTTGAAACCTAAATACACAATAACACAATTACAAGTTCATGGATGGATGGATCAAATATTTCCATGCTCTGCATAACAAAGTGGACACCCCTGTTTAGTTCAAAGGAATCATTTTGATTTTTGGATGAATGAGGTGACTTATTCTTCTTGCAAAAACACTTCATATTAAGGTTAGAAGCAGCACAGAAGGTCAACGCAGCTTTTAAGATTGAATATTTTTTACCAAATGGACTATTCTTTTATCATTCATCCACCTTGAAAATAATGTTTTTTATTCTTTGACCTTAGTAGAGATTTATGAGAAGAACAGTAACCTAAACTTCAACATATAACTAATTAAGTATATCGCAGATTTTGCAAGAAGTCAATAACAAATTCAAGAAAGACACATTTCCAGAAATCATTTTTATATGCTATAAATGAACAATTGACACACCACAATGATGCAAGATGACAGACTCCCTTTTGATATGACACATTCTGTGGAAATCTTTAAAATATTTCAGAGAATTGTATTTTGAGAAATGAGAAATGTATTTTGGCCGAGAACTATTATATTTAGAAATATTAAGAATCGTAATATTTTCTTTTTTGTTTTATTGCGCATTTCTTCTACTCTGAATACCAAAATGTTTAATGATCGGATTCAAATGTAGAATGATTGGTGGCATAAAAGTTTCCATCTAGGAAGGAGGTGTTCCTCTTTGTAAGCTCACCAGCAGAGCAGCTGCTTTTGGGACTTTAGTTTGCTCTACTTAACAGTTCCAGCTTTCAGGCATCCACAGTCACCGTACAAAACGAGTCTCAAAAAAATGTAAAGCACACAATAAATTAATTCATTCTCTAAACCGTTTTATCCCTTTCGGGGACACGGGGCTGCCAGAGCCTAACCCGGCTACTCATGGGCGAAGGCAGGGGACACCCCTGGACTGGTCGCCAGTCTGTAGCAGGGGCCACAATCACACACCCATGCACACTCACATTCACACCTACGGACAATTTAGAGTAACCAATTAACCTATGAAGCATGTTTTTGGACGGTGGGAGGAAGCCGAAGTACCTGGAGAAAACCCATGTGTGCACGGGGAGAACATGCAAACTCCACACAGAAAGGTCCCCCATTGGTGACACTGTTTCAAGTCCCCCAGCTGGGATTTGAACCGGGAACCTTCTTGCTATGAGGCAAGAGCGCTAACCACTGCTCCACCGTGCAGCACTAAAAATGAACAATAAATTCATTTTTGACAATTTTCTTGTCCTTTTGCTTATGAAATTATGTTTTCATTTCTTTATTTTTCCTTGAATTTAGAGCTTTTTAGAACTTTAGGAACATGTTCTTTAACCATGGAATAAGATATTACGCTTCCAGATACACTCTCGAAAAAAACAGTTGGGCTGAAAATGTCTCCTGCTTTAGAGGTGCGCAATACAAGAAAAATTTTGTGAAGGAAGTGTGGGAAGATAGCGGGCCATTAAAAATAAATGATTTTGTTCACCTTTCAGCTTATCCCGTCAGGGGTTGCCACAGCAAACCAGCTTTTACTGTTTTGCACCGGTGGTTTGGAAGAGTTTGTTACATCGAATGACCTTCCTGACACAAACCTGTATTTTCAGGGTGCAGGGGGACCCAGTTACGCCGCAGCATGAAGGGTCTTGCCTAGGGATCCACACTGGATGAAGCTCAATGCACAAACCCAGGTTACCTGCGTAAGCTCGGGTTCTCTACCAAAGGCCTGGGAGCTTGAGGGTCCCTTTGGTGTTCCTAGCGCTGCACTTTTCTGGACTGAGATGTCTGAGGTCTTTCCAGGGATCTGCTGTAGCCACTCCTCCAGTTTGGGGGTTACAGCCCCCGAGTGCTGCAATTACTGTCACCTTCACCTTCCAAGCTTTTTCCAGTTCTTTTCCGAGTGCCTGGTATTTCTACAGTTTCTCATATTCCTTCTTCTTGATGTTACCATTGCTTGGTGCTGCCACATCCACCACAACAGCTTTCATCTGTTCTTTATCCACCACTACAATGTCTGGTTGGTTCGCCATCACCATCCGGTTCGTCTGTATCTGGAAGTCTCACAGGATATTTGCTCTCTCATTCTCTACCACTATCGTAGGTGTTTCCCATTTTGACTTTGGGGTTTCCTGTCCATATTCTGCACAGATGTTCCTGTATACTATTCCAGCCACAAAGGATCCCTCAAAGAGTGTAGTCCCATCCAACTACCGGTCTCTCCACAAGGAAGCTCATATCATCTGGATATGGATATCTATATCTATTTAGATATACTCCCTACTTTCTAATTACAAAAAATATCTATATCTATATAGATATAGATATTTTTTTAGATTTTTTAATATATCTATATAGATATAGATATTTTTTGTAGCTAGGGAGTAGTGAGGAAATTCGAACAGATGAATAGACAGACAAATCTTAAGGACTTCATTTCAATGGTTGCTTGCATACTAAAAAAGTATTGGCATTCCTTGCTGTAATAGTTTGATTTGAGCTGCACTTAATTTACTGAATTTTGCATCATTTCCAGTTCAACCTTTTGGTTTTAGGCTTTATAGAAGCTACTCCAAATACGGACTCTTGCTTACAAACCCAGTAGTTGCACTAAACCAAGAAAAAAATAATTATTCTGGACCCAGTTACTTTGTAGCTTGTACAATAATTATAGAAATGCAATCAACTTCATATCTTACACAAATGCTGACCTTGAAGTTATTAACTCTTCTTCCGTCTTCTGATACATGCAACTGAACAACCAACAAATGAAAATAAAAAATGAAGTATGATTCCACCACAAAAAACAAGTGAGATCGCTTTTGATGGTCCATTAAAGTGTCCTGACTGCTTTGCTGCACGCTCTGTACCAAGCAGTCATCTAGTGAGCAGAACTGATGTGAACAGGCACAGTGATTCCACACACGGTGGGAGTGACGCCTTCACGTAAATGAAAGCTGATGTGGGAGTGTATAGATTGTTTTGTCAGAGTGGAGATAGTGCAGATTCTCTGCCATGGATGTCACGTTTGTTCCTGCTCCTCAGTCGGGATGATATGTCAGAAACCCTACTGTGAAATAAGTTGAACAGCCAGATTAACAGAGATACGGCTGCAGGTGTAGCAGCTATAAATACACACCAGCGGAAAAGGAGGGTAAACTCACTGACAGTGAGAGGTTTGATTCCTGCCGATAAAAATCCTGGATTCATCGAGGTTTGAAGCGTTTAGATAAAAGAAAGCCACGCAGGTAGACTCTAGAGCCAACTTACCATCTAAATTTGATGGAAATATAAAACAATTAAATGTTTACAAACAAGTGGTTATTGTTTCATTACATTTTTTTGTATTTAGTGATACACTGTGCACCGTTTGTTGTCAGAATGTCAGTGTTTGCAAATCAGCTGAAGAATACTATGTATGCATATGTTCAAAAGCTATTGCAGCCAATGATTATCCTCACTATATGAAATGACTGCCATGTGGCAAGCATGCCACAAGAAAAGAGTTTGAGTTTATAAAAAAGTTTTAGATGCTTTGAACAGCCCAGGTGTCTCAGTTATGGTAATTAAAAGACAACTAAACTCTTTTAGTTTGCAGTCATCCCCCCTCCTGTACACTTTTTAAATCATTCTCTAAATCTTTTAGCCCACTTTTCCTTTCTTTTAACCTTGTTATACCCCTCTCTACGATCCCACTCTCCCCTACTCCTCTGTTTTTCATTTGGTCCTAAAAGGAACATAAGCAAATGTAGTAATACAAAAGTAGTTTATACAAATATACACCTCGCGTGTCAAAAGTTGCATACCCCCTACTGTAGAGGCTGATTTCCACCGGTCCATTTGCGGTGCATCTCCATTGCATTGACCCAACAAATAGAATGTTTATTAAGCAATCCATCACCGTCATGTCGCTCTGCAACGCAATGCAAGCCTCTACGCATGAGTGCCATTTCCAGTCTGTAGGCACATCAATTTGGAGAAAATTCAGAGAACCAGAAACAGGGTGGTGTTTAAAAATAATAAATAAATAAATCATTTCTGTTGTTCTTTCAAAATAAAAACTTTATAAAATTATATATTTTTTTGAATTTTAAATTGGCAGGCCCACGTGATAACACATTAACACCACAGATCAATAACATTGGCATCCAATGGACAGCATGGTTGACAAAAGTTTAACTGTGGAACTACAAAGACTTAGCATTCTTAATGACACAAACCAGTGTAACCCGGGGTAAGAGTAACATCTTTACAACACAAGACGCCTTCAGCTCTCAACTGTTTTCTCAACTGCTGGATAGGACAAGTTAAAAAAAAAAGCAAAACAACTCAACACGGGTGTTATCCTGTAAAATATGTATGTAATTGTTTTATTTGGTGACCTCTGACTAAAAATGTTCTTAGTTACAAATTTGTGAATAATAAAGTTACTGTTATCCACCAGATCTAAGGTATGTGATAATTCTGGTGAGTTTGCAGGTTTACAAGTCAGGAATTTGAGGAATAAATGTAAAAATTAAAGCTTCATCCATCCATAAACCAACCACACCTCTGCCAAAGCACATCCCTGCCTTCTATGAGCCGCTGGACCGGTCAGTAGATGTTGCAGTCTCACAAACTCAGGGAAATATTGATCATTTAATAAAACAGGGAAGTGATAAGGTAGTTTAAAACCCTATGCCATATTCTGTTTCTTTTAACAGGCTTCATGAGTTTGTGGTTTAAACCAAAAACTGTTGTCTTTGTGAGGCTGCAGTAATGCAAAAGCTCTGAACCATTTTTTGTGACTTCTGTCTCCAGATAAAGGTGATCAGAAGACAAGTCTGAGAAGCCTTCCCTCTTATGGGTGCCACCTCAAGGGACAACAGGAAAATGGAATGTACCATTGTCGTGCAGGCTCATGGGTGATGCTGTCATACGGTGCCTTTGCGCCACACTCTGGTTGTTACTAAATTGCAAGTACTGGCCTCTTTTGCTACATTCTTACCAGCCACGTGACACATGTTTAAGAACACGCTGAACACGGGGTCTTGAACTTGTTTTAGCATACGGTGTTCTCCAGTGGCGTGCGGTGAGGTGAAGAACTGAAGTCATCAGTCAGATTTACAAACGTATAAACCTAACGGAGTAGCTCATTCACCATTTGATTGGCAGCAGTTAGTGTGTTATTTAAAATTTCAACCTTTTTTTCTCGTTTACAAACTGTAACAGAAAAAAAAATCATAAACATTGTTATTACTGACTTACTTGTAGTTATAAATGAAGTATAAATGTGTCGCTTCCTTGTTTTATGTCTGTGGTCTCTCCTTCTGAAGAAACACATTAATAGCCTTTTTTTTAGGAGTCTTCCTTTTCTTTCTTCAGTTTTAAAAGTCTTTCTGTCTCAGTGGAGATCACTACCAGTGACGTTTCTAATCAAATTCTTGAGTTTAGGGGTTTAAATCGAATTCCTCCATTTAGAAAATGATGCTAAACAATATTAAAGAATAACTGGACGACTGCACTTGACTTGCTACTGCTAATTCTATTATTCTTCAGCCGCGGTGTCACATTCTCTGGGCTCACCAGCGCCCTCTGCCTTGAGGTAGGTGCATTGCCTCACCTAGTGCATTTCTAAAGTGCATTTTTAGCAGATAAAAAGACTAAATGAGCCGCAAACTGACACCAATGTAATCAGACAGATGGTGAGAAATAAGAAAATTAGGTTATTTTAAAATATAGCATCGTTTATGATGATACAAAGACCGAATTAGTAAAGCGCATGCATCAGCTGCAGCTTCGGTCAGTATGTGGTCATATAGTAGGTCATATGGCGCTGGGGAGGCACGGGCTGCTGCACCTGCCGCTGTCTCACGTATTTGAAAAGGACTCTGGTAAACACGCTGAAGAAATGTTGAAAACCCACAAAGAAAAAGGTAATCATAGAAGAAGAGATGCCTAAAATTTATATTTGATTTTAATTTTTAATTCAAAAAAGCATATTTGTTTTACTTAATGTATGCTTTTTTTAAGCTATATTTTGCTGGTGAGGCACTGGTCACTGGTGTTCTCACTGGATTGTCTCCATCTGATTCTTGTTCTTACAGTTGGAAAAGGCTTGGTCTGAAATGTGGAAGCGGTGTAAATCTGGTGAATCTTGCTCCAGGCTTTTTCTTTCACTGCTCTATTCCGATTTATGAAAGAGCTGGTGTCAAATTATTCCAGCTGGGCACAAACTGCATTTATTTCTCCTTCATGATCAGTTTTTAAACAGTTCAGTGAATTAAAGAAGAATACGTCCCTAACAAATCCGAGTCCCTGATTAGTGCACGTGAAAGGTAAGTGCCTGTAGGATGTCCACACAAACTACTGATTGTCTAATCTACTCCTTTCTAACAGTCAGGCTGCATGCAAGGAGTGCACGTTTATCACGAGAACAGCATTAATGGGTTTATTACGCAGTCTGCAGGATTTATTGGGGGATTAAAGAAAATCTGTCTCACCTACTTCATCTTTTTGTATCCTTTCATGTTGTTGAAGTGTTCACTACGACCTGCAATCTGCAGCATGCTCATACAAAAAAATGTGCATGAATGAACATTTTCACTCAGTGACAGGGATGGGCAACTCCAAGCCTTAAGGGCCACATTCCTGCATGTTTTCCAACATATCATGCTCTGGCATGTTCTAATTGGCTGGACACACCTGAACCAGGTAATCAGTCATGAGTAGGGCTTGATCTGGAAATCATGCAGACACTGCGGCCCTCGAAGCCTGGATTTGCCCATCCCAGCTTTATGAGGTTACCGAGTGGTCTATGACATTGATATTTTGTGGGGGCCACCTGCCTTCCTCATAGAGGTTTGACCATTTTTCACCCGTAGACAACCTGTATCCACCTGTAGGAGCACTTGGGACTAACTCCCAAGAGAAATTCCCCTTTATTAAAAATTATTTGAAATCTGGCAGAAAAAAACACTTTCTCTGTGACAAAATGTCTTGTTAGTTTTTTTTTTAGGAGTCTAAATCCTACATGTGTTAAAATACATTTTATACAGAGGTATTAATCCAAAAAAGCCTATTTGCTCAGTATTGCTCCAAGTTTAAGACACCAATCTGAAACTGCAAAAAAAAAAATGAATACAATCTGACATGAGTAAACCAATTCATACACAATTTAAATAATTTCCAATCTGCTTGACACTGATCTGACAACTTAAAGCACAATAGAAAGCACATCCCTTTCCCTTATTTCCTAATGAGATCTGTCAAACACATCTGCCCACTTCCTGTTTATCTCCTACTTTATTGTTGCCATTTTTCTTGCTGCTTAAGAAAAGACCAGACTTTTTGTGGAGTGTGACATAAAACATGAGGAAAGAGCATAATTTGTGTTTTTCAGTCCTGCACTGGACTGGGTTATTTCAAGCTCTGCCTTTAACCTTTCCATGCAGGTGCTGAAATGACTGACCTTTCCACCGCACAGTTCCCCGCTGCCTTTGAGTGCTTCTGATAGTTACAGAGTGGAGCTCTCAGCATGGGCATATTGAAAATGCACTTTTATTGTGGACGAGTGTGCGCTTGTAGGTTTTCAGGTATTTGTGTGTTGATTCTGCTGTGGTTGCCGCGGAGGCCTCGTGGTGCAGGAAACTCGATTTGACACAACCATAGTGAAGATTACCTGTGTCCAGACAGTTATTGCCTTACAGACAATAAGAACCGCCATCACTCACTTTTAAAGGTCAACCTGCAGAAACAAGGGGGCTTCACCAGGCCGGAAATAACCTCACAAAAGACCCACAGGGGAGGCGGGGGGGGGGGGTAAAGGTGAGGTGAGACAGATATAGGAAAATGGTGGGTGGCTAACCCCGACACAGTAGGTGCCCATCAGCCGACTGACACTCGACTTTAGACCAAATCCTCTGGTTCAAGAGCATCATCGGGTCAGGTCAAAGCTTCGCTTTGTCCTCATCGTTCCTGAGGGGGCAGGTATGGGGAGGACATACCTGTCCCTTCATACATTTTTCAGTGGCTAAAAATACATTTTAAAAAATGAATAACTGGTTAAAGACAGAGTATGTGGTTAAAAATTAATAATCTCACCTTTGGTTTAAAGTAAAAAAGTTCCTTCGAAAAATTACTCAAACAGGATATAGTTGAAAGTCCTCATACTCTTTCTTACTACAAAAATGTGTCTATAAACACTAGACTGTGACATAATTCAACAGCCAAGAGCTGTTTTTCCCATAATAGAGCTAAAAACCAGACGTTGGTGCCAAAAGGGAGACTTTAATGCTTAGCAGCAGCTGATTTGACTGATGCTCCACCCGTCTGTGTTTCAAATATCTTATAAGCCCCTTTTAGAAAATTGTCTAAACTTAGTTAAGATGCATGGTTTTTGTTTGTTCAATGAAGTTTGGAGGTGCAGCTTCAGCTCAGTTATATTTATTATTAGCCTTTACTGATCTTTAGCTTTCATGTTTTAGTTTGTTAAACTCCTCTCTCTCTTTAGCTTGCCTGTGTTTTTAATTCAGCCTTTTTTTGTTACTTCAGTAGCTTCCACTCTTCTTCTTTTGTTTGTTTATATTCTTGTCTTAAACTTACCCTGCAGCATAATCTACTGGAATTGAATATTTTGTGGGGATACCTGTTATCTTACTTTTTGCAAAAGCCAGTTGTAACAGTTTCACTTTAACCCTTTTATATCGGAGCTTTAGCTGACAAAACAGCCTTGTGCAGTTGGGCAACACTTTATGCCTGTAATGTGTTGCATATTGTAAAATGTTGCATGACGCTGCAAAACTGGAAAAAACCCTCATCTCAGCATCAAAATCAGCTGATTCTTTTTGATTGCATACACGGTTGAGGGGTTACAGAAAGTAAAAAAAATCAATATTATTTTTGTGTTGCTAGTGAGATCTTCATTGTTAAAGGGTTAACTCTTTAGTACAGGAATATCATCAGAAAAACCCTTTGATTTTAGCTGTTCCTCAGTTCTTTAGGTCTATTTTTAGTACCAACCTGAGCTCAGTTAAATGATCTGGATTGAATCCGATTAGAATGAATTGGATTGTACCAACTGTTGGACTTGATGTCTTTCATTTGTGATGTGATATAAAACAACTTTGTTGTGAGTTAGTGCTTCATGAATAAACTAATCTGACTGATTGTACTTCCAACTATTGGTATTATTCAAAATTCCCAAATGGCTGTTGCCTGACAATGGCATTAGTGCCAACTGTCCTTACGGGTAGATATGGGCTGTCTGCAGGCAAAAAATTCGCAAACCTGTACAAGGCACAGAGGAAAAATCAAGTTGCAGACCACTTGGTGAACCTGCAAAGTGAAAATGTTCATGCAATTTTTTCTTCATGCATGCTGTGGGTGACAGGTCAACAGTTAAGCGTATGCAAGGGGGAAGTACTGTAGGTGTGACACAGGTGTGTCTGATGAATTTGTCATTTTGAACCCACCCCAAATCCTGCAGACTCTGAAGGAGGATGTGACTGCTGTTGCTGTGACACGTGCATGCTCCTTCCATGCTTTGTACAGGCTTGCCATTTCACAAAGGCAGTGTGAGGTATTACGGCAGTGTGATACAATGTGATCACCTGTTTGTCATAGGTACAATTTGCATCACTCCTAGGAATACTTTACGATACTCTTACTACAAGCACAACAAAAATTGTATGTTGTTTTTTCAACGAGTCTTAAGGGAACTGCAAGACACAGCGCTCCCCTTAAAATGTGGGCACTCCTCTCGATGATCCTCCCGGACAGCCCAAAAATCCACAGTACCTGCACGGGTCAACTCCCCGTATGTGAAAAAGCCTTAAACAAACCTTTTGGAAAGCTGTTTGATTGGTTGCCATTATACTTGCTTGAAAACTTGATCTTTTATTGACTTCAATGTAAGAGGAAGATCAATTCAACAATGTTTCTACAAGGCTAAATAACTGTGAGGCAATTTTAAAAAGCACATGAAAAAAGCACCAATCATCCTGTCATTAATTGAAATAAAGATAATTCAATGTTAAAGGCACAAGCCAAGTGAAAAAGTACACACTGACTGTATGAAGCAAAGCTGATTAACTGATTGATTGACAATAAATCTGAGAAAACCCTTTAAAGAGCCTTTGTTTTCAGTTGGCTCACTTTTTTCTCGAAACTGAAACGAGTATAAAGTTTCTGTTAAAACTCCTGATTAGGAAAACCTTCTGGGTGTAATACGTTTGTGTCACCCTGCTGCAAATTTGCTGCACCGAGCAATAAAAGTTCAAGCTCCAGTAGTTTAATCCTGACCACGGTTTTCATAACAAGAAGAGACCTGGAGCACAATTACAATACACAGTGGATGGAGAAAGTATTGGCTTGAAAATGGCCAGCATCCATCCTTAAACGTGAACACTGCAGGTCCACCAAGAACAGAACTTTTTGAAACGTCTGCTTGATTCTGTGCATGCAGATGTCTGATCCAAACACTGAAATACAGCGTTTGCTGCCCCTCCCACCCACAAACATTCACACAGCCACACAAAATCAATACGTCTTTCAGCAGACTGCTGCTGTGGCTTGAATGCGAATAAACAGTCATATATTTTAGTGGAGGATCGATCGGCGTAGACGGATGAATGGCGTACAAAGACCTGCGCTGAGTTCCCGTTTCTCAGCTCCCCTCTCCCTGCTGGTCCAGCTGCTCTTTTACTATGGAAGGATCAATGGATCTGATGGATGAGTGACATGTACCACACACTGGAGACACATGCTATCAAACAAAAACACTTCCTTTTCAGCTGCGATTCAATCCCTCTCTCCCAGTCATAACAGGTTTTCTCACACTGTTAAAACTCCTGATCTGCTTCATGCTCTCTGTCTGACCATTGGACTCCAACACTGACACACCTTCACTCAGGGGTCGAACAGCTGACATTTAAATGTGTGTTTTTGTGAAGTTTGCCGTGCGGTGTGCGACTCCTTGGACAATGGCTGCCCGACAGTAATTGATTCCACCTAGGCTGCTGGACGGTGACCCGATAAAGGCCTGAGGTTTCCAGCTGTAGACCCACAATCACTCACCTGCCTTCAAGAACGATATTTCTTTTGAACAAACTCCAAGAAGCAGACTTTTGATTAACTGAAAGATTTGTTCGAAACATGACCTAGCTGGAAAAAAAACTTAAGTTGTCAATAAAGTTTTTCATCATATGGCACATAATGTAAAAAACGATCTTGCTGTTTATGGGTCAAAGGTTTGTCTGTGTCGTTCTGTTGACCTTCCAGCTGATGTGTAAATGTAAATATGTACATATCTTTGAACTGGTGATTCTCTCAAAGTGGGATCTGATAATTTTAACGCCCCCCCCCAATCATCACGATAGGTTAAATACAGAATCAGTTCAGAGAGAAAGTTCACCTCTTCCTGCTTGTTTTTGTCCAAAAATGGAAACAAAAAGTTTCAAAGAAGCCTACGCAATGATATAGAACATTTGGACTATGTGACTGGAACTTCTTTTTCTGCTTATGAATACAGAACAGCCAATCAGATTTGAATATTCACCTGGACCATTTAAAGTGCAGAAACACAATTCAGAGTTCTGCTTATCTCACTGCTGATGTTTGTTTACACAAATTACATTTCTGGGATATCTGAGTTAACAACCTACATATTAAAACATCTCAGACAATAAGAATGAAGGAAAAATGTTCTCTCTGGCCTTTTTTTTTTGTTTTTTCAAAATCTGCATACCGGTAATGTCATATAAAATGTGCCTAGTAAAAGATTGTGATTAATCATGATTAATCGCAATCCAAAAGTGTGATTATTCTGATGAATTGTTTTTTTTATTGATTGACAGCACTAGTGGAAACACCCAAACTCAAAATATATTATGACAAAAAAAAAAAAAAAGTCCCATGATGGGTGGCTGATTAGAAAGCAGAAGAACCAAAACAGGTAATTCTTCGTATCATTGGTTTACAGTTAAACTCACACTTATCTCTTTAATGACTCGAACTTTAATTAATGGGCATTTGAAGAGCACAATAAACTACACATGAGCACCAGCACTCGTGGGTTTGGCTGCAGCATTTTGCAGGAAACCCTAATTAAACATTGCTGTTGAAAATTTTCCCAGAATTCTTCCCATGAAGTGAAGTTGGAAGTAAAAATCACAGAAAAGGATTTTTGGTTTCAAACAGATAAAAGAGGAGGCAGAAGTTCCAAGTAACTCACACTGTGTTGACTGATTTTTGACAAAATCTCCAATTAAACTTATTGATTTGACAAATACTCCTTTTTTATGAAGTTGTAAGATACACATACATCCAAAAAAAGTAAAGTTTTACTTCAGAAAACTAATAGATACAAATTAATTTTTGGACAAACTGCACTTCTAAATATGAAAAAATAAAAATCTGAATTGAGCTGATTGTTTTTGCCTGAGCCACGAGGAAAGACGAGCACTTTTTAAGTCAACATCACATGTGAATATTTTTATTTCCCCCACTGCAACAGCAGAGGGTTGAAAACACATACAATTATGAAGAGTCTAATTTTCCGCATCAGCTGAAATGAAAAACCATTTGAATGAAGTAACTCAAGGTGAACTCGAACCTTTCTCGTGCACACTGACACTTCTGGCTGGTTTCATTTTGTTCCAACCCCTGAACCCCCCCGCAAACACTGCTGCAGATTCAGACTTTTACCAGCTTTGCTCCTAGAAGTGTCTAAAGTCATAAAGCACATTTTTTCAAGAAAATAATCTGAAGTCAACTGGACTTTTACTTAACCCTTTAACACCTGAGCTTTAGCTCAAAGGGTTCCTTTGACTTCCAAAACTTTCAATGACGTGAATTATTTTTATTACCATAACTTCATTCCAGCAGATTCTAAAGTGGAAAAGAGCAGCATTGAGCTGAAATGTAACACAGCACAGTTGTAAAGTATTTAACTAAGTAAGCAACATTTATTTATATAGCATCTTTATCAGACAGCAGTCACAAAGGGTTTTACAGAATAAGAATAAAACAACAGATAAAAATATGTAAAAAAAATAGCATAAAATACAGCACATTTAAAAGTACATCAAATTATAAAATACAGTCAACCAGAAGCCCGCTCAGTGGGGCTGGGAAGCTTGATTAGAAAAGTGGGCTTTGATTAGTCCAGTGGCCAAGCAGAAAATTCAGATAAAAAAACACACAGTAATGATCACTTATGTGGACATCTTTTACTCAAACATTAGTAATATGCAGCCCCAATGAAAAGACAAAGTCTAATGTGTGGCCTTCAGTGTGAGTGGGATCTAACACATGCTGTTCAAGTTTCAAAGTTTAAGTTATTAATAAAAGATCCTTTGCTGGACGAATCATCAATTTGTAGGTTAAAATCCTCAAGGATTAAAACTTTTTCCAGTTTTATGATGGATGATAAAAAGTCATTAAAATCAGTTAAGAAAGCACCAGCAGGGCCAGGGGGTGGTAGATTAAAATGCAATAGAATATGTTAGAAGAACCAACCATGATCGTCGATGATTCAAAGGAGGAGAAGTGGAGACCAAGAGTCATAGTTTTTCTAACGTCCCAGCAGGGACCTGCTTTTCCAGTCTGTGGGGTTCCTGACATCACAGCATGATGGTGCGGGCCATCCCTGCGGCAATCTTACCCAAACAAGGAAAAGGGTTGAAAACCTCAGAAATGTTACAAGACATAACCTTGAACACAAATTTGAAAAAAGCAATGCAAATATTTGGTGGAGAGAAAAACAAATTGCTGAGTGTAACAACAGCACGTTCCACACATTTCCTCATATTTTTTTTTCCAGCCACCAGAACTAATGTGGCATCCCTTCAAATGGAGCTCAGCTCACTCCACGGGTGAGTTGATGAGTAAACCTTCTCAACGATAGGTGCACTGCTGTGCACAAGATTGAAAAGGATGGGGAAGACGGAGTCCTTGTTCAAACATGGAGACACAGAGAGCTGCACTTTGTTACACACACCACAGTCAACCTGTGGCTTTCACACTTCGCTTGTGTTTATAGCACATACCCCACAGTCAGCCAGAACCCGGTTAAGGGAAGTTTGGAGGAGAAAGGCAGCTCATAGGAGGTGATGGAGTGAAATGGCTGGTGGAGTTCTTTGCCTCTGCAGGTGTAATTGACTGTTTGCATGTGTTTATGTTTTGTGGACTGTAAAAGTTTGGTGCAGTTTTCTCTGCGTGAATGAAGTGTCTTGTTTGGAGTCAAGAAACTATTTTACTATTCAATGGGACATGGGTCACAAACAGATAATGATTTACAAATTATGCTAAAAGTCTTCTTATCAGCAATAAATTTATATGGTTTGAATGTTTTACCAGCTTAATAGTACTTACTTAGATTGAAAAAGAAGGGAAAAAAAGTTGTCATAAAGTTTAAAGTCCCACATTGATCATCATGATTTTTATCTATTTTGAAAGCGTCCCCAGCGGTCTATTAATTATGATTATGACATTTTTAGACAAAATTTTAAAACTGCATCATTTTCTAGGATATAGTTTCTGCTGAGCGGCAGGAGTTTATTCAAATTCATCTCTGAGTTGTGGACGGGACTGTTGGCATGGAGCAACCTCCACTAAGAGCTCTCTGTTTCCACTCTCTCCCGCTAGCTTACCCTCACAAACCCAAGCTAACATTACTGGTGCAACAAAAAAGGTGACCAATATCAGAGCTATCTAGCAGTACAGTTTTGAGCAAATTGTCAGCTCAGACGAAGAAAAGACAAATCCGAATGGGGCAGAGCATGAAGCTTGTAACCTGCCCAGCTGATTTTCTCCATTACAAATACAATATTTTCAAAGGGCATTCTTTTCATCTGCTCCTGATTCACAACGACTTGAATAAAGAAAAACTCAGGGATGCAATTTTAAGACAATTTTTTATAGATGTCCTCCATCATCCAAAAATGCAACAAGAGCATGTTAAAAACACAATTTTCATCAGAGTGGGCCTTTAGTACTTAGTCAGCTGCCCTTACCAGTGGATCCGGGCTGTCTGCAGGGGAAAATGGTTAAATCTGTGCGCGGCACACAGGTGACCTGCAGGAAATATCAAAGTTGTAGACTACTCAGTGAACTTCAAGGCTTAGCTTTGACCCTGGTAACAGTTAAGAATACCACCCAAACACAGCAAGCAAAATAGCCCAATAACAAAAGAGGAAAAAAATACATATATATATATATATATAGACTTTATGTCTGGAGAACTCACAAACAAGTCAAAACAACAGCAACTAATTTTGAACTTACTTAAAGAATAAAAAAACCCAGAATGCAGAAAAATATATACGAATTGCACAACTCGAATGTCGGGTGTCAGATCTTGAACAGTACACAGAGGGGTGAGTTTGGAGCTTGTTTTAATTACAGGAACACAAGATCACCCAAGCACACAAAACACTCCAACACAGGCAACTGAAAACCACAGGCTTATATAGACAAACACACAATCACTTAAACATGATGCAGCTGTGAACACCTCCAGCAGGAGACACAGGTGAGTGGGAGGAGAAAAGGAACACAGACCTGCACAGAACAAGCAGTGAAAGAAAAACCAAAACCACAACAAGATGAACGTGTCAGAAAGAGACAGACAGAGCAAAAACCTTTAAGGCGAAATTGTTCAATCGCTGTCAACATGATGTCCAGCAATGATTCCTACTTTATTAAATCCAATGTTTTATTTTTTTATTTTTGGAAAATTGACTCGCTTATTTCTGTGGCTAATACAGTGTTGGGGTCTCTTTTAAAAAGCTGACCTTTTAAGCAGCTTAACATTTTTAATTTCACATTCTTAAATGAAGATTCTTGTCTAGTCTATCTGTTTAAATTGAACAAACACAAAGTAAAATAATACTTTATTTTTTTAAGAACCACTGGAGACCAAGAGTCATAGTTAGGGTTGACCGATAGATTTGGTCGATGCATCATACCTAAACATGAAATGAGCAAATTTGTGAAGTTCTAAATTGTAAATAAATTATTTTTTTTATTCTTATTTTTGATTAGTTTTAAAATAACAAGTCTGCTCTGTTTGTTCACTTTTACTCATTAAGTTCTATCACCTTCCAACGCTACTGGCCTGCTGGTGGAGTTAGTATCAGCTCAGGTGTGAGATCTTAAAAAACTATATGATTCCAGTTTAATTACCTCAAAAAAATCTCACTTCTCTGTGATAGTTGCAGTACCAACACAGCTGGGCCCTGGTAGGTGGAGGAGCACAAATAACACAAACAATCGTTTTTCACGTGTCCACTCCCAGATATATTCAAATATATTCATTGATACATTTGTCAAATGTCAGATGAGTTCATCTGCAGGATGGAAGTAGAGTGTGACACATGTGGTGAAGAACAAGAACAATGGGAAACTGGAAAAAAAATATATATATATGATCAAGGATTGTTTTTTAAGGAGAAAGTGAAGGAGAGGAGCTGTGGCCTGTCAGCCAATCACCAAAAAGAGTGAAGTCTAGCTAATTATTGCAAAATAATCAGGAATTATCACTTTTTAACTTTTTATTTTGACAGTGAGTTTTTAAGCTAATTAAAAAGTTGTTTGCATTAGACATTTAACCTTTTCATAAAAACAAGGAGAAGCGGCTGAATTTTCTTTGATCTTTTTTGCATTTTATTTTGAGTACAAGCTAAAGAATAAGGTGTTTTACAGTGCTCATTCATGTGAACCAAGAAAGATCTCTGAACCACAGCCTCATTATCTAACAAGAGGATTATTTGGTCCGACTTGTTTTCTAATGACGTTATTTTTGATGCAGACTCACTATGTTTCTCAGTCTGCTCATCGCTTCACGTTATGATTCCCTGCAGTGACTTTTTATTCAATGCTTTATAGATTCAACAACAAACATTCACAATAAAAAAAAAGTACAAAATAAATTCTAATTTCAATTTAAATGATTTGAATTTAATCCATTTAGATTAAAACATTTGGATGCTACTGCTCAGCTGGACCTCAATGTAGAGGGAAATTTACTGTTAAGCTGCTTTATAGTGTGAAAGTTCTGTGTACCATCTCAGAAAAGAGTAACTTGAATAGTTCTTTAAGAATTAATATACAGATATGGGTCTACATTTCAAATTTACTTTTTTTCTGTTTATATAAAAAGATTATCTAAAACTTTTTTTGCTCTTCAGGGAAATCTGGGCACAAGAAAATTAAAATGTATGTTTTCATAAGCGTATGTCTAAATAAACACAATAAAGTTACTAAGTGTCCATTAGTTTAACATGAAGCTCTTTTTTTCAATTACAGTGGTCCCTCGCTATAATGCAGTTTTTTTTACAGTGCAAATTGTACTGTGTCCTGATTGGCTGTTGAACATCATCAATCAATTTCCTGTAGAGAATGCATTCGGTCTGCGACAGACTGGCGACCAGTCCAGGGGTGTGCCCTGCCTTCGCCCATGAGTAGCCGGGTTAGGCTCCGGCGACCCCGTGACCCCGAAAGGGATAAAGCGGATTGGAAAATGAATGAATGAATGAATGAATGAATGAATGCATTCGGTTTGACAAATCTACATAAATCTTTAATCACAAGCAAATATTTGCTATAATTCGATAAAACTGGACGTCTTTTTCTGTGAACTTTGAGAGTTTCAACAAAAGAGAAAAGTGGGAAAATGCTTATGTATCTCTGAGAAAAGTGTTTGAAATGGGAAGTGAGAGGTTATACTGCCTATTATAAAAATAAAAACATTACTACTTTACTAATTTAGTCTATTGAAGGTTAAATTAACTCCAACAATAAACGATGGATGTATTTGCTATTTTGGATAAATGGATAGGGCTTCTTAGTGGTATAGAGGTTTGCGCCTTGCCTCAGACAAGGCTCTGATTCCAATATCAGCTGTTAATTTTCATGTTCTGTGTATGCGCACCAAGGCTTTAGCTCCAATGTTGACCTTTTTTAATCAACATAATTCTTCAATCGTTTATGCAATTAATGTGATTCCAGTGTATTCCAAAGCTGATAAAATAGCCTTATGACAATGTGCAACACTTCAAAGTATTGAAGTGTTTATGCAATCTTTGTAAATCTGTCAGGAACTGGTGGTGGAGGCCTCAATACGCAGGAAACCAGGCTTGATAACGGAAACGGAAACATTTAATAAATAACCAGAACACGACAAAACCCATGGAAAATGCAAAATGGTGACAAAGTGGAACAGATTATCTGATGAGGATGACCTGAAAACCAGTCATTTCAACAAAATGAGGGGGCATTTACCTAAAATAAAGACAGCTGTGAATCATGATGAATCTGGAACTTGTGTGACTGACAAAGGGCAACTCAGAACATAACCAAGAACAATTGAAAAACCAAACTAAACCACTGAACCCTTACAAAATCAATTCTGTTAAAAAAAAGCTACTTGGCATCGTTATGCAACACTTTGCATTAGTGATGTGTAGCACATCGGTCCAAACTGTGTGTTATTTAGATGTTGCCAGAAACATCTCCAGTGTTGAAGGGTTGCATGCACACACATTCACACACTGATGGCGGCTCAGCAGCTGAACACTGGTGCCAGCCTAAAACCACCAGAAACTATTTGGGGTTCAGTGTTATGCCCAAAAAATCAAACTTTTGATTCTCCTATAGAGGTTGACCACTCTACCTCAGTCCAAAACTAAAACCAGTGTGATGGACTTCTCCCAGATGAGAGAACGAGTCCAAACATTGACTAGGTCCTGCTCCAGGAGAAACAGAAGTCAGTTCTTGGTCCAATTTTCTACCCAATGAGCCTTGTCATTTACTGAGTTTAAACAATGTATGAAAACAAACTGCAAATATACCTGATCTTAGTAAAATGTTTTGACCCTTTATGAACAAGCAAATCTGAAAACACAACTGTTGTGCAAAATGGTGATAAAATCACATCAAAATGTGGACATGGTCGGCTTCACGTCATGTGCTGTTCTTACTGTTGAAAGGCCAAGAATATCCCAGCTGCATGTTAAACAGTACTTTCTAGATTGGTAGGGAAATGTTACAGTGAGGATCATTATTGGAAATGTATCCAGCCTTCTTGGCATTGTTATGAGAAATGTTATGTAAGCCACCAATAAAACAACTGAATGTATAATATCAAGGATGTTGTTTTTCTCATCATTACCAGTGTAGGCAGGCGACACAATCAGGAATAAACCAGGTGACTCTGTCAAACACATCATTATTCTTAATTGGAGATTTCAGAGAAACAATGCTTTTGCTTGTCTTCTTTCAGGCTCTAACAAAGTCCGCTGTTCCGTCACATGAAGCTCCCCAAAGCTCCCTCTGTAGATTTGTTGGTTGGGGCTGAGGTTGGGTCGGACAGACTGGACTGAGTGTTTGCAGAAATGAGCCAATTTAGCTGCATTTCAGGGAAACCAGCCGACACCAAACCAGAGTCCAGCGGGATTTTTTAACAAATTAGGTTGGCAGCCATGTGAAACAGTAAAATGTTATCCATCAATGTCACTACATTCCAACATATTGAAAACAATATGATGTTCTACAGTGACCTAATGCATTTTTATTTTCTGTCCGAGAGCATCATCTGACAGAAAGAAGCTAAACAAGAACGACTATCAAAATCAAAGTAAGGGAAAAACATTAGGCAAGAGCAAAGTAAAAATACACAAAAACCACACAAACACACACACACCAGTTGTGCCAATCCCATGCCAGTAAACTGCTCTGTGCTGGAGAGCTTAGGGAGGCATCAGAGAGCCTGGGCAGCCTCCTGCTTTGAGCAGCAGATCCCAAGCCGACTGAGCGAGGATGTTTAGAGCAGTCGGCTGGATCAGCTGCTAATACGGGGCCTGGGAGCAGGGAATTACTGAGTAAGCACTGAACCCTGCTCTGCTGCGAGCACCAAGACTCCACACAAAGTGGGGCATGAATGGACCCAACAAAAACAAAGTACAAACTCCGGAACCAAGGCCTGGAAAAAAACAAAAAAACAAAACAAAACAAGAAGGTGCAGAAGGAATGACCCCAGGAAGAAGGTTTGGTGGATTCAAACTGTTTATTGGTGCGTTTACGATCATCATAAAAAAGTGGACAAGTAAACGGTTGATGACTTTAAAGAATTAGGTTTTATTGTACAATTCTAGCCAATCATTTCCCCTTTCCAGCGATGGTGGATTGGGTCATATAAGAATGGGTGGAACTGTGAAGGTAGGCGGAACAGTCAAAACGCAGAAGGCGAAGCGAGTGTTTAAGGGGTGTATTTAGACTGAATACATTTGGTCCGCTTAAAGTGAACCAGAGTTTGCTTCCCCCGATAATCTGGAACAAATGTTCAGTCTGAATATGTGCTAGCAAACCCTGGTCCAGGACCAGGGACCGCACTCTGACACAGACCAAACGCAATCTTTAGAACTCAGTCCGAAACAAATTTGTGGGCTCGGGTCAAACCAAATGATTTTGCCAGTATGAACACAAACCAAACGCAATCTTTGGACTCGATCAGAAACAAATTAAGTGGACTCGGTCCGAACCACCAGACAGACTTTCCCTGTCTAAATATACCCTGAAAATTAATTTTGTTGCAAAAATAGAGCATAAAAGTTCTCCTGGATGTAGAAAATTAGAAAATCTGACATTGAAGTTATGCTATACTGACATTTATTATTTGAAAAGAATTAGAATATTATTTTCATCAGCAGATGAATCAGACCTACCTGTAGATGCATGAAAGCAACAACTGCACCAATTTAAAGAATACGAATGTTATGATGAACCATTTTGTTGGTAAAATGACTCATAAAAACTGAGGAAATGTGTTACAGCACAGATATTCAGGACAGAAACCGATAAAAACAGTCCCTGCTCTTCCTACAACAGGAAGAATAGAGATCTAATGGCAGAAGTCATGGGGGATTGACCATACACTTTTAAAAAGTAAACAACACTTGTGGTCATGTGATTTGTCTCCGTATTGGCTGGATGTGGCAAGAAAGAACGCTTCCCTTTCTGACAATAGACAAACTGGGCGGACAAGCACACCTGTCAGTTATGGAAATTGCCCAATAAAATAGTTCCAGGGCAGATTTGATTATTACCATGTGAGAGGAACTTTGATTCTAAATATAAGAATAAAGTTAAAATAATCAAAATAACTAAGGAGCTCCAGCACAGTTGGCGTGGATATAGAATCTGGTGACAGGAGGGAAATACAGTGTATGAACCAGGCAGTAAGTTTGTGTATCATAGTTTGTAAATCAGGGTGACGAGGACTGATTTAATTTTGTGAGTAGTTACCTTTTGATTACCTGGTCAACTAATGTGGCTTCAGTTAGTTTTGCTTTTAAAGCAACTTTATTGAAGAAGTGTTGCTCCTTGCATTGTTTTACTTTATCAGCTGCTAGTATTTATTTAAAAAAAAAACTGGTTGTCATCGGGATAAAGAGTTGACACTTTAGTTTGAACTTTTTAATGTTTCGGGCTGACTAAAGTGAAGTTTTGTTGATTTATATTCTTGTTGTCTGTCAAAAAAACATTTTTTTGGGTAAAAAAAAAAAAAAGCCTAAAACAAAGAGCTTCCTTTGCCAACTGAAAAATGCTTTAAACTAATGAAACAGAAAGTGATCTTCAATTGGGTCAGTCCTAATTCACACTGTTGTAAATTGGCCAAAATTTTCAACCAAATCAAACTAGTTAAAATCTAGTTTCACAATCTTTTTCTACTATAAACTGACAACTTTATAGCATGAAAACATTTTTGACTTAGTCATTTTATTTCATTTTTTTTTTGGTCTCCAAAGCACCAACAGCAACATGGTTGTTAACTGACTGGCCTTACCGTAAAAAAAATATTTAGCCTCGTTTGTCCCACCAATGAAAAGTCCAGTCACAACTCAAAGCCGTAGACCGCTCAGTGAACCTGTGGAGAGAAAGTGTTCATGGACATTTTTTTTCTATGGGCATGCTGCGGGCGACAGGTCGCAGTAAACAATTATATAACAAAGTAAGAGTGGTATGGTAAGGGTGACTTAGGTGAGATGCAGGTGTGTCGTACAGATTTTTCATTTTGTTGACTTCTTGCTTCTAGCCGGACTTTCAGAAATTAGGAAATTAGACAGCGTAGTTAGTGTGGGCATCCTGCAGGCATCTACGAGCACCGGATGCACACATTTGCGCAAGGTCAGTAAGAAGCCAGTACTCGCACCTTGCTACTAACTAGTGTGACGTAAGGACACCGTATGACGGCAACAGCTGTACATTACAAGTGGCACTACAAAAGCTTTGTGATACCTGATAATTGTATGTTCCAATTTTAACTACGTACATTAAGGTGGTCCTTTTCTGCAGAGTCGCAGTAATTCATTAGAAATTCGCCTCCGAGTTGTGGGCAGGACCGGAATCTAAACCTGTGCTTATTTCCCAACATCCCTTTGTTTCACTGGCTTACAGCCCCTCACAACCCCAACCTAACATAACTGTGCAACAAAAATGGTGAGCAATATCAGAACGTTCCAGTTGTAAAACTTTAAACCAGATGACAGAAGAGGATGAGGAAGACCAGCACGCAGATGGATCTAGTCATCTTCAAGTGGATGCATCAGAGTGGAGTAGAGCAGGGAGCTTGTTTCCCACTGATTGTAGTTTGTACATAACAGCTACAAACTATTTCAAACTGCATGTTTTCTTCTGCTCCTGAATCACCTCGATTTGAATTAAGAAATATTCAGAAATGCAAATGTAAGATTAATTTTCTTTATATATGTTCTCCATCATAAGAAAAATACGAGCAAAACATGTTAAAACACCAAAAATATCATTTTCATTGGAGTGGGTCTTTAATAAAGGCTGACAAAAGGAAAGACTATTGCTAATGTGATATTTTAAGCTAGCCTTCAAACAATTTGGCTCCAAACTGCTAGCTTGTGTTTGTAAAAACAAATACTTTCATTTATACAAGACAGCGGCTTCATTTATCATATTTTTAACAGTTAAACAATACATTTGCTATCATCATCTCCCATCTGCGCTCTACCAGATCCACAATTCTGAAAAATTCCCATTGTACAGAAAGGTGATCTTCAGTTAGACGCTCGCTGACTTCATTACAAGATCACGAAAGAGAGCTCATGTGCGCGCGCTTTTTGATTGTCTTTTTCCGAGGTTTCCATCCTCAAAGGAGGCGGTGGATCAATACCATATTTAACATACTCCCTTCACTTTTTAAAGCCTGCGGCGATCCGGCCCCCCCACCATCCACCCCAAACCCACCTGCTGGCACATATTGAAAGCCCTCCGTCACATGACTGCCTTACACAACCCTCACGGGAGGTCTTCTCCTCATGAGGCCACCACCCACTTCCTTCTCTGCTGCTGGTTACTGAGGTGAACCATTGCCACGGGCAACCGGGAGAAGGGAGGTGAGTTGGAGAGAAGATGTGAATAGATGTGAAAAGAGGGCATGAAATCGATGAGGCCGTGCAGCAGCTTCGCAGCTCCCGTGCCCACACACTGATGGAGATGCAGAACACACTCGAGCTCTCACACACAAGCAGAGTAAAGCAGAGAACAAGGTGACCTGGCATTTACCACTGCCAACCATCTCGTCCACATTACAGGATTGATACGTGCGTTCCTCCCTCACAAGTTAAATGTTTCCTCTATTTTTAGACGCCACAAATTAATCTCCTCCACCTCCACTGACATGAATATTAGTTTTAACTTTAACTCTCTTATAATTAAAGCAAAGCAGCAGCGTCTCATGCAGGAAATTCGAATTGTGTTGGGTTTTCTTTGAAATGTCACATTCCTAAAAACAGGTTTAAGAAGCAAAAAGACGTGTGTGCTATTTAACTGGCAGAGAAATCAACGCGGCGGTGAGCAAACTGTGCTCGTCAGCCTCACAGCCCGCCGTATATTTATAAAGACGGCTCTGAAGCAACCGCTAATACCCCATGGAATTGAAATGTCTCTGAGTTAATCACTCAACAGGTTTCTTAAGGGATCATTTCATCAAAAGTTTCATTCATCATTCTCTTCCTGAAGGAGGTTCATGTTTCATTAAGCAGCTACATTCACTTCTTCGAGAATATTTTTGAAAATAATAATTGAACTGCTAATTTAAGAAAAAAAAATAGTTAACCAAGCAAACAAGCAACATTACAGAGAAACAAATAATATATTGTTCCATTTTTAAACTACACTTAAATATTTTTGTCAAATCGAAGCAATCTTGACTAAAATAATTGATTATTTTTTAGGTACTTCTTTCATAATTCTCTGAAATAAAAATACAAACTGAAGTATCTATGATCTGTAAAATAAGTCTTTTTTAAATTGTGAACCTAAATATGCAAGGAAATGATAAATATATTATATTTTTGCAGTTTCTAGTTAGTAATGCACAAATACTAACGTCAGTTGATTGAAATATAAAGTGGAGCTGTAAAAATAAATTTTGCACAAAACTTTACTCTAAAATAGACAGTAATGTCATGATGATGATAGAAGAAGTTTGGTAAAGGTCATGTAAACTAATATTCAACACACCACTATGCTTGTTTTAAAGTTCGGCAGCTTCCTTTTGGAGTGAAAATTGATCCGTTTTTGAACCACAGCTTCACTACTATTTTGGCAGTCATTAGGATATTAACCAGTGAACAACAAAGGTCTTACCTTCAGTGCTCACAATATTTTGACTATCGTAACTCCTCAACTGTTTACGCAATCAAATCTGATTCGGAATTCTGATTCAGATTCAGAAGCAAAGAAAAGCATCTTCGTGCTGATATGCAGCACTTTAATGTAGTGAATTGTTAAGGCATTCAATGTAAATCAGAATCAGCAGCTTTGCACCATAATTAACGTAATGGGTAGCGTATCCGTCCAAAGCCGATATGAAAAGTTGTTTTCTCTGTGTCAGAATCAGCAGATTCACATTGATCGTGTAAATGGTTGAAGATTTACAGTGTGTCAAAGAACGTGTGTTATTTAGATGTCACCAGCAACCGCTCTGGTGTTAAAGGATAAAAAAATGTTAGTAGCTGGTACGTCTCAAAGATGGTACCTTTTAGAAAATCCTCTTTGTCCGTGCTACAAATGTTATAGTACTCTTATTTCTGTCTTGGACTATGCAGTATATTGTCCAGTCTTGTTCTGAATACAGTAACTGAATGTGGCTGTGGATCACAAATGTATATGTTTAAAAAAAAGCATCTATTATAATATAGCTAACATGTTAACTACTTAGCATCTGTGACAATAGAGCAAAAGATGACTTTGGTTTACAATGGATTTATTGCTTTAAAATCCTGTTGAAAAAAGTTTCAATGTGATTTCTTTTGTCAAACACAGAATGAGCTCAGGTAGTTTGTGCAAAGTGCAGTGCTTTAGCATGTTATGTCAGCTCCAGCTAGAGCAACAAACTTTCTGAATATATTATAATGATAGAAGGACTGTAAACCATTTATGAAATGCTTTTGTTCTACATGAAAACTTGGATGTGTCACCAGCTGCAGTTGCAGCTCTCTAAACTATAGCCAGAACAATGGCGGCATTGTTCACGGCAGCGAGTGCAGTGTCCACTCGGTGGGCGGGGTCAGCTCTCCAACGGCGCGGTTTCAATTCAAGCCTTTGCTGTGCGGAAGGAAGAGAAGCACTGTCGCACAAGAGCCTGCATTACGGTTCCGCCACAAGAGCCTTGCTCCATTATGGTTCTCACATAAGGGCCTTCATTTGGGCTGTTAGTCATTGTAATGAGCAGCGCTCTGCAGCTCTGCACAGCCTCTGACTCGGTCTGAGCCGAGGCCTCGCATAACAGCTCCCACGCGACTCCAGGCAGCCTCTAATGCAGAAGAGCGCTCAATGAGGATTGTGATTTTTTATTTCTGTAATTGTGAAGCTTCAGAGGGCTCTTAGGCAGAGATTTAATGGCGTTTAATGGAATCTCACCGCAGAATAAGAGGGAAAAGAGAAAGAACACTGGCCGGTGTTTCTACACACAGTTAGCCTTATTTTAGTAGGTGACATGCGCTTATTCATCAGCAACAGAGTTTCATCATTCAAAAATGTCTTTATTTCTGCATGATTGTTTTTTTCTAAATTAATTAGTCCATATTTGCTTGTATTTTTTTTATTTCTCCAGTGTGACACTAATTTAAGTTTAAAAAAGTGTTTTAAGATTCACTGTCACAGAAAAATAAAAAATAAAAATTGGATGTACATTTATTTGCATAATCACTTTTTTTTTCTTTGACCAGGAAAACTCTCCGCCTCTTAAAACCTCCCACTCACATCTTAAAAAGCGTCCCTGCAGAGCAGTTAAAAATGACAAGTTGCACGAGTGTCAGCGGCCACAGTTAAATGCCAGCCTGCTTTTCTGTAAGGCGGGAGAGCCTGCACGGGTCTGATCAGCAGCAGGTCTTTAACCCTTCCAGAGAACAGGAGCATCATCCAAACGTAGAACCAGAACATTATAAGCATTTCACTCCCATTTAAGTCTTAGAATGAATGTCCAGAGTATCAGGATGCTCAAGGTATATTTTATTTTTAGAAAACGTCATTTGGAAAAGTTGAAAGATCAATCATCTTTTGATTTATTTTCAAAGTGTTCTCAATAGTCTTTTAGTTATAATTATGTCGTTTTTAGCCAAAACACGAAAAAAAAAAACAGTATTATATTCTAGGACATAGTTTCTGCAGAGTGGCAGTTTATCAGAAATTTACCTCTAAGATGTGAGCGGGACCATCAGCGCAGAGAAATCTCGCCCCCTTTTCCCGTCCCTATTGATTGTGGCCTGCCAAGCGCATTTTATACGTATAGATACAATCTTTTTCCAACTACATTTTTTTGTGAATAAATAAATACAATGTGAATAAATACATAATAATAGAAATGCAATTAATAACATATTTAAATATATATCCTCCAATATCAGAAAAATGTCACGAGAACATGTTAAAAGCACAACTTTCATTGGAGTGGGACTTTAAGATCAATTTTGCTACTAAAATACAAATACTTAAGCAAAATAACTTGTATTTTTTTCTAATAATTTCTAATAATCTCCAAAGCTAACCTAAATTAATATCAGAGTCAAAAAACTAGTTTTACTCAAATTCAAATTCCTATCTAGGTTTGTTTTTGCTTGTTTCTTGAAAAGCTTTAATGTAAAAATAAACTTTTCCCAACATTTCTTTGTCTAAAATAGGGGTCTGCTACCTTAAACATTTAAAGAGTCATTTGGTCCAATTTTTTACAGACAAAAACCCAGTGAGAGCTGCAACATCTTAATTCATCAGTAATAAATAATAATGTACTGTTTTGGGGGGCATTCATTTAAATAAAAAAGTAGCTTTTAAATTGTTACTATTATATATCTTTCAGTAATTAAATATGTTTAATTGCCTTTTCTTTTGACAGCAAGTACACCCTGTGTCAATTAAGATCCTCTTACTGAACTAAATGAATTTTAAAACTTTGGTGCACCTTCATCTCTTGTCTTCTTTTACTATCAATTTGTAAACATGATAATTGGTGCAGAATCTAATTTTTAAAAAAGACGAACATAGCATAAAAATATATATAAATAACAAACAATAAACCCCTCTAAAGTAATTTTAAACAGTTTTCCATTATTCTTCTCAGTTATGTGTCACTTTAAATAAAAGCATAAGCAAAACTGACTCACCTAAATTAACTAAAACTACAAACTCATAATTGATTCAAATCATAAGCATTCTTTCTTCAAAGCCAAAGAGGCACAATGTAGTGAGAAAAGACCCATGAAGCTCTGGAGCATCATGTTGCAGACCCTGGTCTAAAATGTGTAGAATATTAGAATGCAATTATTATTTGTGACACTAGACCAACAATAACAACAGAACACCTAATAGAATCCCAATAACCCAACAGCTAAAATGTTACTGAGATACTATGACGTTTCAGAAAAATATGTCTTGTTCAAAGTACATTTTCATGTGTAAAACATTTTTTGGCTGTCTTTATATTTCATATACATTTTTATTTTGAGGTAAACAAAAGAGGCGAGAAGAAAAAAGAGAAGAACGGTACGAGTAAAAAAAGTTAATTTTCAAAACATATTTATTTGTTTGTCACATAAGCAGAAGTATAGAAAATAGACATAGAGGATAAAAAAGAGGCATGTATAACACAAATATAAACGGATGGAGAAAAATGTAAAAAGAAAACGTCAAAGAAATACAAAAAAAAAATAAAAGAAGAAAATCATAACATCTATACATTTAAAAATAGACAATTATACTTTATTTATGTGCATTTATTTAATCTAATTGCAGGACATTTTATATTTTATGTGAAACACAGAAAAACAGCATCCAACAGCAGGATCTTAAAAACACAACTATTTTTACTCCAAAGACTTGCAGTCTTTTTTAAACACAAAGAGACACAAAGAAATCTAAAAGAGGCAAGTTTTCTCAGCATGCCTGGGAAGCATGCGGAGTGTCAGAGGGAAAAGCGTGGAGGGGTACGTACTTTGTGCAGAGGAAGAAGACATCAAGAGAAACCAAAGGTTGACACACTGACAGCTGTCTTTGATTCACCTGTGAGCCCACGTGAACACACACACACCTGGAATGAAGCCGGCGTCACACAGCAGGGATGACAGCACTGAGCCGCCGCAAATTTACATTAATATGACTTCTTGTTTTTTCCATCACTTAGACAAGAGATATTTTGAAGCATTTATTAAATTATTAATCTATTTATTTATTCATTTCGACAGTCAGTCATGTTTTTTCACGGCTCAGAAGCTCAGTGTAATTTCATTGAGCTACCAGATGGTTGAGGGTTTAATTAACAACTTCAAAAGCAATAACTGGAGAGCTAGCCAAGTACACAGACGCACACGCTCACATTATTAGATGGCTTTGCAAAAGTCCTGTGCAAGCACTAATAAATGTCCCCACACTCATTAATTCACAGTGTGAAGAATTCAAATATTAACAAAAATAATCTGGCTATTGTGCTGCATGTGTACTGCTTCTCCTTCTGAGGCGTTCCCACACAAAAAAACTGAGGTGAATGGGAGGCACAGTAAATGGGCTCCAAAGTCCCCCAAAAACAAGTCAAACCTGACTGGTTCCACCAAAATGAGATTACATTAACTGATGAATAAACCTCTGGAGTTCTGCCGTATTTACACTAGCCGGGTTTGATTCAGTTTTAACTCCGAACCAAGTTTGCCGATGTAGACACGCTCATGCCAATTCTGGTCTGGATCAAACAACCAGATAAAGATCTTTTTAAAGAGCCGGGCCGAATTTCTACCCTACCCCTCTATTGCTCCAACTATAGCAGCATTTGAAGTTGTAGTGGTGTTCGAAAGTCTTTTTTCTTTAAGAATGAGCCAGAGAGATTTAGTGCTGGCTATCCCTCTGCCGGTAGGGTCATTCACATTGCACTTGTGGCACAGAAGAGAAACTAAATACTTCACATGGGTGTGCTCTGAAGTACAGAAGTTTACATTGAAATGTAATTACTTTTTGTTTTTGCATGACTTTTTAAAGTTATAAACCGATGTTATGTATTTTCCGAGTGCTGGCGGAAATGACTGGCAACTATTGATGATGTCATCAAGCAGTAGTAACATCTGGATTTGAAAACTATTTTTTCCACATCTGTCCGCTGGGAGGGCTAAATGTAAGGATAGGGAGAATATGTAGGGGTAGGGAGGGATTTCAGATTTGGCCTTGGTGTTATTCCACCTTCAAACAGATTGTCACTTACTGTGTGAATATGAACACAATTCAATCAAACTCCAAATGTCATCAGCCTTTGCCGGAAAAAAAATGTAGCCAATGGGTTATGGGAAGTAACCAGTTCAGTCATTATATCTCCAGCATTGTTTCTGCTAGTATGCTGTGACTGGCCTCATTCCACCAATCATCTTGTAGCTTTGCTTTACCATTGCTAAATAGCAGGCAAGACCTGTGAAAATTTAAGTATCCTAGGTCTGGTGACATGATACAGTCACATGGTTGATATTTTTTTTCTGTCATCACATGGGTGTTTTCCACTGTGATGCATTCGGTTGTTTTTATGTTTTAAAAAAAATGAATCTACCATGTCTCAATCCAAAGGGTGTTTTCCAAAATTCATTCTCAATGTATCTCATTTAATGATATAGGTTGATTCCATTTGATTAATAACTTGCCTCAGACAGATCAGTCTGGTTGGATCATAGAAAGAGAAATCTTTAGTAAATACCTTGTGCAAGAGTCAGTTAAGATTTGCAGTTAGCTCCTTGTTTTGCGTTAGCCTCTACCTCTAATCCATCATGATGCCTGTCTGTGTGTGTGGCGGTTGATCGTGTTCCCGTTGTTTTTAATTATGAATTGACAGAGTTAGCACACGGCATGGTTCTTTTGTGGTTTATTACTTTTTTCCCCAAAGTCTGTTTTTTATGAGGTTTTCCTCACTGAGACAGAGGGTCTAAGGGCAGGGATGCCAGTTTTACTTAGTCTGTTTAGCTCTTTTGTATAAATGCCGGTGTGAAGCCCATTGAGACAACTGTATTGTGATATTGGGTTATATAAATAAGACTGAATTGAAAATTGAATGATCATAGTCTATGCCGTATAACAGAAGTCAAAATTAGTCCAAATGTGCACTTTGTGAATCCCATGTTCTTCCATGTTCAGAGCGGTGTCCACTTTGTGATTCATAACAAAAATCACAAGGCTAATGAGTGAAGCTGTACCGAGAGATGATTCGGGTGAGATCTTGTTGCTTTGGTGCAGACCTCAAACAGGCTCAGTGTGGTATGCTGCCCCCTAGTGGTTGGAGATTTAAGTGGAACACGAATATAAGAACTAAATGCATGCTTATGAATAACTAATTGACAATTGTTTAAGGAGTATTTAAAATTGAGACCAGTATTGCCAAAAAATATCCAGATATATTTAATAGAATCATTTTTTTTCAACTCTCCTGATTACTTTCTTACTTAGCCAGACGTACAGTTGTCGTTCTAATGACTGTCAGCTAGGTTTCCTTATTTAAAAAAATCTTTCTCTTTATTTCTCCATTGTTTAAATGACTTCAATTAGAGGTCATCCATTAATGTATTCATTATCACAGTTACTTTTACACATTTCCACTGGGGGCCATTGCTCCAATAATATTGAGCCACACAAGTGGACCTGAAAACCTTTGCTCCACAAAGCTCCTCATGTGGACGTAGACTCAGAGGGGTTTATTTTAGGTGGAAAATGGTAAGGTAAGCTATTTCTCTTTGTTGTGAGTGAAGGGATTATTCATCAACGCGATGGTGCATGCTCCAATATCTAACAAAGGTCTTTGTTTTGTTTTGTTTGGCAGCAAAAGATTAATAGAAAGACTGAAGTGACATTTCCAGCAGAAAGGACATTGATCTGCAGGCCTTCTGAAGATCCTCATTGTCCCAGTTGCCCTGAAAACAAAGAACAACACTGGGGAAAAGTGCATACTATCCACACACAATGATCTAATCCAAAGGTTGTGTATTTTTTTATTTACTACAAAGAAATATTGGAGCGTATTAAGCACTTTATGTAAAAAAAAAAAAAAAACTGGCACATGATGATAGAATTCTTGAAACAATCCTTTCGTTTTCCTTTTATTGTTACATTAATTGATTTTTATTCAATCTTATTTTCATGTATGTGGCTCAAAGACTTCTTTAATGTTTGGCCAAATGTATGACAAATGTTAGGACCTTTTACTTATTGACTTTCTCAGATATTGATAGTTTTTCTAGTTGTATTTGTTGATTTTTTTTTATTTGTGCTCTTGACAAAAGTTGGATTCTGTTTCATCTGCCACACATCTGCCACATTATGAGTCTTCAAAAATAATCTTTAGGCTTTTAAATAAGGTGGGCTAACAATCCTCCAAAGCAAACTCAATATGAAGTCAGAAAAATAAATTAAGAGAATGATGAAAAAAAAAAGCTACTCTTTGGTACCTCAATGAATCATGGTCAGATCAAAATTATCAGGTCAATCATTGAAAAATGAATAAAACTTGGTACAGCGGAGAACCTTCAGTGACCACGCAAAAAAACCCAATGAGGAATCACAATGGAGGAAGAGCATATACAGGCCTCTACAGAACTATAGCCTGAACTAATGACATGTTGGTAAAAAAAAGTCTAAAAATGTGAAAAAGAAAATGATCAACAAAATGTAGAAAAAAGCTTAGTGGAACATAAACATCTTCCCATTCTTAAGAACTGTCTATTGAATTAAACTGAGCTTAACACTTATTTTTGTAACAGTTTTCTTAAAATTTTTCAACTGCTTCTTTCTTCTTACTGAGCTGCACATGTTGGCAACAAAAAGCATTTTTCTAAATGTTTACACCCCTTTTTAGGTGCAGTTATTTATTTCTTTTAAAGAATCAAAATTTTCCAAAATAGTTTTAAACCTGTCTTTAAGGTATTCAGTTTCTTGATCTGGATTTAGCTCAAGTAAAATCTTGTTTGGTCACAGTGATTCAGAAAAAAGGATACATGTGGGACATCTTTGTAGAAACTTTATATCACTAAGCTTCGGCAGACCACACCTGGTTAGTGACACGACATTCCTTAAAAGTTTTGACCTTTTAAAACCAAAGCTTTAGCTCCAGTGTTGGCGGTCATTGAATAACCAGAACTCTTCAACCACTTTACGCAATTAACAGTAGTGAAGTGGTTACGCAATCACGTAAAAACCAACTGTTTTTGACACAGAGAAGAGCAGCTTTGTGTTGTTATCCAACACATTACTATCCTAAATTGTTACACACTGTCGCAGAAGTGCTTTTCTCCGATTCAGAATCCATTGGAATTATGTTGATTGCATAAACAGTTGAAGAGTTACAAGAGTACTAAGAGTGGGTGTTATTTCCTGTCGCTGGACAGCTCAGGTGTGAAAGGTTTAAGGTATTGAGTTTCTTCATCTTGGTTTAGTTCAAGCGAAATTTTTAGGCTGATCTCAGTGAATCAAAAAGAAGGAGAAATATGGGACAAATTGGTAGAGACTATCAGTGACGTGTGGTGACTGCTGGTGAGGCACTGGCATTATCAGTCAGATTTACAAACATTAACTCTACAGAATATCTCAGTCATAATTTGATTGGCAACAGTTAAAGTGTGTTGTTGAGCATTTTATTTAAACAATTTTCTTCTGTTTATAAACTGTAGCAGAAGAAAAACAATCACCAAAAACTGTTGTTATTGTCTTATTTTACTTATAAATGACGGCCGCTCCTTCTGAAGAAACATGGTTACCGGTAATGTGTTTGTAGAAGTGTTCCTTTTGTTAAAAGTCTTTCAGTCTCAATGGAGATCACTGCAGTGACGTGTCTAAACAAATTGCTGAGTTTAGAGACATAATACTCCATTTAGAAAACAATGCTAAATAATATTAAAAAAAATAACTGAATGGCTGTAGTTGACTTTCTACCACAACTTGTTTTATTATTTAGTCGTGGAGTCACATTCTCTGGGCTCATCGGCGCCCTCTGCCGTGTATTTCTGAAGCGCATTTTTAGTGGATAAAGACTAAAGGAGTCACAAACTGCCACCGATGTAATCATACAGTTAGCAAGAAATAGAAAAATTAGGTAATTAAAGATAAAGTGTCTTTTAGGATGAAAGAAAGACCGACACAGTGAAGCGCATGTGTCAACTGCAGCTCCAGTCAGTGTGTGTGGCGCAGTCTGGATGCAAAAGGAGACCTGGCCGGCTGGTGCCTCACCTGGCCGGCTGGTGCCTCACCTGGC
>BSAI01000030.1:11856286-11888635 GCA_036245035.1 Adrianichthys oophorus
AGGCCACCGCCGCTGAAGGCCCTGTTCCCTCCACCAGGGATGGGGTAAGGGACAGAAGATCAGTAGTCCCACCTTCCTTGTGTAATGTATTTGTGTGTGTGTTGAGGTGTGTTTCTTGTGATTGATGGGTGTGTGTAATAAAGGGTGCAGTTAAAATTGGCGAGCATGAAATGTTTGTTTTGTTGATGAACAATTGTTTTCTTGAATTGTTTCCTGTTAAACTTTGATTTGTTGATTTAAAAAAAAAAGGTTACTAATTAAAAAAAAAAATAAGTAAAAAGGATTTTAAAAATGTATTTAGTTCTGAACATTATGTGCAAAAATTATTTAAGTGGTAAAAATATGTTTTGATGATCACCAATAAGAACTTCATTTTTGTTATTTCATAAATAATCTGACCTGGACTAAAAAGTATTAATCACTTTAAAGACTGACAAAAAGGTGTTTTTTGTGTTTTCAACATGTTCTTGTGGCATTCTCCGATGATGATGATGGACATAAATGAAAAAAATTTTTTTTTAAATTTGTATTTTTTTAGTATGTCTATATTCAAATTGTTGTAAATCAGGAGCAGACAAAAAAGTCCTATGAAAAAGATAGCATTTGTGTAGTAAAAAACATGCTGGGTGGGGCCCACAAGCTCCACAAGCTTAATTTGGAACATCAGTGTGTGTGCTGTATTCGTAAGTTATGATTAGGAGCAATTAAAATGTCCATAATATCATCATTTTAGTTTATTTATCTTCCAATCATTTTATGAATTCATATCCCAAATGTATTGAATGCATCAGTGTTTTATTTTTATTGTCCATTTGTCCTGAATTGTATTACTGTGATAGCTAGAAATAAATTAATCAATCAATCAGTCCAGTAGTTTTCTTTTATTTTTTATGTATTCTCTAGTTGCACCTCAGTAGCAAAGACATCAGCTTCACAGGAATTTCTCCAATCTGTTTTCAGACTTTCTATTCTGTTCCAACATGAAGCCAGACTCCTGCTCCGTGTGTGCTCTACCTTTGCTGCTTTAAAGTTAATCTAATTCTTACATTTCCATGTCTTTAACCTTCATGAAAAGCTGGACTTTATGTTCCTGTAAATGCTTTTACTGTTTTGCTCAGAAACCGTGACAGATTTCTGCTGGTTGAACTGCTTTTAAATTGTTTTCATTGGAGAATAAAAGCAGAAGCTGGACTCAGTTCGAGAAAAGAAAGCGTTTCTGAAGTAAACACTGTTGACGGATTTAAATGTTTCCAATGAAGCGTTTATGAAACAAATCAGCGGTTTGTTTGTTTCATCGTTTAGTCAGAATTTCAGGAGCATCATTCATGTCAAACATGATAACCCAGAGAGTGGAAACCCCCACCGACTGAAAAACATCTGTTTCAGAGAAAAACAAAGTTTTGTGGCTCTGCTGCCTCCAGATACCTTCATCCAAGTGGAGAAGCAGCAGCACGGCAGACTCATACAGTGTACAAAATCTGCATAATCACCGGAGTAAAAAGACTTTGTTCACAAATAACTAACAAATGAGAACCTTAACACTGCAGCAGGCAGACGGCGTTCTGAAAATAACACGCCGGCCCAGATATGTCAGATAAAGCTGACGGGAGGAGAAGCATTGGCAGGATAACAATGCCAGCATTCATCAAGTTAGATTACATGAAAAACATCAACCTTTGAGAGGAAGATGAGCAGTTTAAAGGTGTTTTTCTCCTCTTCATCAAAGCCTACTGCTTTACCAAGAAGCTGAAACTGATGAAGATTGTCGAATCAAAGACAGAAGCCGCTCCAACTGTCCATCTTTAGGTCTTTTAACTCCAGAACGAGTCTAGGCCATCCTCTGATGTAGTGGCATGCTGCTGCCATCTACAGGAGGAAGAGGAGCACTGCAGAGGCTGACGCAATGACGAAGAACTGAGGAACCTGAATGATCTGAACGTGGAAAATGACAGCTTGTAATTCAACTGCAGTTGTTTTCCAGGTCAACAAAATTTGAGTTTCACTGATAAATATACGATTCTTACTGTATTAAGTCTAATATGACCATTCTTTAGATCTGCCACAAAAAAAATTGAGTAATGTGGCTGACAATTCTCCACATCGAAAATCAGTCTGTACATTTTTTTAATCTTCTTTGTCTTAACGCTTTCTGTGCTTTTGGATTAAATTGATTCATATATGTACAAAAAAAAAAAAGACTATTTGAAGTCAATGAGTCAGTCCCGGGGCTGCACGGTGGCGCAGTGGTTAGCGCTCCTGCCTCACAGCAAGAAGGTTCCCGGTTCAAGTCCTGGCTGAGGGACCTTTCTGTGTGGAGTTTGCATGTTCTCCCCGTGCATGCGTGGGTTTTCTCCGGGTACTCTGGCTTCCTCCCACCATCCAAAAACATGCTTCATAGGTTAATTGGTTACTCTAAATTGTCCCTAGGTGTGAATGTGAGTGTGCATGGGTGTGTGATTGTGGCCCCTGCGACAGACTGGCGACCAGTCCAGGGGTGTACCCTGCCTTCGCCCATGAGTAGCCGGGTTAGGCTCCGGCAACCCCGTGACCCCGAAAGGGATAAAGCGGATTGGAAAATGAATGAATGAATGAATGAGTCAGTCCCCACTGCTGCTGCCACAATTAAAAATGCATTGTCTCGTTTTTGGATTTATTCATGTTTATTTAATCTCTTCATGCTTGATCTTTGGTATGAAACATAAAAACAGTTTGGTCTCAGTTTTTGTGATTTTTGTAGTGATAAAAGAACAAAGTTTAAATGTAATTTTAGGTAAAACAATGAAATATCTGTTAAAAAAACTGGGGTTGTACAAAAAAATGGATATCGCCTAAAAAACAGTTACGAAGAAAAGCGAGCAGCATCGTTTGCCCTGCAGGCGCCACCTGCCCCCGCCGCCCCCATTTGACCCGCCCTCACTTGCTGCTTCATGCACCCTATCCTCCCCCTCTTTCCCTGCCACCCTGGTCAAAGCCGAACAGGAAAAATTCATGGAAAATACTTTATTCAAAATTACGTCTTTTCTTTTGGTTTCATCTCTATTGCAACCATTTTATTTTTTGGTCGCCTGGGGATGACAAACAGGTCTGTGTCAGTTTAAGAAGAACTGTCAAGAATAAATATTTGGATTCCCTTGGCAATAAAGGTTTCTTTGTTAACCATGCCCACATTCCACTTCATTCAGCTTGAGCCAACAAGTCATGTATGAAATGTTTACAATATTCCAGTGAAAAATGTGCGAGGAACGGGGATACGCTACTTTTGCAAGCTTGCCACGCAAACTTTGAAACTAACATTTTCCCTAAGTAGCTTCCCAATTACATTAAAGAAGCTAGGAGGAGATGGATCCCTCAGAGAAGTTTACATTTGCTGCTATTACTAAAGATAATCTTTTAAAAATATTCAAGATGGCGGCTTCTTACAAGAGATGAAAGGTCATCGAAAATTCAGTGGTGGCTTTACCTGCTGGCAGGGTGTGAAATTTCATGAAGATTGCTTGAACAAAATTTTTGTTTTCCCATATTATGGGAAAATGTTCATTCATTCATTCATTCATTTTACAAACCGCTTTACCCCTTTTGGGGTCACGGGGTTGCCAGAGCCTAACCCGGCTACTTGATTTTTGAATGACTTTTGATGAACGAATGAATGAATGAATGAATGAATGAATGGAAAAATCGCTACATTTCCCACTTTACCACAAAATGTCCATTTTGACCCCATTAATTGTTTTGATGGTTTCTCCTGCTCTGATGTTATTGTTTTGCTGGGGGAGGGTGTTCACTATGCCAAACATGTATATTTTACTGGGTAATAGATGTATGAAAATGTTGGTGATTTCTTGAGTATGTGGTGGGGGTGTAATATTTCCCCAAAGATGCAGAAAGTAAGAAGAACATTATGTTCTTTCAGTCCAGGCTCAAAAAGACCACTGACAACAATGGATTAAACAATTGTTGCGTTTTTTTTTCCACGAGTTAAAAAACAAAATAAATCTATTTTATTTATTGTGTTCATTCTTTCCTTTGAAGAGCCTGGGAATCACTTTTTGATCACAGAATTTGTTAGGGTCTAATAGCCGCAGAGTTTTGCAGATGAAACTTTGATAATTCTGGAGTTCCTCCACATCCATCTGGTTCATTTTCTGCTCCCAAAGACCCCTCCTGACTGCAGTTTAATCAGCGTGGATGTACTGTGGAGGCCTTTCCCCTTTAATGCCAGCTGCCATTGTGGTGATGGCTGCTTTGGCATATTGATGTCAGGTCTTTATTGTGTGGGTTTACAGTGGAGAAGCAGGCTTGATTGTCTTGTAACCTCTCCAGACCTTAGTCCTTTTTAGCGAATGGTGCATGTGTGTGTGTTAGTGTGTTTGTGTTCTAATGAAAGCTGCAGACCCACAGCCTCCTCTCTTCTGTTCACGCCAATGCCTTAATCAGACGTCTTGTGGCTGCATCTACGCGTCGGCTCTTTCTTATCCCTCGCCTACATAAAACAGCGCTTTGATGGGTGTTTGTGTTGCTCCCCCTTGTCTGACTGTCACTGCGCTGCTGCCTCCGTCCTTGTTTTTAAACTCAGATATTAAAGTTCCACAGCAGCAAAGCTGCAGCAGGAGAAAAAGATAGATGATAGAAGATCTAAACTGAGAAGAGAAAAAGTAAAAATAAAACTGGCTTTCAGGGAACGGAAAGAAAAAAAAAACAGACGCGTTTTTGAAATTCAGACATCCAAACAAGATCACAAAGAGTGAGCTGTGGTTGGGTCTGCAGACAGATCCAAGAACCGCAAAGACATGGCAACAAAGACAGGACAGAAGAAAGGAGAAGAATGGAAGATGATAAGCTTTCCGCTGGAGAACAAAGACCAGATCTCTTGAGCTGAAGCTCCTTTTACGTTCCTGTTCTGAACTCTTGCATGGACCTTCATTTAACTTTAAACACATAAAACCACATCTTTTTATTTACAATGTTTTTTTATGACATATACGTGACAATAAATGTTTTTCTGGTAAAAACAAAACAAAACATGACAATATTATCAAACAAATATTTTTCCAAAAGTTATGCTACGTACACACCAGGCATGAGGTTCAAGAATGCACAGGTCCTTGAACGCGCTTATAGCATTCAGTGTTAACAATGGTCTGTCGCTACATGCATGTCGTCACAATTGGATAAGACTTGGTGTGAAATGTCGCAGTGGTGCAAATCTCAGAAAATTTTCTCCAGGCTTTTTCTTTCATAGCTTTATTGCGATAAATGAAAGATTTTGTGCCATATAAATCCAGCTGGGCACAACCTCAATTATTAAGTTATACTTTGTGGTCATGTTTACAACGGGCGACAATTTCGTGTTTGGAAAAGGACACTACCCAGACGTCACTACCAAATTCAAGTCCCTGCCGCGTTACTGCAATTAAACGTCAAAAAGTTCAACTATATATCACACATTGGATAATTACATATTGCTTGAAAGAGAGTGGAAGGAAGCGAATTTATATAATCCCACCTCATATTTACCTAACCATTTTCTTTATTATCCGGTTCATACCTTCTAATTCAAGCTTCCGCATAGCATATGCAGATCTAGTATCAAATTTTAAAAATATGTTTAGACTATTTTTTATTCGAAAAAGCAATAATATAAATCAAAAATCAAGATTAAAAATATGTGCAGATTATTTTTCATTGAAAAATTAGTTTTATATGTCCCATTTTGGGAAACCTAGTGAAGCGATATGATTAAAGATCAACCGTTTTAACAATCATCAATAATTTGTTGTGATTATGGTGATAATGTGCAATAAAGAGGTCCGTTTTTTTGTATTGTATTCCTTCTTCTGCTGCCTGATTAACAGCTGTCCATCTGGTTTTAACAGAGTTTATAAAGTTCTCTGAGCTGTAATGTCTGCAGACTTTGTTTGTCAGGGTCCTAGTACTTCCGCAGCTGACATTGCAGCAAGCACGTTGTCTGCAGGTCAGAACTCTGCTGAAAATCAGGGTCACAGGTACATTTTACAGATAGTGGAAGATCCTGGTGCCATTATTTTCTCAAAATTGTTCGGCTGTTCTATTACTTTGTTTGTTTAGACGCCTGTGATCAAGCACTTCTCAAAATCTCTCATATTGTTGAAAACCAGTGCCTTGGACCGGTCCGGCGGACCAAGTGGTTTAACAAAGATCCTGCAGTTCATAACCTACGTGGTTAGTATCTCCTTGCACCGTTTGAGCATCCTGGCATGTTTGGCGATTTTAGAATTTCTTTTTGTTAAATGGTCATTTAAATAAATAGCAGATCCTTTCAAATGTTTCCTTTGCTTCATCAGAGCTATCTTGTGCTTCTGATTCACAAACCTGATAAGAATCCCTGGTTTGCTTGCAGCTTTTTCCCTGGGGAGCAGGTGGCACGTCTTGATGGTATTTAGATCCAGGGAAATCCCTTTAGACCTCAGAAATTATTCAATTTGACATTCCACGCTGTCTCCTGGATCAGAAGCAGCACGGTCGGCATTGCAGCTAGCAGTAGCTTCGGCAGGCCTCACCCGCAGTTTGATCGGTAATCCCATGAGATAACATTGTTCTGCCTTCTTTGTTGTTCCATGTCATCCACTCTTTGCTCCAGGGTGTTGACCCAGTCATTTCGTTCCATCAGAGGAGTTAGCTTAGTTTGAATGTCCAACAGAGGAGTTAGCTTAGCATTAATCTCGTCAATAGCCTGGTTAATATCAAATTCACCATTCATCACTTGAATCTTCTTCGGGGCCATGGTATTGAAGGAATAACTACTTTTCTTTTGCAGTAATTCTGCGATAAATTGGGTTTTTAGTCGCTTGCAGACGAAGTTCGCTCACAGAGCTTGTGACATGTGTCCACCCGGAACCGCAAAAGTAAGATTAAAGGGCTAATAATTTATTCAATATTTGTTTATTTTGTGAGTGACCATGGTATAATTGGGACAATGCCCTTTGTGGTGTCATTTTTCAGAAGTCAACGCTTCACATCAGACAGTTTCTTGTGCAAATTCCATTCATTCCTGATAATGGATACCTCAAAGGGCATCATTCCTTACAGAAACTACTTATGAAATGGAAATTATGACTCTAGAAATTCACATTTTTTCTAGTGCATGACCTTTGTTTTCATTTATGAGAATCAGATTCAGTGTTTAAATGGACCTTACCTGCCAAAAGCAATCTTCACGCTGTTATCCTTGAGAATCCTAAGGTTCCGGTCGACCCTGAAGTCTCTGAGGTTTCTGAGATTCTGAGGCTTCTAACTCCTGAAAGCAGAAGAGACAATGTTGAACTTCACTTTTGGAATCACAATAAAATCCTGCGTTAAACTAATTCTAAGAATGAAGTCACTACAATAGGAACGCAGGTGTGAGAGGACACACAGAACTGGACTGAGTGAGTGTGAAGTTCCCCATAGAAAATGGTTTACTTCCTGCTCCGACAAAAATAAGTCAATTCAGGCACTATTTTATTATTTTTTTTTCGATACGGACGCTGCCATGTTGGAGTAGACATCGACAGTAGGCAGAAAATGATCTGAGTCAGTCTGAGTCAACATTTCTACGGCATCCACTCTCACCAATCAGGAGTGAGCTTGTTGAATGGCCACATCCCTAAACTTGAAAGCGGGCCACACAAAATCTGTCAAACGTTTGCAGCAGGCTCTACTTACTTTATTGAGGCATCTGATTGGTCAGTTTATAACTTGAATCACTTGAACTAGATTAAAAATATTGTGAAAAAAAAGAGGATTATTAAGAACATGTTTAAAAAAAGAAAAAGAATGGTTCTTTTGTATTCTTTTGTATCAGAAAAAGAATGGTTATGTTGAATAATAGAATGACTGGGTAATAGCTGTTTATTTCTCTTTAGAAGTCTATGTGATTTTGGCTTCTTGGAGCCAGCGGGGAAGGGGTCAGTCCAGTTCTTATATACAGTAAGTGGTCCATGTATCCTGCTGATGTCACTGAGACACAATAATTGGACCCATAGTGATGTCTGTTAGATGATTCTGAATGAGTAGAATAATGGATGAAGCAGGTCAGCCATGTTGGCTAGAGTTTACTCCGCCCAGCACAACAACCCTCCAAATAAGGCCAAATGGGCAAGACCAATTTAGGGGCTTGGTGACCCGCCCACCTGCCAATCAAAAGAAATATGGAACAAAATCAAAACAGCTGAGTAAAGAAAAAAATGTATTGCAGCTATGGAGACCATCGTACTTTTTGCTTTTACCGTGAATTGTAGTATGTTTTTGCAGTTATGGACATTTGTGCTGAAATGGAAGAATGGACAGACAAACACAGAGATGTTCGTGTGTCAAACTCATACTGAACTGCTAGTTTGGAGAAAAACAAGGAGTCTGGAAGCAGCGGGAGTTTCTTTGTCAGTGTTTGTGCATTAAATGCTGGAGGATAGAAAATCCACCGTCTTTTCTTCAGACAGCGAACATAGCCCTGTGCCCTTCTGTAGGAGAGCAATCGTTTGACCAAAGCCTAAGCGAAAGAGATGCCTGTGGCACAGACGAGGAAATGCTTGTTCACTTATTCAACCAACTCAGTGAGAGGCTTTTTCCTATATCCCTTCTGAATAAACTGTGTATTCATTTGGTGCTTGGAACCTTTGTTTTGACCTCATAACCTCTGTACAGAATATGATCAGCACTGTCGGAACATGAATGTCAAACTTTCTTCAGAGCTTTGCAGTCAGAAAACCAACACCAGCACAACATTCCCAACAATTCAGTTGATAGTGAAAATGTCTTTACATTTTGACCATTCTGTCTAAATAAAAAAAAAACAAAAACTTAAAAATGCATTTAAAGCAACAGTTTGACATCAAAATCAAAGGTGTAGTTTGTGTTCATGCACCATGTTTTTTATCTAACTCGAACTGGTCACAGCAGATTGTAGACCTGTCATGGTTCTGCTGAAGGTTTCTCTCTACAGCAGATCCACTTCATCCTTGGAGCAGACACTAAAAACCCTTCACCATTTTTTGTTGGTCACTATTTTGTTTACAGCTTTGACATGGTCGCTTTATTTTTTACTCTTCCTCACTTTTTAAAAAACAAAACAAATACTTCCATCTGACATAATGGCATTACTCTCTGGGTTTACAGAGGTGGCTTTCATGAAGGCAAGATGTTGTTTTGTAATGTCTGATACCAACACACATCTTGATGTCCATATGTCAACTGAATGTTAGGTTGAATCTGAATTCTTCCCCTACCCTTCCAAATAGGTACATTTGGAGGGGTAGGGGGTGTACATAATAGTTTTTTTAAGGGGTTGCAGTAGAGGCGGAGTGTTCAGTATCCCTCTCCCGCAAAGGTCTTCCACATCGCACTGTGCCGCGAAAAGGAGAAACTTCTTCATGTGGGTGTGCTCTGAAGCACAGAAGTTTACAATTAAATGTAAGTAGGGACTTGTTGTTTTAGCATGACTTTTTAAAGTTATGAAACCGGCGTTGTTGTGTATATTCTGAGCGCTGGTAGCTACGCACAAACTTAGATGACCGTGGAATAATGATGACGTCATCAAGGGTGTTAGAATGATTGTACATAATGTTATCATCTATTTGCTTTTACTGTTTATGCCTTGTTTTTATCTTAATCATTCAATAAACAATGACATATGCTATACTTATAATCTGGATATGAAAAGAGGGCAAATAGATCAAATGATTCAGGTGTTTTTCAAAGCAAGCACTCCAAGGTTGCGACACAGAGATATCTTAGACAGTCTGTTTGAAAGAGTTTTATCCAGTTTTAGCCAAAAAACAGAATGTGATTAACTATTTTGATTTACTTATCACAGCTGCAGCCATGCCCTCCCTCCTTTCAGGACTACAACTGATATGTAATTAGGGCACCCAAATCTTAATAAATAAAGGGTTCAGCAGAGATTTTTCAGAAGCGGGTTGGAGACTGTAATTGCAAACTCTCTGTCCGTTCTCCTAGTGAGCAAAAACTAATGTAACTGCCTCTGTCTTCCTTCCTTTTGCAGAAACAGATGTTTTAGGTTATTTGAACCTGACAGAGGGTTAGTGACGTCTGAATTTGAAGACACTATTTTTTCCATACCTCTTTCTTTGAAGGGATAAATGTAGGGGTAGGGAGAAGCTGTACGGGTAGAGGAAGAATTTGGATTTTGATCTTTGTATTTGAAAGTGTTTACATATGCTTCTTCCACATTGTTACCATGCTTACATTTACTGACATTTGGATTTGGACAGGCTTTGCCCCATTTGTGTTTAAAGCAAGCAAAGATGTAGGAAACAAACCATTTCAAGGACAAACCCTCGAGCCTTTGTCACAACTACCCTTACAGATGAAACATGAACCTTGTCTCACAGGTGACCTACACGAAATATCAAGGTTGTAGACCGATCGGTGAACCTGTAGACAGAAGATGTTCATGCACATTTTTCCAAGGGCATGTTGCAGGTGACAGGTGGTAGTGAACACTATGCAACACATAAGTGTAAGCAAAACTGAAGTAGGTGAGATACAGGCATGTCGTACAAATTGTTCATTTTTTCAACACCCTCAAATTTTCCAGACTGCGCAATGGGCCTGTAATGGGCCAGTACTCGCACCTTACTAATGACTAGAGCTTGGCATAAGGACACCCATCCGATAGCATTACCTATACGTCATAAGTGTGTGTAAGAATGATTAGGCTTACAAATACTTCACGATACACTGACCACACTCATAAAACTGACAGGTCCCATTTTTAAACGTCTTCAATTGAACTACAAGACATACCTACTCTACCCTCAAGATGTGTCATTTCCTCTCTACAACCCTACGCAGGGTTGGAAAACCCAAAAACCTGCCACAGAACATGTTTGGGTCAACCCCTGTACGGACACATATGAGTACAGCTTGATATTAGATGTTCCAAATAATCAGGTACTTGGATCTAACTCCTGAAAGTACATGTCTTTGGGCAATTAAAAATTAAAAAAAAAAAAAAAAAAAAAAAAAAATTCAGTCAAACTTCAACTTCAGACAGGATCTCACTCAAAGGTAGGAGGTCATAACCAAAGTAAAGTTCTTTCAGTGTCTTGATGAAAAACTGTGAGCGTTAATTTTCCCGCCTGAGGAACCAAATTTTCCAGACTTGCTGATTGAAACTGATAGCAATCCAAGAAACAACTAAATGCTCTTTAACAGAGTTTTAGACCTTCAAGGCTCTTTGTATCTGACCATGCACTGTGAAGACTGCACAGCAGAAACGCTGAATTCGTTTACAGAAGAGTCAATAGTTTATTGCTATATGCTTGTAGTAATTACCAGCTGAGTGGTTGCTCCTCATTACATGCTTTGGAAGCTGTAATTGGTCATCCTGAGTACAGCAATCAATGCCATCGTCACTGAAGGGATTTCAGGCATCCAGGCCTCAGACAGCAGACCCAGCCAGGGCCAAAGGGGAGCGCTGAAGGGGACGCTCCACAGCTCGTTATGGCTGCATCGGAACAAATGCATGTCTGGAAGCATATTGACAACGGCGTGTTGAGCATGGATTCATTGTCTTGGTCCAGCTCAATCTTACATTCCATCTACAGAATCCATCTATTGGCCTCATCCATGTCTTGCTAATGGGTCTCTTTCTTTTGTTTCCATTGGCCATGCTGCCAGAGCTGAGTCAAGGGGTCGGACGGTGCCCAATTTACAGCATAAATCCTACAATACCACTTCTACAGAGGTCATGGATCTCCAACCATGCTGCATGTTTAGACATAATGACTATTTTCTTATGGAAACTTCAGCAAGTACTGGTCAATAACCAACCCAGCTTTGACAAAAACAAGATAAGTGAGAATCACTTCTGTTCAAACACACAAAGGATGCCTGTTTGGTTCATGAATCAAACTTTTTGAGTTTGTCAAGATGTTGTTCTTGCTTTGACCACATAGTGGCAGAGTGGATCTGCTGTCACACAATTTCTAATATTTTGCCCTCTTACACCTGCTTATATTGTTGAATCTGTTCAGAGAATGAATCAAATTCTAAACATTTTTGGTTTTAAAACATATTTTAGATAATTGAGACAGTAAAAAATAAGTCCATATGAGTTTATAACAACTTGCTGGTTACTGTCTTAAATCCACAAAAGAAGATCTAACTGTAAATCAAACTGAAGTATTTTCTGATACTTCAACAGAAACACTGTTTGGAACTGAGTTAATATTGGACAAGGAAATGAATGAAGTATTTGAACTTGTTCTAAGCAGTGGTGTCTTAAACGGCGCTCCAATCGCACTCCAAAGATCCAGGTTTAGTCGTTATTTGTAGAACAATCCTCACAGCTTAACAGTGTTTTCAGAAGACTCTCCATTCCTCACCATCAGAGTTAAGACGTATGAACAGAACATTGTTCTTGTGTTTCACCTTTCCCTCAGACTCATTAAAACAGTCTGAAGGAGGTCTTCAAACAAGAAAAATCAATAGAAACAGAACCATACATAAAAGACACAACTTCTTATTCCTGGTTTTTCCTCTTTTACCCCATTATTTTCTTCTCTCTCTCCATTAAATGTTTCATTGCTACTCTTTGTCCTTTTTTGTAGCTACAACTTGATGCTGCTCTCTTTCAGACACAAAGATCACCAAGGATCAGTTCAGATCAAACACATGAAGGATCTTTAATTAGGATTTTTAACTTGCTTCTTTTTTTTTTAATCTTTCATGTTTCTTTGTTGCATTTTCCACATATTTCTTTTCCTTCTATTCTTTACATCTTTCATATTTCTGAACTGCTACAGTTTTTACAATTTTTTTTCACATCACAGATTCATTTAGCAAACCAGAACTGAAAGAGAAAAAAACGCTCAAATTTGTCTTTATAGAAGCTAAAATTGAATGGAGGTAAGTGCAGTTATAAACAGTTAAAGGAAAAAAATCTGATTTTCTATCACCTTTTAGAGATTTTTTTTTGCGTTTGTAGCATTTATTGCTATTTTTTAATTGAAGGAGTTTTTTTTCTGTTTTAGATGTTTCTCTTCTCTGTAATAAAGGAATACTGATTTTCTTCAATCGTCAAAACACAAAAAGGGAATTATCTAAAAGTTGTAAATAAATCAGCACATATAGTGAAGTTTGTGCTGATGTGAATTCTTTCAGAGAGTTTCAGAACAAGGAGAAGGGAACTCCAGTTCTTGTGCAACACTGTCCCCTTCAGGCTGAACGGAGAAAGCGGCTTGATTAAAAGTCATGTTGACCCAAAGGCAACTTCAGGGATTTGGAGCCACTACTTTGTGGTGAAATCGCTGAAATTGTTAACTGACACACAGCAGTAGAAGCGAAGTTAGAACAGCAAAAAATGACTATGTTAAACACTGAATGCAATACTTTTCACTGAATTTCACTGAATTAAATTAACAAGGCAAATTTGGTCACAAAAATATTATAGGGAAAGAACAGATACTTTATTTGAGGCATGTTTTAAAAGGCCAAAAACACATGAAATTCAAACAATCTGTCAATATATTCCAGGAAAAGTCACTCATTTAAAGACCGGGTCAGGTCAGACTTACTCCACACCAATGGTCCCATCCACAACACAGAGACACATTTCAAATGAACTCTTGCCGCTCACCAGAAACAATGTCCTAGAAAACAACACAGGCTTTTTTTTCCATTTTGGATGAAAACAGTATCATCATAAATAAAAGAACGCTTTGAAAATAGATAAAAAGATTATCAAAGTGTAACTTTAAAGTTTTGTTTAAGTTTTTCATTCTTTTATACTTGTTTTATAAAAATGTGGATAATTAATAAAAATGATTTTTTAAACATATACACTTAGTGGACTAAACTAAGAAGTCAAATCATTTTTGCTTCAAGTATATTATTCGTTAATTGTCTATTCTGTTTTAGTGTCAGAAATGGTTAGATTGCCTTGTCTAATTTAATTCAAACCACTAATATTTAAGTTTTGTCAATCTCTGTTCTTTTGTGGTTAAGTTTGAGACATTTTTGGGTAGGTACTGCTTTTGTTTGTCTTTGTTGCTCAAAGGTGCATTAAGAACTAAACGTCTTTTCCAAGAAAATCTAACTGTAAGTTTTTGGTTTGTTTCATTTGTTGTAGGGTCGTTTTCGGCTGCATTGCTCTTCACAGGATGTTTAAATTTGTCTAACATCCAAACTGTGCAGCCTTTCTCCTGCTCAGTACCTCCTGCTGCCACATGGTGTCAGCGCTGCACTGCAGAAACAGTCTATTGGCAGTAGGTCAAATGGAAGATTAGAATAAAAAAAAATAAAAATAAAAAAAAAAGAAAGTTTGTGTGTTTCAGCTCAAGGAAATCCAGCCTATTCAAAAACTTCTGCTTTAGAGCCACAAAGTTTAGGAAAAAATTGCTACAGAGATGGGCAGTTCCATTCAGAGCTCTGTAATTCCTCCAATTTTCAGACCTGCCCATCCATCTTCTTCCACTCTGATGCATTACTGCTCCTCCATGCAGGGCCCAGGAAGCAATAGCAGATAAGGAAAAAGGACGGACGGCCACGCTCCGCGATCCTTCAGATAGCACCTAATCACATTCATTACATCAATTAAGGCCGACCAACACACAACGGGCTGGAAGTCAGAGCTCCATCTCTCTCTGATCAATGCTAAACACCAGAAGAACATCCTCCTCAACCCCAACTGTGTTCAGACACGAATGCTGGAGTGAGACTAGAGCAGACAGAGTTTTATTCATGTTATTCTAGAGGTTCAAACACTCCAAAAGGGATTTGACTTCATTGATTTGGCCTCTTTAATATGACAAAATAAGGAATCACTTCTTCTGCTGAAGACCAGCTTACACAGCCAACAATAATGTCAGGCAACCCTCAAAAAACTAAAAACTCAAGTTTTTGTTTTTTTCCTTTTTATTTTTGATGATTACCAACAGAAGCAGAAAAAGTCACATCAGAATTGAAGCTTTCCTGATTTGTTTTGTTCAAATACAAAACTCCTCAATAAAGTTCAGGTTCAGCTGAAGTTTGTTGATTTTCTCGAAAGACAATGAGCCCAAACTGAAAGATATTTTAGATATTTTTCAGGATCAAAAAGAGCTAAGACCAAACAGAAGTCATCTCTGTCAGAGACCTGTGATGGTTTTTTAATGAGCAGCATCAGAACCACTTCCATCATTTTTTTCTGAATACATTATTCAAAAATACCAGAAAGTTTATCAAAAGTCAGTAAAATGCATTTACATTAATATGAATATATATTCAGTTCAAAATGTTTTCAGAAAAATTCTCAAAATTACCAGAAATTATCAAATATTATCTTTTTTCAACAGTAAGGCAGCTTTTGTTAAAAATCAGATCCTTCAAATCTTCTCATTACAAAAACTTAGAAAGATTCACTCAAAAAAATTTTTTTTTGATATTTTCTGAATTATTATTTGCTTCTTTCATAAACTATCATTTATTTTATACCCACGTGGTGGCGGCCGTGGTGCAGCAGTAGATCGGTCGATCTCTGATCGAAGGTTCAGTTCCTGCCTGCCTGCCCATGTGTTAAAGTGTCTTTGAGCAAAACGAAGAACCCCACATTGCTCCTGGTGGTTAAAGGCTGGCCCCAGCGTCATAAGTGGGTGAATGGGACTGTGACTGTGAAGCACGCTGGGCCTTCTAAGAAATTACTAAAGTATACAAGGATATGCTTGTTACTGCAGGTTGTGTAACTGTGAAGCTGAATGACTCAAAAATGCTGTTTTAAACTGTGGTCTTCGGGGTGGGGAGGTCAGGGGAAGTTTGAGCCGATGACACATACTGCTGACAGCTGTTGTGAGGTGAAAACAAGGCGCTTCGCTGTCAGCGTGTTTCAGAAAGAGCTCTGCGCGTACGCAGATGACAGCTCGGGCTGTTATGCGTGGAATGTTGCCAAATACCGGAGCAGACTTTCAGGCGTGATGGACGGGAACGACTCATTCCAGAACGCTAAATGACTAAATGACTAATGACTAACGCTAAATGAAAGTGACACTCAGGTGATGGTAAAGACATGTAACCCTGTGACCCCAAATGGAGCCAACTTCCTCCTCAAAGCTACCAACTGACGAAGACGTGACAGTGGCATGACAAAGGCTTGGAAAAGGGGAGATAAAATTGGGATGAGCCATTCCAGAGGGAAAAAGGGCAATACTATTGTTACGTTGAAGGAGAAGCAGGAGGAAGAAGGTGTGCTTCATTTCTCCACCCTCACAATGCTATCAGGAGACATACATTATGATGACAGTACTATAAACCTCAGAGAACACAACAGATTATTTCATCTCTTCCAGATATCAGCAATACTAAAAAAATAAAAAAGGAATTGGGATGAGAAGACAGATGAGGAGTTAAAATAGAAGATTTGTGGCTGTGCTTCAACATCTCCAAGTATTTATTTACGGCTCCTCTTCCTGTCCGGGCTTCCTCCACAGACTCTCCTCCTACCTCTCAGAGTCTTGCTGTTATCAGCATCTGACACGCAGTGAATCAGGGAGTATCTAGCTGCTGCTATCAGCCCCCTCTTCATCTCCCACTGCCCCTCTGCGCTCAGGCCATCAATCAGAGAGCGGCTGCCAGGACAGATGCCACGATGCAGCCGCTGGCACTGCACCGCAAAGAAGGAGGAAGACCTACATTTGCCGGTCCCAACCCAACAAACTCTTTAGCCAAAACAACCAATGTATGTGCAACATATGGCGGTGGATCATTATTTGATTTCCAACAGAAAACGTGTTTTACAAACTGAGTTTTTTCATCTTTAGTGGAAAAAGCAAAAAACTCCCAAAACATTAGATGAACATTTTACTGACACTTCTGATTCGGCTTCTCTGCCATGCTAGCACAAAGTCACATGACGATCACTGATCACGAAACTTTTGTAATTCCAAATTTTTTCAAATTGTTAAGTGTTTTTAAAGCAAGATTGTTTTTGAACTTATTTCAAAACTTGTTTCTCTACAAATAAAAGATGAATACCAACAGACAAACTGCTATTAAAACTTAGGTGTATCAAAATATTCACAGTTCTCATATACAATCCTTTATTTTTGTTAATTACGTAGAAAAATAAACTCTTGAAATGAGTCTGTGATAACCCTCATCTCCTTCTCTTGACTGAACAGGGATTTTGTTGCTCCTTTTATCTAACACGACAAAGTGTTAGAGAGAACGCTGCAGAGAACCTGCAGAAGCGTCATTTTCGATCCATTCAGAAGTTGACAAGAGTTGTTCTGCTGGAGAACGAGTCATGAACAAGTTTACACTTGTTTCTCTTTCAGTTCCTATTTTGAGTTTTATTCATGTCATTTGATGATTCATTATGTTGGGTGCTGGGGGTTAGAGGGGTTGAGAATTTGATTTTTAATTGTTTTTAGTCTGTAAAGAAATGTACGTTGCTTTTGTATGAAAAAAACTTTATAAAGTTTGATGTGATTTTGATTTGATAAAGTTTGTCATTTAGGTTTGAGCTGCAAAGAAAGGATGTGGCTTTGATGTTCTTTTTCTAAAGTTCTGTCAGTTGAAGTCCACATGTGTGGGGACACACTCCTTCAGTCTCATCAGAACATTTGTCCAGAGGTTTTAAGGATTATTGAGATGTGTTGAGCTTTTTCATTGCTACTGTAAAAACAAGCCCCGTATAAATGGGTAAAAAATTCTTAAAATTTGAAAAAAAAATCTTTAAATTAGCAAAATAATCTGCCAATGGGATACGAAAAAAATTGCCTTACCAAGAGTTCTTATTTTAAGAAAGAAATCCTACTAAGACCTGCTTATCAAATTTAAGGTGTATTCAGACTGGAAAATGCCATTGGTCCGTGCTGAGTTCACTTAATTTGATCAAAATCAAGTGTTGAACCTTGTGTTTGGTCTGTATTCAGACTGCCATCTACCTGACATTTCTATTTCAAACCAAAGCTGGCAAACAAAACCACGTGACTAAAGATCTCTTCTGTCGTTAGCCAGGAAGATGGCGGAGGGAAGCAATGAGAGAAAGAATAATGGAAATCCTGCACTTTGACATGACATTCATGCAAATACATGTAAACTTGATAAAGGAAGCTCAAGATTTTTGAGTGTTTTTCGTCCAGTGTTGGTTTTCTGTTGCTTTTACCTTAGTTAAAACTTTTTTTGAATCTTGCAGGTTTACTGTTTATGCAGTCGACACTTTCAAAGCATTTCCTCCTCGCTCGTTTGAGCATCTGCGGAGTCTTTGTGGCGTTAAGGCCCTTGAATTTTAAATTGAGTTCAATCTCATACACAAATGTGACCAGCAGAGGGATAAAAGTATGTTTTAGACTCTCATCAATTATTTAAAGAGGCCACTAGATCGAGATCACATCAGGCCTGGGACAGTAGATAGTGTTTCATGGTGGCTTTGTCTTTAAATATTCTCCCAGATTGAAAGCTTCAAAGTAAACTTCAATTACTGCAGTGATTAGATCTGGCCCACTCCATTAGAGGACATTCTAGCTCGGGGGGGGGGTGTTGCACACAGAGAGAGAAGGGCGAGGACTTTTAGACCCCCAGCCAAGGAGTTACTAACTATTGATCTTGCTGCCACAAGCCTTCTGACAATGACATTATAGTTGTATAGCTTCAGAAGAATCAGTGCAGTTCAGCAGAGGTGCTGATGCGCAGTCGCTTAGAGCACTTAGACATGGGGAGGAAATCCTGTTTTGTTTGAGACGGAGAGCAAAGTTTCTGCTGTTACGGGATTTTAACCAGCAGTCTGCAAATTGACTTAGCTCAATGGTAGAATTTCATCTGTCTTTGCTCTGACAATTTGTGTGAAAAAGCTGCGTTAATGAAGGTTTAAGAAGGCGGTGGGGGGGAAAAAAGCATAGCAAATAACAACAAACTAATGTATTCATTCAAACAATCCTTTACAAAATACTATATTTAAATTATACTGCAGGAAATGTTTCCTAAAAACAAACACTAACTACAACAACCGATGTTCATACAGCTTTAGTTTTTATCTTCAACTTTAGATGGCGCTGTTTAAAACACTTTTTTTGTTCGTTGAGTTAAAAACAGCAACATGTGCAACGACCCGAATAATCTGAAACACGTCATACAGAGTATGCAGCTTTTTATGTAGCTTTGAAAAAGTAAAAATGCTAAAAATATTAGCAAGAAATCTCAAATGGATCTCAGAATAATTTGTGCTGTGAATTTTGTTTTATGAGATTTTAAAGAGAACTCGTAGAAGGTCTGAAATACTGAATTGAGACAAACTGGAACAATCTGCCCTTAGGCCATATTTTGAATGCTGAGCAAATTATAACCAATAAATGATTTGATTCCAAGAGAAAATGGAACATAATCACATGAAAAAATTATAAATTTATTACAAAAAGCTGTTATTCTAGTATTATGATAGTTTAGCTAAAAATGTGACTCAGTGAGGACTATTAAAAATCTAAAAACATTTGTATTTGACATTTTCCTCCTCATCGCAGGTGGTTTTCGGAATTTGGAATGTAATTTATTTATTTGGTTCGTTTTTTTAACCCTTTAACGCCTGAGCTTTGGCTCCAGTGTTGATTTTTTTTGGCCTACCGTAAATTTTCAGCCATTAAGGCAATCAGCGTAATTCCAGCAGATTCTGAAGCAGACAAAAGTGGACTGAAAAGTTACGGAATATTAAAGAGAGTATTATTTAAGAATCACCGGTGACATCTCAGGTGTTGAAAGTTTGTCTGTTTCCTATCCAAACCTCTTATCATCGTGTCTTAAAGGTAACTATGGAAACTATTTCAATAAATAGAACTGACCTACAAGCTGTTTTGTTTTTGTTTGTCTGTGTAACAGACCCCTCCACCCCCGGAATCATGTCTGTATTGAGCAATCACACGCGGCTTGAAGGGCAACAAGTGATAGGGGTAATGGAAGCTTAAAAAAAAAAAAAGAACATGGCTGCCAGGAAGGAGCCACACCAAAAAAGGTTGCAAAGCAACATTGTCACATGGTCAAAGTTGCAGTAAAGTTGCGTTGAAAATGAAAAGATGCAGGGTGTGCAACAATTCATGGGATTCGCTTGAATTTGCGTTAATAGTTGTGATTCCAACATTGCAAATTCCTGGAGGGATGGATTAATTCAAGTTCTAAACTGACCAATCAGATGTCTTAATAAAACCAGGTGGAACCCGATGGCCCCCAAAGTCCAACGTTCAAAAAGTTTGACAGATTTCAAACCACTCCGTGCTTACTGACGATGTCTGGCTCCAACATGGCGTTTTATCGCCATGATAAAGTAGCGACTGACTTGCCTTCACATTGTTGGAGCCAGTAGAGACCCGTTTTCTCAGTCAGTGGGCATTAGAGGCGGTTGATAAGTATTATGAGTTGTGTTATTTTCTATAACTTCTGTTCTGTAGCTCCTTAGTTCTTACTGAACCATTTGGTTCAGCTGTGCATATGTTAAGGATGTAATCCAGGACTTTCATATTTCTAAGGTATTTGCTCATGACTTCTTTAGAAACAAAAAAGTCCTCTTTAAGTGTCAGAACCTCTTTTGTCTCAGTGAGTCTGCAGTTTGGACATAATTGGCCTGGAAAGCTGCAGACTGAGGAAAAACTGAAAAGAGAATGCATGACCTTCATAATGACCATAATGATCCTGATGCTTTTCCTCGTCACAATGCCAATACTGTTAATAATGACAGTGATGATGATGGATACGGTGATGATAACACTGGTGCTCCCAGTGATGGTGCTGGCACTGTTGATGCTCTTGATGATTGTGGAAATGAGCATGTTGATAAGGTCGAAACATTTTCTTTGAGCATGCACGGCTCCCGATAACGGTGCTGAAGTCTACGTCTTTATCTGTTACATCTCTCAGTCAGACGTCTACTTCCCTTTCAATCTGTTTTGCAGAAAACCCATCATTACAGCTCAATCAGCTCAGTACACAAACCCCGAAAATACCAACAGCAAATGGTGAGATTCTACGAAGCAACAGGAATGTATTGTGTGGTGAAAGTGAAGTGAAGAAGACGAGGCGAAGTCGCGCAAAGGAAGATGGAGACAAAGAGGGAGAGTGGGGAAGGAGAGGAAGATAGATCAGGGTCCTGAGTGATTGTGACAAGCATAGACTCTATCAGCCGCTGTTTGTTTGCACACACCCCTCTCTGCATTAAAGGAGCCGTCCGGGCCGCCGGCAGGCCGCGAGCGCTCCATCTCATCACCTGACACGCCAACAGATGTTATGGGCTGATAAGAACCCAGCGGCCCCCTTCCTTTTGCATCTACGATTACCTCGGCACAAAGAAGAAGGGGTGGTGGAGAAGGCTGGGGTGGGTGGGGGCGGTGGAGGAGAGGAAATCAAATACTTCATGATGGCCTGGTGTAGAGGGAAAAAAAATGAAATGGATGGAAGTGGAGAGTGGATGGAGGGGGATTGAAAAAAAGGAACGAGGGAAGGAAAGATGGAGGGGCCACGCTCATTTGTCCTGTATGAAGTGGTAAATGGCCTCGCAGTACTTCCTGGCCCCACACTGTTTGTCTCTGTCCTAATCGGCTTATTCCATAAGCGCTGCAGCGCCATCGTCATTAAGCAATGATAATGATATTATTTAACAGGGGATGAGAGAATTAAGGAGGCACACTATCTGATGCTTAGTTTTGTTCACTGCCTCATTTCCTCATCCTTGGAAAATGTAGCATTTCCCCACTGATAAGAATTGTTTTCCAACTGTAAAGATGCCTTAATAACAGCCACGTTCATTGAGTTTTTTTTTTTTTTTTTTTTCTAAAAACATAATTTGTCCAACTTTTATTACACATTACACGGCTGGTTTGTTTTCCAAATAAAAAAAAAAAAAACTTTGTGGACTTGTCACGGTGAATGTAATCCAATCCCTGCGAAGGAACGCACACACCTTCTTCTCCTCCTGATCACTAATTTATGATATAATTTAACATACGATTCTATATTTGTTCCGCCCAACACTGCACGCGGCATCAAATTACGCCTCACAAAAGATCATAGGAAGCCAATATCACGCATCCCACTCTCAGCCAATCTGAGCGGAGAGATTGGGTTTCTTTTCTTTTCCTGGCTCAGAGTCCGCGGGGGGATAGATGACATTACTGAACACAAATCGGGCCGATAGAATAAACAAACAACAATGCAATCTCCATCATAAACAATGCCAGATTGAGACTGAATTTGTGTAGATGATAAGCCACCTAAGGTAATCAATGCAGTAATGATGAGGGGAGGGGGGGTTCTATCACAGGCAGTCATCAATGGAATTTCTAAAGCCTCGTCTTTGTGTGTGTGTGCGCGCAGAGCGTGACAAACGCGTCATCTTGTGTGCGAGAGAGATAAGCTCTAAATAATTGTGGTCTGACAGGCCTGAATAATGGCCAAATTAGACAGAAGGTGCGCGTTATTACGAGCGGCAAACATTCAAGGCTGGTTTGAGATGATGAAGATGAGGAGGAGGAGGATTGTGCCCATTAATCCCATTTACCGTCTTTCACTTTCGCTCCTTTCTTCTTCTTTTCCATCTTACCTGTGGACCTCCTTTGGAGGAGTGGCCCACACACCGAGACGAAGAGAGGAGGAGGAGGCCGACGAGGGGCCACGAGCGTTGATCATGATGAGATAAAAACAAGCCAAGGTCAGGGAGAGGACGGTGGAAAAGCTGGGCGAGGCTGAGCGTGAAAGCAGCGACGGAGGAGAGGAAAGGAAGGAAGTGGCGGCTTTGATGTGGATCAGCTTTTGGATTTGCTGTTTTGTCTGCACTGCAGTTACGCTACGCTCAGGTACAAAGATGAGAAAGGACCTAACAGAGGTCCGAGCAAAACAAGGGCTCAGTATCCACACAACAGATCAGAGCGGCAGCGCGACATGACCTTTAAAGACACAGACGAGCTGAAAAATGGCAGAATCAAGCATGGAGTGGAGCAAAAGTACGACGAAACTCGATTTCCCCACTTGACACAGACCTTTATGTCATAAATCATGCCATATATTAGAGCAAATCACATCAAATTGCTGTAATTTTGCATGAACTCTTTAAAGCAACATCCAGAGTTCATGTGTCTTTTGAGAAAAATGGCTTGTATTTTTCTTCAGTTTGGCGACTAAAAGCGATAAATCAGATCCCATTCAAAACTTTCCAAGGAAAGACCTTTGACCCAGATTAGGGAAATCCAGGAAAATGTTCCAGAGAGTGCAGAAATCTTGCTTGAGCTATGGTCTCCTCAAGAACCTAAAGAAAAGAACATTTTCACTGAAAAATAACACATTATCCAAGCAACTCATTATCCAAGCACTTTATCCCCAGGAACCCAACATCAACCATCTGAGTCTGGCTCCTGCTCATCCACAATGCTCAAACCTACAGCTTTCTCTGTTTTTCTTGTGATCTTTACATTTTTTTGTGTTCAATTAAAACAGTCGTCCCCAAACCACCAGGTAGCAAACCAGTCTGTAGGACAGTTGGTAGCGGGCCGCAGAAAAAAAAAAAAAAAAAAAGAAATCTACATTTTTCTGTTTTATTCATAGTCTGATTCTGAAAGAAGTTTTGTTTTGGAAAACTATTCTCTGGAAAACTGATTCTCACCACAACATCTGACTCATTCTTGACACACGTTGCTCGGTCATGGGTTTAATCCATCCTCTTCCTTCTTGAAGCGGCTATGCTGACCACTAATTTGAAACCCCCAAGGTAGCAAAGTTAACAAAAAAAAATACAAACGAATTTGGTAAGTTTCTTTTAGGAGAAAAGAGGAAACAGAAGAAAAATCTTCAACTTCAAAACAAAATGAAAGCTTTTTAACAAACAAAAACTAGGAGTCTTTACTCCAAATATGGATTTTTTTGTGACAGTTGTTCCCACAGACCATAATGACATTGCTGAATATTTTACAACCGGCTGTCTAATGGTACAAAGATGCTACTAATAAAGTTGCTGAAACGGTGAATTCACATTTAATATTTCATTTAGAAAATACCAGTTTTGGCGACTGGTTTTTAAAAAAAATATTTAATGGCAATGATGTGCAATCAGGGGAGGCAGGTGAGGCTGTTCCCTTAGCAGCAAAATACAGTTTAAAAAATGCATAAATGAAATACCAGTAAAACAAATAGACTTTTTAAAATTATGATTTAAAAAAATGAAATATTATTTTTTTAGACATTCAATACATGCAACAGGATAATAGAGATGGACAGGGTGGGGAATCAACCAGACATTGTAGTGGTGGAGAAAGAACAGAGAAAGACTGTTGTGGTGGATGTGGCAGTACCAAGCGATGGCGACATCAAGAAGAAGGAACATGAGAAACTGGGACTCAGAGAAGAACTGGAGAAAGCTTGGAAGGTGAAGGTGACAGTGGTGCCCATGGTAATTGCAGCACTCTGGGCTGTAACCCCCAAATAAGCAGTGGTAGGAATAGCTAAGATACTGTACAGGACTCTCAAGCTTCCAGTCCTCTGAAAGAGCACTTGGAGCTTGGGGTGAGGTACCACCCTCGGAGGGTGAGAGGGGCGATATATATTTATATATATGTATGCGTGTTTGTTTGTGTGTAAATTGTTTGTTTTTTTTTATTTTGTAATTTTTCAACTTATGCACAAAATGTATTGTATGAGTTACAAATCAAGAACTACGCACGCTCAAATTAGAGTAATACTATTTTCTCTCCAAAGTGAACACTTATATAACACATAAGGGTAAGTAAAGGTAAGTACCACCAAGTGTAGTTTGCGTTGACATCCAACAGGCATCCTATGGGCGCTTACATATCTTGTGCAGACTATGTGTGGTGTAAGGGGCCAGTACTCGCACCTTACTAACGACTAGAGTTTGGCGTAAAGACCATACGGAGCATCACCTGTACGCCAAAATTGTGTGTAACTTCCATTAGCCTTCTGAATACTTCACGATGCACTTACCACATGCACAACAACAGTACATTCCATTTTCATGATGTCTCTTGAGTTGGCCATATAAACCTCAAGAACTGCAAGACACACCTGTGCTGCCCTTAAGTTGCTGTTGTTTGGGTTCTTCCTTTTTTACTTGACATTTTCTTGGCTTTAACTCAATCTGTTTTTGGAATTAGAAAGCAAAACAAACTAAAGTCACTTTTTCCAAACCTTGTTTGTTTCTATAAGGCTAAATTGTCAGTTTGTTTTGTTTTGTTTTTTTTTTCTCCTTAACGGGCTGGATGATTTCAGTTTGGGAGCAAAGCTTTCCTAATCTATTTCGAACACAGATGTGATACAGAATCAGCAGTGGTGATCACATCCATGATCTCCATGCTGATCACTGCCCAAGTAGACGGTTACTTGGGAGGGATAGTGATTCGCAGATTAATGTTTTTTAAACGCTTATCCATGCAGACCTCCCTGAGGTGATCGTGCTCCAGAGTCTAAGCTGAACCGAGGCATCAGATCAGAGATGTAGATGCACGGGTGTGGCGTGTTGGCTTCTGGGTACAGAAGGAGGAGGACAGTGGAGGGGGGTCTGAGTGGATCATGTGCATAATCACTTTTTAATCAGGAGAGGATCTTTACAAAATCAATGACAAGGCTAATCAAAAAAAAAAAACAGAGCAGAGACACTTTTAGACTACTGTGTGTCTTATGAGATTTTTGAGAGATGAAAAAAAAATAGTTTGAAGAAGTTTCATTTTTATAAATATTTCTGCTGTAAACTATTGGGTTGTTGAGCTTCTAAATGTCCTAAAAACTGGTTCTACTTTAAAGCACTGTGCATGTCAGGTCAGAAATGGAACTCTTTATAAAACAGAAATTTTAATTTAATTTCAAGCAAAGTATTCAATATGTCGTCCCTATTAACTGGCAGGCCATCTATGCAGTTTCTTCCATTTCTCCTGGGTTTAAAACTGGTGAAGAACCTTACTTTACTTAATTATCACATGGTTATTTTAGTTGGACCTAAGTTTTTAAATTCTGCACAAGTTCCCTCAACATGTGAGACTGTTTAGACAACTATCAGCTCAGACTATGATTCACTGTTTTCAAACCGGTTCCAAAAGCTTCCCACTGTGTATAGTCTGCCATTTATCTTGGACTGGTAGATGTTCTGGTGCCAGTAAGACACAGGAGGAACAAAAAAGCTGTTCTGCTGAGATTAAAAAAGGAGTTAGGAATGGTAAGTATTAAAAAAAAAATGCAGGAATAGAGAAAAAGTGGGTAAAAGAGGTTCTGCAGAGGTAAAAATGGAAGGATGGAAAGACACAAGATTGGTGTAGAGAGAGCAGCTCGACTTCCACATGGAAACGAGATGATCTGCACGGAGAAGTGCTTGTTTTTGATGCCATTACCCAGGCGAGGTGTGGGCCGAGAGGGTGGCGAATGAGGAAATGCAGGAGCGCCTGACAAGAAGACCCATGGGGAGAAAAGCCAGTTTGGAAAGCAGAGGTGGAACCACAATCTCTGAAGTCCACTCTGTCTCTGTCAGCCCGAGATCCCCACAGCAATTAAAGCCACCAAGACAGAGGCCACAGGGAAGTCCAACACATCACACCCACATACACAAGGCTTTCAAACACATGCAGAACTTTCTGGACAGATGAAGACAAAAGAACTCCAACATGAAAGAGATTTATTGTACCGCGTTTTAGTGATTTCCTTTTAAGCCTTTGTCACTTGCACCAGTATAACGGTTGACCTGTACGATAGAGGATGGTAGAGAGGATTGGGAGGACCTTAAGGGGAGTATAGGTGTGTCTTGCAGTTCCCTTGAGGATCGTACAGCCACCTCAACAAACATCAGGAAAATGGAGGATACCATTGTCATGTGTATCATGATGTAATTGTAAGGCTAATAGAAGTTGCACGCACTTATGACGTACAGATGATGCTTTCATATGGTTCCCTAATGGCAATATCTAGTTGTTAGTAGCGTCCAATTACTTGCTCCTTACTGACCATGCCCACATGTGGCACGTCATTTGTAAGTGTCTGTAGGATGTCCACAGAAACTACACTCCAATTGTTTAATTATATCATTTCTAAAAGTCAGGCTGCAGCAAGGGGCATGCACAAATCACATGAACATCACTAACAGGCTCCTTGAGCAGTGAATTTGGAAGAATGAAAGATGACAAGGGTCACCACTGCAAAGTCTGAGTCATTGGTTCTTGACTGGAGAAAAGTAGTTTGCTCTCTCTGGGTGGGTGGAGTGCTCCTGCCTCAGGGGGAGGAGTTTAAATATCTTGGGGTCTTTTTGACAAGTGAGGGAAGACCAGAACTTCAGATCGACAAGTAGATTGGAGCGACGTCTGCAGTTGTGCGGTCAATGTACCCGTCCATTGTGGCACAGAGAGAGCTGAGCCAGAAAGCGAAGCTCACAATTTACAGGTCAATCTTCTAGTACTAGTACTCACTTACAATCATGAGCTCTGGGTCATGACCAAATGAACAAGGCCCCAAATACAAGTGACTGAAATGAGCTTCCTCCGGATTGACGTGCCTGTGTCTCACTTACTTCACCTTTACTTACCATTCCATGTTGTATAAGTGTTCACTAATGTGTGTGTGCCCCGTACAGGTTTGATCATTTTCCGCCTAAAGACAGTCCATATCCACTGGTGAGGGCAGTTGGGACTATGACTTAAAACAAATGTCAACACGTCTTTTCACACGAACCTTTCCTCTTACTTATTAAGAATCCATTTACTTTGTGTTGCTGTTTGATTTTGTTTTATTCCTACACTCCATAAAGAAGACAAATACAAGTAAAAGGAAAAAAAAATCATCTGACCAACTGCAGCAAAGGATGGAAAGATTGTCTATCCTTCATCGTAGGATGATGCTAAATCCACTTCGCATCTTTCCCCACACCCCCACTTTTCACATTAAGTCCAATATCACCACTCACTCCTGCCAGGACTTTAAAGTGGTGCCAGTGGCCACCCACTCCAACTCTCATCCCCTCTTCTCCTCCTCTCCTCCAATGTCCATCAGTCATTGTTTCCTTCGCATCCTCCTCCTCCTCAGCTCCTCTTTTCCTCTCGCCTCTCCAACCCTCTCTGCTTTGATCTTGATTTCTGACCAGGAAATATCTACTGAGAGACTACAATAACATTCAATAAAAGAACAGAGAGTTGGCGGAGACCGGGCCACTGATAGCACCACGATTTATAAGCCCTGCTTGTTTGCTTTGCTTCAACATCTGAGCTCTCAGCACAGTAAAGACACAGGTGGCATTATAGAAAACCAAAGCACGTGGTGTGAGGGCCTCCTTTGTTTATTATGGAGTCAGAACTTTTTCAAGAAACTGAACAAATGCTCCTTGTTTGCAGGAAAATGCCTCGTCTCATCTGCTTTTCTTAGATAACGAAGGAGATAAGTGGGATTTAAAGTCTAAAAAGTTTAATTAAATCCTAATTGGCACAAGTTCCCGCAGCAGGTAGACGTGCAGCCAAAGGCTTTCACTTCTGCAAAAAAAACTTTACAGCTGACCTGCTGTTGAGAGGAGTAAAAGAACCGGCTTTAGCCTGAAGCAAACAGCATCAAATCGAGGACAGGCCGGGCTGAAGCTGTTGTCGGCTGGTCTCAATCCACTTTGTCTGCATGTTCATATCTGCAGCCCACCCCACACTGATGCATGTCCAAACACAACTACAAATGGCAGCTGGCCCACACTCAATGTGGGACTATGCACAGTTCGCAAATTCACTATGACCAATGCTGTCCCACCGGACAAGAAAATACATCAGGGTTTTAGGCTGCATCCCCCTGAGGGTTGGAGCTCTGCGTGACGACTTTACCCACAAACCAACAGGGGTATCGGCCCCACCAAACCCACTCACTCCTTGTCGTCAGGGAACGCACCTCGAAGATTGGTTCCTTATCCAGCTCACTGCCCCGCCGTGGTTATCTGCTCAGGGCCAGGGAGCAGGGACAAGTGTGGGATGGAGGGGTTGGACCATGTCTGGGAGGAGGGGGCATCACCGATCCATTGTCTCCCGTCTCACCCTGTCACTTAGCATTACTATGGTGGAGAGTGAGCCACGCCGGATGTGTGGTCTTGGCATCACATTTTTGCACTTTTTAAAACGAGCGAGCACTCCACACACAGACTCGTCGTCGTTACTACAGGCACTTCTACTCATCCGATTGTGAAAGGTGGCGCTCTTCCTAGCAGACTGTGTGTGGGAGGGACAGAGCCACGGGCGCCGAGCGTTTCTATAACCCATGTGAAATCATACGTAGGCTGCAGCGAGGCTCCAACCAAAGCAGGCACGATCACACGGAGGAGCTGAAAGACCACCAAGGACCATCTCCACGTCGGGCCTGTTTCTAAAGCATTCACCATCTAAAACCAATAAAGGGCCTGGGGGGGAGGGGGGGACCCCAATGTTGCAATGTGGGGAAACACAAGAGGGGGGTTTGGAGATATCAGGAAGACGCCTTTTAAGAGAACGAACCCCCAGCAGCACTCAGGAGTCTTCTGATATTAAGGCACTTGTGATGAAACAACAGGAGGATATTTTGGAGCTAAAGAAGAGCTCCCCTTTTGTAATTTGAGATGTTCAGTCCTGGACTCCAATGAAAAGATAAAAGTGTTTACTGCAGTTCCTGTTTTGTCGGTGGTTCAATAGCACCTCCTAACTCGCTTTTTGAACTAAAAATAGAAAGTGATCCCTTCAGGCAATGTGGCCAGCCTGTCTGTGTTCATGTTGCCTGTGAGTGGAGATGGTGGAGGTGGATGGTCCCACTGTGGTGAAACTCTGCCAAAATCTCCCAATACTGCACTGCCAGGTATGGAGGGAGAAAATGGCCAAAATAAAAAAATGCTAATGCTAAAAATGCTAGAAATCCTCCCACAAAAACATCAACATATGTTTTCTGTCACTTTTATTTATAAAACTATTTATTTTGTACGTTTGTACCATTAAATTGACTTCTTAATTTAAACATTATTTTACTTTTTTGTGTGGTTTTTTTTTGCAATATTGGATTTTTTGTAAATACATACAAGACATAAAATATCTGTGAAAAATTACAATACAAAATAAAGCATGTTATAGGTATTTATTAGTTTACAGATTTTTGGCTTGATTTTGTGGAATATAAATTAGTTATTTTAAATAAACTTATATGCCTATGCATTAAATATTTTTCAATGCAACACAATGCATTCATGTGTTTATCACTTTCAGCCAGTTATGAGATCAAAACCTGTTAATGCAAACTCATTGTAGTTTGGTTTATACACCAATATAAATAATTTTAGTAGATATTATTTATCTAGTTGATATTATTTAATTTTAGTTGATGTTATTTATTTATTCTTTATTTTTAATGTTATTACATTGAAAATGTGTTTTCCATTTTTTGTGAGAATTTAGTTTAAAATTAAAAATGTTTTTTTTATATATTTTTGCGAAAGCAAAGCTGTTTTTCTTACCCAAAATATGTCGCTTGTTTTATTGTAAATATTAGGAAAAATTATACACAGAACTTTAACAAAAAAAAAGGTGTTGCTTGTGGAGGGAAGTTTTTTTATTGTCATCGCTGATAAATATGTCAACTATTTCTGACACATTTTTATTTTGTTTGTTTGCTACTCTATCACACACCTTCATTAGACAAACAAATGTAAAGGCCTTTACATCAAACAGGTAATCTTTCTGTGCTCTTATTGGGGTATAATGATGTGCAAAATTAAGAAAATGTTTGAGGTTTTTTGCAGTCAGACAATGTATTAGCATTAAAAATAAACAAAATGTATTTACTATTGTGAATAAAATGGGACACAAACACTATAGTTATTTTTTACGTTTTTAATTTTTCGGACCAAAATTGTGAGTTTTCAAGTAAAAATGGCAGCTAAACTAATATTCAGATACAGATATTCTGTTTGTATAACTACTTAGAAGCTAAAAAGGCCTTAAAAATCCATTCAAATCTCAATCTGAAGCTTTTTATCAAGCATCTCAAAGCTCTTTACAATTAATAACAAAAAAATTAGCCTAAAGCAAGTTTAATTATAATTAGAATAATGTCCAGAATAGGTTAAAAGGGTAAGGCTGTTTTAGTTAATCTGGTATCATTTAGACATACAATAACAACAGTTTTTTTTATTTTTTTAAAAAGCTCCAAAGCATTTTAAATGGTCTCTGCCTTTTGTCTTATTTGTTTCACATCACTTTGAAGTTATTTGTGCTTATTTTGTGTCTAAAACAGTATTAAACAAAAGTTTCAAATAAAAATCGTTCAGACGTGGCAGGAGAGAAACTCTAAAAATCAAGCTCAGAAAGAATAAGCTAGAAACTGGACAATTAAACTATTAATATTGTAAATAGTAGTGATTTCTGGATCTGATCACATGATCAGGAATCAGGCCCATTTACGTGGTCTAAAGAAAGTGTTAATGATGTCTCCAAATTATTTGTAGTCCAACAAAAACAGTTAAAAATAGAAACAAACTAAGTTGTTATAATGATTATGATGATAATGGGAAATGCAACCGGCGAGCTTGGTGGGCGTTATTGTCCCCCCCCCGGTTTGATTTGCACAAAAGATGTGAGAGGGAGGAAGATGATTACCATAACAAACACACTCGCTGGCACAGGTTTCCCCAGGGAAGTGTCAATCTAAGTGGAAGAGTATGTTGACATTTATAACCATCTGGGGGGGACATGGTTGCCATTTCTCAGCTGTTTAACTTCAATTAGGAGGGTAAAAAGTGAAGGGGGGGCTTAAAGGGAACGCGTCACTAAGGGAAGTTAGGCAATGATTTGTTATTGATGGAGCGGTTGCTTTGGGATGAAACACGTTGGTGATGTCTTCTAAGGAGTTTTTTTTTTTTTGGGGGGGGGTATGATTTCACTTCGATGGAGGACGATACAGTTTTCTTTACCCGTGAATATCCCAGTGGAGGGGAGCCGAACCAAGAACGAACAAACAAACAAACGGAACGAAAAGCAGCAATAATGAGAAGATGGATGCAGGTGATGCTGGACAGGAAATAAAGTCCGCTGTCAGTCACACCTCCAGGTTATTGCTTATTGTTTATCGCCCCATCCCCCCACACACATAACTCTGGGAAGGTCAGAGGTCACATCGGCCATATCTATTTTCCGTCTACACTCCATTTTTTTTTTTCGAGCACAAGAAGGAACAAAGAGCCATACGTGTGGGGGAGGGAGGGGGTGAGATAGTGGTGAGGTTAAAAGTGTGGGGGGGGTGAATTAGAAAAAATATAGAAAAGGAGAGCAGCGATCAGACAGAGCTGATAAGAGGAAGCAGGAGAGAGGAGGGGGGCTGGATGCTCTGAGCTTTGGATGGTGGTGGTGGGTGGGGGTTATGGATGGAGCGGGGCGGGGGGGGGGGGGGGGGGGG
>BSAI01000030.1:11888735-11914010 GCA_036245035.1 Adrianichthys oophorus
TGATGTGTGTATTCAACTCCGGGCTGACTCCTCTTATGCTAATACAGCCAATTTCCTCTTTTATTTCATTTCTGGAGCCGAAATCTGCGATCTGCGATAAGGTTGCCGTGGCGACCGCCTGCTCCCCGGGCGGATGCGGGCAGCCGTGTGATGGAGATGTGTAAGTCGGCGGGAGCAGCAGGGAATGAATAATTTAAAACTCCAGCAAGCTGCAGAGATAAGAGAGCAGGGCTCTAACCCCCCATCCACCCCTCCCTCACACACTCCCACAATCCATCTCTCCACCCTTCTTTCTCTGGTCATCTAAGGCTTCATCCTCCAAAGCTCACTGACCTCCAAGGTCAAGGGCATGATGGGTAATTGAACCAGTGGTTTGGGGCAAGGATGAGGACGGAGGAGGAAGTTGCAGTTCCCGGTTCTTCCTCGGGACTCGATTTAAACTTTTTAAATTCAAAAGAACTTCAGGCTAATCCCACTTGTCTGCTGTCGTCTTTCCGTCCGTCACTCCAGCTGCAGAACAATGGCAAAGTATAAGACTCCACCAGAGGAGGCGCTGAAGATGGAGTAGTGTTCTTGCGTGAACTCATCGGTGGTTTGGGCTGATCCTGATTCAGGATAAACTCCCTAACAGTTTCCAACTGTCGGAAAATCCTCACCTGCATGCTTTAACTGAATGATAGGATCAACTGAATTACATTCACTGAACTATGAATTCAATACATTTGGCTGCCTATTCAGTTGTCTCTTTATGTGTTTTAATGTGTAATAAGGTCAAATATAAACATACATTGACTTTCATTTATAAATATAAAATAAAAATTCATGCCTTGATATTGCTTGCTGTGGTTGTTTTTTTTTCTCTAGTCCAACAAATGTCATGATTTTCCTTCATGAAAATATGCATAATAGAAATTATAAAACAAGAAAAACTATTTAAAAAAAGATAAAGTTAATTAAAAGTGCTTATAATCCCTGTGTTATTTAATTCATTCTCTTGTTTAGACTGGATGGTGCACAATTTTTTTTTTTCAAAAAGATATATGTATTTTTTGTAAATATTTCACAATTGATTTTCAAAAATGTGGTGCACAGGGTTTCTCTTTTTCGTGGATTTCTTTTTTTATCGATGACAGTTTTGGACAGAAATATAAAGTAAATCTGTCCCTTTTTTTTTAAATAAAAACAAAATGTTTATTTTGTCTTTTTAAAAAAAGAATATGCAATAAAAGTATTTTTGACATTCTTAACTTAGAAGGAATAATGTGTTATGGTCTAAGAAAGTTTTTTTTTTTAAATGTTTTTAGGCTTTTAGACTGTATATAGCTTGAAATCAACAAGGTTTCATATATTTTATGTTTTATTTTGCTTAAATCTAACACTTTAATTTATTTGAACTTTTCTCAACTGCAGAAAATATTTACTGTACAAACTAGTAAAATCCTTCAATCATTTTTACTTAATTGTTTAAAATAAACAACTATTGTAAACAAATCTACATCCTTTCTTTTCTATTTAGTGTTATTAACTCATCTCTTATTACTGCTTTATGCGCTGCTATCAGTTTGATATAAATAGCTACTAAAAACCTTTCCTCTTCTGTGGCACATTTATAACCATAAACGTTGGTTACCAAGGAAAATTGGAAAATTTACTTTCATGCATCGACACAAAAGTTTGTACTATCCTTCACCAGCCCCAGAGATGCAGGAAATCCAATGGTTGCTATGGAATCCTCACATGTACAGAAACGTAGATCAATGAGGATTACCTTCTCGTCATCTCTGTATATGATCAAACCATTATTATACTGTTACTGATGACTGAAGAGCCACTTTAGCAGTTGATCATATGGGCAGAGTTTAAACAAAGACACTTCCTATAGCTTAAACAGCTTAAGATATGTATAAATGGTTATCTTAAATGTGTTCTGAAGGGTTTTCTTAAATGATTGTTGATAGACAGTTTTGTGTCTATAAACCTGGGTAAAACAAACAATCGTTGGCGTTTTATCTGAGTACTTTCCTCTTTTATTTAACTTTATTTGCAAAAAACATGGCTGATTGCTCACTAACACATTCAGATGTGATGCAGCAACCTGAACAGGTTAACTGAGGTGACTGTGCAGGTAACCAGTTCAGTGTGCATGCACACAGGTGTGTGTGTGTCAGTTACATCCTTGACTCCTCTCTGTCTGGGCGGCCAACCTGTTTTCATTCCACAGCTGCGGTACGAGGCTTTATCGTCATGGAGATGAACCAGGACTATAAACACCCTGGAGGTCACGTCCAGGTGAAGGGTTCACGGCGAGGTGCGGCCAGCCGCTGACTTCCTCCCACCCACTGCTCCTCGACCCGTGGTTGTATGGTTAAAAAATAATAATAAAAGACGCAACCGAAGGGGAAAATCTGAACAAAAAAGCTGATTCATAAACAAACCACACAGGGCGCCCGCACAGGTAATCTCAGCCTGAGCGTGAAGCCTTCATCCCCATGGCGCCAGGATGTAGCCAGTCCTGTCACATACACACCCACACAAATCCAGAAGAAAAACTGCCTTTTCGATTCTTGTGGATCTGTGAATGTTCACCAAAAAGCTCACAAAAGTGTTTAGGCTACGCATCAAATCCAAAGATCTCCTCCTTTCTCCTCACATCCTGCTTCCTCTGCTCCTCCTCCAGGAGAAACGGCTCCATCAGACAAACAGGAGTCAAGATGAAGCTCCAAACAAGCTGAAGTTTCTCCTCTGGACACATGGTGGCACTGCATACTTGTTGGAGCTCTGGAGCCCAGCGGCTTGAGGCCTTGTGAGCAGTGCAGGGGGCACAACCACACACTCATGCACACACTCATGCACACACACCTTGCACATCCTCCAGATTGGATTGATAAAACCGAAAATATTGGCCCATAGAAATAATACAACACAGTGATAAGAGAGTGCTATCTGGTTTGATCATGATACCACAACTAAACGCAAGCAGAATATCAATTCTCACAAACAAGAAATAAGGAGCCGGGGTCTGGCGGCGCTGAAGTGACTGAACAAAAACCAGACTGACAACCTCCCATCCGCTGCCGAACATCTCAGAAACGCCGGCAAATTCCAGGCTCCACGCCGTGTAAATAGAGCGGTTTTAAGAGGCTTTCAACTCAGCGCGCGAGCAAATATGATTTCATTAAACAGGATATGAGCTCTCTTTTTGATGGCTCTTAATCTAGATTAAGGTTTGTCTGGATGTTCACAAATAGATGCTGGAAGAATTGAGCAAATTAAATGCACCCCAGCCATGGAATCTATTCAAACAGGGTCAAAACAGAGAGGAATTCAGACATTATCTCTTTAATTAAATTATTCCCAAATTATTTCTCTGTTAAAATTGTAATCTATATAAAGGAATAATAATAATAACTTTAATATTTTTGTTTTAAATGAGGAGATTTGCCTGCATGCGATGCACACCAGTATGTTTTTCTCTTTCTGAAGGAGATTTGTTTAATTACTTGCGATCGTCTATCTGAACGGCGGAGCCTCAATTAAATCTGATGTTAATTAAATCTGATCTTGTTTTGTGTATTAATCAAGCGACAATTTTAATCTACTGCAATACGAAATGTGGATATAGAGAAAGAATTATTTTAATTTCATGCTTGTGATGAGTGTTTTTTAGGAGAATCCATTGAGGTGAATTTGTGGGAAGTTTTTTTTGTAAAAATAAAAATGAAGAAGAATCTGCCGTTTCTCGCTTGTTGCCAATTTGCAACTTTTTTTTGCGGTGAAAGACAATTTGTCCTCAGCTAATCTGGATTTAGTGTTTGTGCATCTTACCCACATGCTGTGTGTGTGTCAGTGTTAATTATGTTTACATCAGCACTGAGCTGCGCTCTTATCAGATGCACGATTCCCTCTCAGAGGCCGCTTTCTTGGTAGTGACACCAGAGATAAGTGGGATTTTTTTTTTAACTCTGTGGTCAGCAACTCTTTCTACAGACACTCGATTTCCTGCGGTTATTTTTGGGGCGTGCGTTCCTCCTGAATGCAGAGATAGAGGCGGAAAAACACAACCTTCCATCCAAACCACATTAGGCTAATTAACAAACTCATTTAAAGCGGGAGAAATATTGATTGCTGTACATTTGTTGAGGAAAGAGGAGGAGGAGGAGGAGAAAATAAATAAATAAAGAGCCTGGCAGGTGTATGTGAACTGTTTGTTGGAGAAATTTAAATTACAGTTCAATCAGAGAGTCAGGAGGTGTGTGGGGGGGTCTGTGATTTCCCGTCTCCACGCTTAGTTGATATTTCACTGGGTGAGGATTGAGCGCTACGGGTGCATTTCACACCCTGAATGAGAAAGGCAATCTCGCTCAGCCGACTAGAACAATAATTAGAATGGAGATTAAATAAAAATAATTAGAAAAAGTTCATCTAGTTTTGATGTATTAATTATTCCGCCCCTGCTTTATTCCAAGTCTAATTATCTGCTTCAGTGAAAATGCCAAGATTTTCTGCGAGTCATAAAAAATTACATTCATGTAATTATGTCAGCAATTTGGGGGGAAGTCAGCTAAGCAGAGCTCTCTTCCCCCCCCCCCCAGTTGAAAGTAAGTAACTTCTAACTACTTATAACTTATAAGTTAATACAGTCCCTTTCAAGCTAGGGGTATAAATAATAGAATGCAATGGGAGATTATTTACTCTTTAAATGAGGAGCTGCTCACTGGCGGCTCGCACGCTCTGCACGCCACAATGAAAACAAGACGACTTTTTATCCATTCTTGGTCAGTAGATAATAATTTGCATATAAATGGAAATATTTATTGGGACAAAAATAAGGAAAAGGGAGATGCAGGAAGTAATATGCTCATTTTTCAAAAACTCGCGGGGCCCAGCTGTGATATCTGTATTTTAGGAGTCAAGCAGTTTAAAAAAAACACATAAAGACGAGCTAAATCTTTTAAAAATATATATATATATTTATACATATATCAGAAGAAGGAAAAAGAGAGGGGGAGTCAAGGGAACCTTTTAAGATGTTTACTACACAAATGGAGTCTCCGGAGAAGACGGCTTCCTGATGAAATGTGAAAGATAGCTGTCGAAATTCTGTACTTTTTCTTGGCGCTCTGTAGACGGAGACGGGTGGGCCGGACCGCTAAGCTGTAATGACTTCCCTTCCTATACCTGAGTCACCGGGGAAAGCCAATAAAGTTCAGAAATAAACTTTGCAGATGTGGGAAATGTTTTAGGCTGATAGCAACCTTGAAAAGAAAAAAAAGGATAAAAGTTTAGGCAAAAATGTTAAATCAAATAAAGCAAAAATCTAACTTTAATTTTGTTACATTAAGAAAAGTTGAGCAGCCTTTGATAAAATGGGATGTTTTGTTTGTGTGAAACCTTTATGTGTACACAAACAGAGCGTCAGTCTTCTTTTTTAGTCATCGGCCCATTTGCAGGTTGTGGATGAACTGCAAGCATGTGGCTCACTCATACGTGAACATATTTAACACGTTAAATGTATTGCCCTGTACAGCCGTCGCAAGACTGAGAAAGAGTGGAATGCATGTTTGTCTGAGCAGATGGAGGATGATAGGACGCAGGTTGTAGATTATTTCGTGCTCGCTGTTTCAGGCGCAGCTTCTGTTTATGCGTCTGTCTAACTGGAGCTAAAACGTTCAGGCCAAGGCTCAACTTTCTCCAAGTATCTACTACAATTATCAGACTGATGCTAAAAACATGGGAAATATTTGGAATACTGACAATGACTTATTAAAACAATAAAAAAAACAAAATAAGTTTTCTAAAATGTGTCAGTTAAAAAATTGAGGATATTTTCATTTTAAAAAGTCTAAAATGTGAGATTTTTGTGCCTTTTTCTGTTTTTCTATTACAAATTTTCCTCTTTTCCCCCATGTTTATTGATTGCAACTATATTTCTTTAAACATTTTATCAAACAAATTTTAAATCCTTTGCTATCTTTTTAAATTTCTGTTTTAGATCCATTTTTTGATCCCTGATCTGACTATATTTTTCTTGTCTTGTCCCATCTGCTCTTCTGTGATTGTTCCCATTTAGTGGCCTCCTCATATTCATCTGTGTGTTTTTCTGTCTCATTTCTTTTTCAGCTACATTTAAATTTCAATGTCTTCTACTTTTTCGTGTATTTTTCCATTTTTTGCATTTCTGTCTTCATTCTGCTTCTACACATCCCCCTCAATTTAAAGATCTTGGTTCCTTTTTTAGTTTGTAGGGTAAAAAATACATTAGAAATCAGGTCTTAAATTTGGATATAGAACTTTTTTGAGTATAATTTGTATCTTTGTAATCTTTGACACCCAGAACCATTTGTTTTCCTGTTGTCCTGGAATTTTAAATGTTCAAAAAACATTTAAAAAGCTGCAGAAACAAAAAAATGTCTCTTTGTAATACACTGTGTAAGTCAAAGCAATATAAGAGTCAGCATCGAATATTATATGGAATAATTATGTATTTATACTTTTTATATATATGTTTCTTCTGTAAAGTCAAACTTTTCGCCCCAAATTTGCAAGAAAACCAAAATCATGCAAAAAAAAAAAAACAATTTTCTCTTAATGGCACTTTTGTTTTGAAACAACTTATTTTTCAAAACCGTTTTTCCTTTTTTTTTTTTTTAAAGCTATACAAAAAAATTAAAAACATTTTTTGACCTTAGATATGAAAGGACTTGTTTTTTTTTTCTTTAAACCACAACCTGGCGTGCACGAAAACACTTTGAGATTTTTGTTTTTTCTGTGTAATGCTGTCGTTTCTCCTTCCGTTTCTCTTTCTATCCTGTCCTATCTGCTTCATGCATCTGCTGAGGAGACACCATGTAGTGGTTATCAGTCCTGATCAATGCATGCAGGAGAAACATACTGATTAGAATATGAACAGACCACACGGAGTGGAAAACATGACTGCGGGGCTGCTCAGATGCAGGCCCAGCTCTGAAGGGTTATTTGACTTTTTCTTTTGCAGAAATTGATTTAACTTCACAATTTGACCTCATTCAGAAAGTTTTCAGTTCATATAGGAACAAGCCAGAGTCTCATTCTCCTGCTGTTTCATGGGTTTGCGTAAATAGGAGTTGCATTTACAAACGTCCATTTTCCACAGTGTTCTTGTGCCAGTGAATGGTTTCAGGAGCAGCCGAGTGTGCTCAGGTTTGCTTTGCATTGTAATTTTGCTGCAGGATGATTCAGATTCTTACAGAAGTCCAAAGGCTTAACTGCACTTCAGTGTTTGAGCTTCAAACATTGACTTTAGGCTGGAAATCACAATATACTAATACTACTTCTGACTCATTTCTTCTTGGCTTTAGAAAACAAGCCCATGAAGAGGAGCTGTATCTGTGAGCCACTTACCTCTACTACTTCATTTTATTGGTTTGAGTCATTTTTCTTTGAGTTTTGCATTAACAAGTAAAGCAGTTACAAAGTAAAGACAAAGTATGAGTGGATTCCATGAACTATGACAACTTTCCTTTGGCAGGTTAAGAAGTACAGTCATGCAAAGAAGTTTGTTATTTTAATTATTTGTCCAGAATACTAAATTTGAGAAATGTAACATTAAATTATTAAAAACTTTTATTTCAAAATTTTACTGTACTACTTGTTCTATATTCAATTACTTGATAGAATCTCACATGTTTGTTTTTGTCTGAAATGCACCTGTGATGGTTAACCCTTTAACACCGGTGCTTCAGCTCCAGTGTTGATGTTCTTTGAGTTACCGTAACTCGTTTACGAAGTTAACGTAATTCCAGCAGATTCGGAAAAATGAAAAAATCAGCAGTGTGCTGATGTGCAACAGTTTATAGTTGTAAAATTTGTTGTTGTTCATGTTAATGTTAAGTTAGTTAATGTTAATGTTATGCAGCAAATTACTACCATAAAGTTTAACGAAATGCAACACTATTACCGTAAAGTTTACCATAAATTTAAATATTTAGATATATTTAATTTAATAATTTGTACAGTTATGCAACACTTTATCACATTAAAGTAGTTTAACGTTAAGTTTGCAGCATCATGCAACACTACTACCATAAAGTTTAACGTAAAGATTACCACAGTTTGCACATTTATACTGTGGTGAAAGTGTTGCATATCAGTTCAAAGCTGCTTTTCTCAACATCAGACTCTGTTGGAATTGCGTTAATTGCACAACAGTTTTTAATAGCTGTCCCTGGTGACATTTTAATGGTTAAAGGATTAACATACAGCAAAAAAGAAAGATATCTGAAACATTGGAGTAACAATCTTTATAATTTAGTCATAAATCTCTCAAATTTTCAACAATAAGAAAATATATGATGTTTGACAAACTTCCTCACAAACATGACAGATCTGGGGAATGATGGGTCTTTCATTACTCTATAGTTATTTTTGAGGTCCTTAAAGGATTTAAATAATAGGTGGCAGTGGATGCAGTTGAGTTTTCTCAGACAGAAATAAGGCTTTGAAAGTATTGTCTGTTCACATTACTTATCAATAGACAGTTTCACAAATAAAACTGTGTGAAATTTGGCTTTCTATAAAAGCAGCTTCCTATAATTTCAAAGAGCCAAATTCACATCTACATCTAATGAAACCACAATTATTCTAGGAGTTCTGACAACAGTGATGATCATAGTGAAGATGTTGGCCACAACATAAAAATGAATGAAAATGAAACACTTTTCAACAGCAAGTCTTCATATTCTTTCTTAACTACAGTAAAATACTGTTTTGCTTCCAGAGGGCCTGGCACCTTGAAGACCAGAGGTGGAGACAGAGGGCTGCATTCCTGTTTGTTTTTACCATGCATTGCTCTGGTATGTTCTAATTGGCTGGACATACCTGATCCAGATAATTAGATGTGAGTAAAGAAATAAAATATGGAAAACATGCACACCTACTAGCTCCTAAGGCCTGAAGCTTCCCACATTTCATGTAGACATTGAGTGGACCATAAATTTCTCTCTCTACATCTGGTGTAACGACGTCTACTGGTTCTTCAATAGTTTTGTTGTGCTCTTTTGGATGTAAAACTGCCAGTAAGCCAGTTTAATTTTTCTTAAACATGTTTATATTTGTGAAGGAAATTATACTGATATTGACTTGTATTTTTATTTTTTTTTCATTTTCCAGCTATAAGGAGCATTTTTATGGAGAGAATGCTGAGGTCACACAGTTCCATGTCTCCAGGGCCTCGTTCTTTCAGTCATGACCCAGAACTCATGACCATAGGTGAGCTAAAACAAAGATCAAGAGGTAAATTGAGAGCTTTGCTTTCTGACTCAGCTCCTTTTTCACCATGACGGACCGTTACAGCAACTGCATGACAGTGGATGTCGCAACAATCCACCTGTCAATCTCAAAAACTCCTCCACCTGGGGCAGGAGCTCTCCACCTTTTAGCTCTACTAAAGGTCACACAGAGAAACTCAAGAAACTCATGCTAATCAGACAGTCATGTATGTCAAATGAGAGGCTCTGGCTCCATGTATTGGAATTTTTCTGCTTTAATGTTTATACTTTATAAAGTCAATAACACGTAAATAAATATTAGCCAAAAGCGAAAACCAGAAATACAATTTGAACTTAGTAAAAAGATGAGCATTTACTTCAGGGAAGGTGTGTAGTGTGTGTGTGTTGTTGTTGGTGGTGGTGGGGTGGTGGTGGTGGTGGTGGTGGTGGTGGTGGTGGGGGGGGGGGTCCAATGACTAACTTACGACAATATTGTCCAACATTAAATCAGTCCATGGTCTAAAAAAAATTTGGAGACCCCTGACATACGCAATTGTGTTTAGAATAAAATTGATAAAAATGGATACAGGATAAAAAGTTTAGCAAGTCACTAGGAGTGGGTAGAGTCATGCGTTTTAACAAAGACTTTGTTTCAACCGCAAAGGCAGTTTGTGGATAAATACAAAAAATGGACTTTAAAGAAATAAACCCATGGTTTTATAACATATGTAGGTGAAGATAAAGAAAATTTGGGTCAAATCTGTTTTAAGGATCTCAATGAAAGACTCCATTAATAGTGAATAGAGTGAAGGTAAGGCTAGTACTGTCCAACTTGTTTTCCAAGACAATATAGAAAATCTTTAGCACTAATAAAACAGAACTGATAAAAGACTGAGAAGCATCTTAAATATTGCTCTGTGACCTGTGGGAATGTCAAAGTGTGTGCTTTGGTCTTTGTGCAAACATGTGTGTGTTTGTTGGCTAAAACCACAAAGGTGAGGAATGGAAAGGGGAAGTCCCAACTGGATGGATGTTGACTTACCTGCGGCCTTCACAGGTACAGAAAAAAAATGTGCAGCAGAGCCAGAATGAACTCACCCAACAAAGCTCAATTGGTAATAAATTTCACATTTTAAACTAAACTAAACTATAAAACTAAACTACTATATACTTTGGTATAGATGTGCATTAGCCAGGTATTAAACAGGATGTTCATAATATACATGTGTTTAAAATGAATAGACTCTTAAGTTGCACCAAAAAAATAAATAAATAAAATCAAACCATGTACTTACCACGGTCTCTGCTGCTTGCCAAGAAACATATCTATTATTTTCTCCAAAGGTTCCATTAACAACAATCAGTGACCCATAGATTCCCAGAGGAGAAGCCAACAACAACACAACACAATCAATCAGTTTACTGCCACAAATTGCTGCCAACTGTCATTGCCATTATTATTTTTGCTGCTGTTATTAGAAATGTGTCTGTTATGAACCATATTACAAAGATCTTATCCAAAAGTCAACTTCCTGTTGTCTGATGAGGCCTTTTGTTTTTGTTTAGGTGACGTATCCGAGCAGCGCTAAGAATCAAAAATGCCCCCCACCAGAATGTTTTCTACAGAATTGGAGAGGTGTCCCCAATGGAATAAAATGTTTTCTTTAGACAGCTATTTAAGGCAAGTTGTCTTTAGCCAAAAGAAGGCGCCAAGAAAGGAGGGGGATCAAAACGACGGCCTATCAATTACTGACCCTTAGAGTCAACCTCCTGACTCATTTGGGCTTTTCCTCGCACTCACGCAGAAACTGGTTGAGTCTGGGGTTTTAGAAAGATCCCAGGCTGAACATTAATTTCTTAATGCATTTTGGATCCCATGGGGGCTGTCCTCCAGAGTAGGTCTCATGGGAACACTGACAACTCTGGTAATAGGATTGACCAAGACATAGTAGATTGTCATGTAATTGTATTTGTGTTGATGTCTTTATATTTTTGTTTTTGTTGCTTTTTAATATATATATTTATTTTTCTGTAAAGGATCTAGTTTTTTAGAATTGTTTCTCTTTAGTTAGGCTATCCCATGTTGTGTGCTGCTGACAGTTGCTGCCTTCCAAAGAAAAATAAAGCCGTCATTAATTAACAAAGCAGAGTTCCTCCTCTCATAGGTTTGTTATTGCTATGTCTCAAGCCAGAAGGAGGCCGACGCCTAATTGATCGACAGGCTCTCTGGGACTTGGTAATGATAATCAATACTGACACATTTTCTGCTCTCACCAACCATCATTAACATCTGGGTACAGCTGTAGCTTTTATGCATGTTTTTTTTCTGGTTCTAAAAACCTTAAACTAATGATGTGGATTCTTTCAAATAACCTGCGGATTTCTTAAAAAAAATACTGCTAACCAATCTTGTTTTTAGTATAGGTAAAGACATAAATGTTTTATAAATTAAGATTCCCCCAATAACTTTTAGGACGTAATACACCTTTAATAATCTAACATATCTATATTTTATAATGCTTTCTTTTCTATTTTTTTTATCAGTTTTAATTATTGCGATTTGATTTAGACTTATTTTATTATTTATAAAAAGACACACTCCAATGAAATCCATTTTTGTGTGTGTGTTTTTAACAAGTTCTTGTAGCATTTTTTTCTTATAGAAGACCTATCTAAAAGAATTCATGATTAAAACTGTGCTTCTGAGTATTTCTTTATTCAAATTGCATTGGATCCGGAGCAGAAGAAACCCTACGGTTTTCATCTGAGGAGTTCCGAAAACACTCACCATTAAATGTATTGACATCAAAATAAAGATATTGGAATCTTTTTGAAGGGTTTTATGACCCATACTTAGCTGTCAGCTGCAGGAGGTGGAGCCATAGGGCAATTTGAAACTAATAATAAACACTCAACAGTTATGGAATCTAAAACCATCACTTTAAACATGAACTCTTTCAAAAAGGCCATCGTAATGAAAAACAATAACACAATGCTGCATCATTGTAGGCCAAAGGAGGGGTGGTGGTGAAAATAGCATTTGGGTCACTGGGCAATCACCAACACTCTCCATCACAATAAATGGACGCCCACATACTTCCTCCTCAATTAATGCATTAGTAAGGTCATAGGTTATGTAAGCAACAAACTCTCCGGCAGAAAGGGGTGGAGTGTTGTAATCCAGGAAGCCCAGAGCTCAGTGTTGATTGGTTACATCTGAATGTTTGGTTTAAGAAAGAGAGATGGAGGAGGGGAGGAACGTTCAGGGCTTAGTGGGTTCTGTTGCTGAGAGAACTGAGAATAAAAACTTTGCTGAAAACTCACTTACTTTCATAGAACAAGATGCTAACATTTTGCTCTGAAAACAGTTTTAGGGAAAACTTTGTAGGTCAACAGTCAATGCAGATTACTCTAATAATCATACAAACCAATAAAAAAAGAGATGTCTCAAATCGCAAATTGTTTCTACATCATAAGAGAGATTACTTGTTGGAAAATAGGACTATGGCATTTGCTCTGAACTACAACTACAGGACTAATATGTAATACTGTATATCTTCCAATAGTAGCCCGAACATTTATTCGAAAAAATGTGGCAGTCGGCCCGGTGTATAAAAGAGACCGGCGTTTACTCCATCCCAGACAGAATGGTGATGGCTGATGGTTTCATTTTGTGGGGAAATTTGTTCAGGAAATTTAGCCAGAAACACCCAAAGAAGATTTCAGGATTCATTGAAAGGATGAGAACATTGTATTCTGTTCTGATTAGCACTGGTGATGAAAGCTTTTTTTCTATTTGAAGCGTCATCAATCTCCGTATGAAAATCATCTTTGTTTTCATGCCAATCGTTTTCCTGGAGACACGTGTACCTTTCCATCAATAATCCATGTTTAAACCAGTTCTCCTATATTGTTGCTCACTTTCTTTGCCCCTTCACCAGGAAATCATTTGCTTGTTGCTCCTTTTTATGCTTATCCATATCACCCATCAGCTTGCGCCATTGTCGAATATTTTTAGGATCCACCCGAAAAATGTGGTGCAGATTCCTCTCCAGAATGTTCTTTGGCGTATGCCATAGCTAAATCAAATGAACGTTTCTTGGACATCGCTATACTGGCTCACAACACAGATACCACAGACACCTGGCGCCTGCGCGACCAGGGAAAGATAGGTAGAGTTTAAAGGAGCCCGGCCACCATTACAAACCAACATCTAACAGTAACGAGCACCTGTTAAACCCAGCGTTTATTGTAAACTGACATCATTAGAGATGAGCCCCTAATGGAAGATATATGGTACTTATAATACGATAAAAAACGTTTTAAGATGGAATTTCCTGGAGAGAAAGGCATTATTTCAAGCCAAAAACACATCAAATTGTCTTTTCTTATTAGGACTTTAAAAACTTCTGTTTCATTCGGAATAGATGAAAGACAATGAGCATGACTATCATTCAACTTTTACCAAACTTGAACCACTTTTTGTGGTTGCATGGTGGCTCAGTGGTTAGCGCTCTTGCCTCATAGCAAGTAGGCTCCCGATTCAAGTCCCGGCTTGGGGACTTGAAACAGTGTCCCCTGTCCCCTGCCTTCGCCCATGAGTGGCCAGGTTAAGCTCCGGCACCCCCGTGACCCTGAGACAGACTTGCAACCTGTCTAGGGGTGTCCCCTGCCTTCGCCCATGAGTGGCTGGGTTAGGCTCCGGCACCCCCGTGACCCCAAAAGGTACAAAACGGGTATAGAAAATTAGTGAATGAACCACTTTTTTTTTCTATAAACATTGCACACAAAATGTATTTGTCTTCTATCTTTAATATTAAAATCAAATCAACACAAAAAAAGTAATTATGTTTGTAGATTAGGTTCACAGGAGAAATAGATACATTTAGTTCTTACCAATAGAGCTTGAACAACTTCTTTCAACAAATGCCTCGGAGCAATTTTCAAAGTTGTGTATAAAGATATCAAGTAAAAGTAATTTAGTTGGGAGTTTTCTTTCCATTTGAGGCCACAATCATTGCCAACATTTCTTCAGTGATTAATAATGTGCATGTATGGAAACTAAGGTGACTTTGTGTGTTTGTCGTTGTTGTGCCCATTTCTAATATTACAGCAGAAATCGTTCCATTACAACAATTTTGAATAAGTTTTCCACTATTTAAATTTTAGTTAGTAACATTAAAAAAAAACCTTCCAAACTGTTCTGAACTTTGACGTCCACTCATTTAGAAGAACTTGATGCTTGTAAAGCTGTGTTCACATCAAATGCGATCGGCAATGTGCACATGCAGTCAGAGGTCCTGCGTTGTTTGCAGTGTGATTCTCCAGCGACAGAGTATTTCATAGCAGAAGTGAAAATTCTGTCGCACATCGAAATGCGATGTTTCCATAGTTTAACAGTCTGAACTTCAACAAAGAATTTGCATCACATGAACCAATCGGGAACTCAGCTTTGCCCTGTGACGTGTTGATGATGTAATCAGTGAGTGGGGATCAAACCAACATGGAGGAGGATCTGATCGATGCTGTTTGTCTTCCTTCTGAACTTGATATTTTCCTATTTCTGTGTAGACTATAATAAAAAAGATCATGTAATTTTATTATGGTTTTTATTTTTTCCTTCACTGTACTGGAGAGTCTGAACAATCTGATGAACTCAGACATGGAGACAGGATTACCAATGCTTTTGTTGAACTCTTCAAAATAAAAATGATCTCTCAAATCGTCCACGTCTTCAATTATGCAGAAATTAAGCTAAAGAATTTTGAACTCCTCACACACATGGCAAGTTTGGAAACATACTTTTGGACAAGCATCAAGCAGCGAATTAGATGTGTATCAAAAAAGAGGCGGCAGACGAGAATTAGCAATACGCACCATAAGAGTTGCTTCTACATTTCTCTGAAATGTCACGTATGTTTGCATTATCCTCTAGTTCCTTTTTAAAACTACATCATTACAATAGCTCTTTTTAGACAGATCCCATCCTACCTTTCATCAAAGTCAGCATAAATAAACGTTGGAATGTAAGTTTATGAACTACTGATGAGCAGCTTAAAATGAAACAGTATAAAATGGTGAACAGAATGCATAAACTCTATCGCACAGGCAAACTTTTTCCTGTCTATTTAGCTGAGTATGTGAGGAAAGGAAAGCTCAACTTACATTTCCTAGAAAGCTTTAACTGCTGCGGTGTGAGAACCGGTTTGTGAGTTCAGCTAGTATGTGGAATTTGGCCCGAGGCCATGGCAACTGACGAATTCTTTATTTGAAAATCCCCAAAGAGAAAAGTAAAGAGGTAGATGGGAAAGAAGAAGAGTTACACTCCGACTGACGGATGATACCATTAGGACACCAAACATGGCGGTAAAAGACAACAATAAACATGAGAGGTTTCTGTATGTGATACAGTATTTTGTTTGTTTTGCTGTTCTACTGGTATTGGTCTCTATCCAAATCTGCAAACATCTACAAATGTTACATTTATGAATGTACTTTGTCGAAGTGTCCGAATCTAAATGTCCAAAATCCAGTGCCTAGTGCGGGACCCTGATCTTTCACAATGTATCAAAGATATTTATTATTTTTATTATTGTGACCGTAATCAAAGACAAACTTTCTGATCTACGTTGGTTAATATTTTTTGTGGCCATGGTAACTGCTGTGAAACTGTATTTTATGTCTGTTAAGTTCAGTACCTGCCATTATTTATAAGTGTATTTTATATGAACTTTATTATTAATCTCTCTTTAAACCTCTTGTAGTCAAAAAATAACTGAAAAAAAAATATTATTTTCGTTGAAGCAGCAGGCCTCTGAAACCACAATCTAATCTTTTCATGCAAACAGCCTGTTGGATCAGAAAGCGAAGCGTTGACAGGTGATACTTGGAAAAAAGGAGATTTGCACTTTTTCACTACCAGTCAATCACTCCCCAATAATGCTAGTCAAACCCCCCCTAAAGCACTGCAGATTTTGACATATAGGTGCGTGTGTATTTACACGGGTGGCTAAGGCCACGCTATATTAGGTTGTAGCTGTGTGTGTGCGTGCACACACGAGGACAGGCTCCTTTTTACAGCGGTGAGACTTTGAAGTCGGGGCAGTTCTCTCTTTGAGGTGGTCTATCCCCAGTTCTCAACAGAGTTAATCAGGCATGAAGGGAACATGCTCACTCTGTGGCCGACCAGGCATCACTCCTGATGGGTTCCTTCAGTCTCTGTAAGGGATGGAGGGCTTGGAATTAAGACGGAGGTGGCAGCTGAGATTAACATGGCCGTGGGCTAATGCAGTAAAAAGAAAACTCAACAAATAATAAATATAAGGGGTCAACTCATTCAACCATGGCTACAAAGGTAGAAGGGTTCAAGGCAACTGAATTTTACAAGATTTTTGCTCTGCCAGCCAATGGTGAAGAGCTTCGGCAGATCGCTCCGAGGGATAGTAAAAGTATGCAAATCATAGAACCACGTTTCTACTTTTTAATGGTTTGTTTTCAGATTAAGACAGGTTTCCATGGTTTCGCCAGTCTTTATAGTTCTAGTAAAGCATTAAACCTCTAAAGTTCTCTGTAAAACATTACAACTGTTCAGTAGTTGAAGTTTAAAAAAATACGAGACTTTGCAAAAGGAAAACCAAATTAATATTATCTTAAATTAGATATACCAGTAAAAAAAAGACATTGGATAAATGAAGGACTTTTTGTTTACCTCTCCGAGGGGTATGGCCAGAAAACATTTGCTAACTTGTAAGATCCAGCATCTCTAGAACTCTAGGTGAAAACATCTCTGGAAAAAAAAACATTTAAAAAAGTTAGCATAACATCAGTGCGAATACTTTGGTGTAAGGTGGCGCCGAACACATAGATAGAATCTCAACCTATAGCTTTTCTATATGTCCATCTATTAAAATAAAACAAGTAGAATTTAAATTAGTTATGCAAAAATCTTAAACCTTTGGAGCTGCAATGTTATGCACTTTGCTAGTTTGACAATGTGACATTAGGTAAGATATTTCAAAATGTGTTTTAAAGATTATTCTGGAAGATGGCACCACCGTGAAAAAGCAAACAGTTGAAACAACACTGTATTGAGTCATGTAGAGTCTTCCATTGTAAACATCCAAACAAAATTTTGCTTGGGCTTCTTTTTGGGATAATGTTGATTTTTTTTTTTTTAAGAAAATGGAATTCTATCAATGGTTTGTTTCCTTTTTTAAATTATGAATAAGATAAGGTGATTTCAGTCATAAAACTTCAATTGTCTTCACTTAAGGAAGTTTGGCATTTATCCCTGAAGTTACTTTTGTGACAGCTCTTCCTGGTGTAGTGATTGAAGCCTTGATCCCAGATAAAGGTGATTATTTTGGTCAGAATGAAGAGACTTGGATTTGAGCAACAGCTCCTGAAATCAGTATGAGACAGCTGGTATGGTTTGAACTGGGGAGCCTCTAATACAAAGTAATCTGATCCATGTACACTTTTCTAGGCAAGTTCATCATCTTCTGCTTGGTCACCCCTCAGCATACCCATCATGCTCCAGTCCTGAGCACTCCAGTCCTGAGCATTGATGTAACTGTATAACACAACTTTTAGAGTGGGTGGAAAAATGCACTCTGTGTTGATTTATCATATACCAATCACAATGTTGGGAGTAATGGATGACAAAGCAAATTACTGTAATTTCATTCTTTTTGTCAGTAACAGAGTAATGTAACAAATTAGTTCAAATTTCAATAATTAATTACAATTACTGAACTGTATAAACCCTCGTTATTTCATTACTTAGATTTTGTAGGCTCTGACATTTTCATTCAGTTAAATGAAACCAAACGGAGGTGAAAAAAAACAAAGTAACTGGCGCATGCATGTGCGTGTGGAGTTGGGGATCGGTCAAAGCACAGACATGCCCTCATTGCTGCAGTCACAGTGCTTTCCAAACTGGTTCAAAGATGAGATGAAAAAATGACGCTGCGAGGAGTCCTATCATCCTGTCAGGGGAGCAGCAGAGCAGAGTTTGCCTCGTGTACTGTTGTGTCTGTTAACAATGAAACAACTCTAAAGCCGCTCTTTGGTGTAAAAGACAAGAGCCAGCTCCTTCCTGGGAGGTTTTTTTGTATTAATTCACTCTAACTTTATTTTTCTTTCTGACCTGCAGGTGACTAGTGGTCAATATGAGTTTGTGCCAAGTAGTAACTCCAGTGGGCAGGGGGTTAAACCAACCAGGAAGTGACAAAATGTTGCAGTACCGCAATTGACCAGAGAGTCTGGTGCTTACACTGAGCAATTTCCTATTGACTCTCATGTTAAAATAGTCATTTTCACCCCTCAAATAAACCCCTTTAATGCCTGGTGCTTAAACTTTTTATTTCCTCAATGGTTGCATATTTGATTCATGACAACTCTGGGAGGAGTGATTTTTTTTTTCTAAATTTGTAGATTTTTTTATAAACAGCTTTTGTTTTTGCCTCATTAAAGGGCGCAGCTTTATGATTAACAGATGATGATCACGATGGATTCTGGGACAGAGCTCTGGTGTTTAACTCATTTGCTCTGTTTTTTTTTTTTTTTTTTTTTTAAACTTGTCCTGTCCAACAGTTGAGCAAACAGATATGAGCTGAGAGCCTCTTGTATTAGACAGATTTTACTCTTACAATCGGGGGTTATAAATCATAGCGAACACAAAATGTATGTTGGTATAAGCCCCTTTTGTAATTTAAACGAAACTTTATTAATATTAATTTTGTTTGTGTTCTTTTTGTTGGACCGGGGAACCGGACCGGAAAGGGGGAAAGGGAGAGAGTTGGGGGTGGAGGGGGGGGGGGAAGAGATGGTGGATTATATACGTTTTGAGAAGGACTACTGGGTAGGGAAGATAGAGTTGTTAATCTACAGGCAACAAAATACTGGAGCTTATACCCATTGCAATAGTGAGTGTTGGTCTAAAATGGGCAGGGCCTGTCCACACACTCAGCTGTTACATACCTGCCGGTTCCAAGAGTGTTCACAAACTTGTCCACATCCAGTTCACACGCACACTTGTGCATACCAACCAACAAATGTAAAGCATTACATTCTGTCACGCACACTATTTGAAGGTGCAATCGACGCCTGTGCTCAGGTGAATGTTATGTTAAGCTGAAGTGGATGATGGAATGCACAAAAAAGGAGGGAGAACTCCCAGCCATCCCCACACCAAGACCCCTGCCGAGGCGGCAGTGCCGACCAGGGCCCACCCCCGCACCCATACTGTGGGGTCAACGGAGGAGATCCACTCGCCAGGCAGCCCGGCCAAGCACCCAGACCAGGGCCCGCAGGACAGCCACACGGGCCCCCAACACCCGAGCGCAGTGAGGTACGGAAGCGCAGAGCGCAAGGCCCAGCCCAGTCAGGAGAGCAGCCCTCCCACCGCGCCAGGTGGCCTAGCGCGGGGCCCCACCCCCGAGAGCCCCACCACCCCAGACAAGCCGCCCACCACCACCCAGGAGTTCTGAGCATCCTCCCACCCCAGCCCCGGGTACGAGCCGGGGCCCCCATGGAAGACCCGCTCCAAAGCTCCAGGCAGCTGCAGAGATCCAGGAGAGAACACGGCGGGGGTCAGCTACCCCCATCTAGAGGAGAGATGACCAAGAGAAGTGGGGGTCCCCGAAGGTGTACATTGCCTTACCAGGATCTCCTAATGTTGTGACCCAGAAGGGGCCCGGCACCCGAGGGTAAGGACCAGAACCCGCACCACAAGGACACAGACACCCTCCAGGCTCAGATGGAATATGATCCCCCACTCATGGACTTGCCAGAGGACTAAGGGATCCCTCTCATTTGCTCTGTTTTAGCTTTAGCATCAACGCTATATTTTGGTTTGTGTTTTAACCTGATGAACCTGGTTCCTGTGAACCAGAAGATGTGGATTCCTGCTGAACCCAAGTGGCTGTGAAGGTGCTGAGCGTTACTATCTGATGCCTGACAGAGACTGATAATCCAAACTGTAATTGTAAGGAAAATAGAAGAGTTTACTCAATAAATATTTATACATGTGTTGTTTTTGCAAAGATGTGTTAAAAATACACAATGGAAAATATGTAATCTTGATTATGATGAAGATTACTATGCAAATATCTTTGACAAAATATTTTAAGAAAAGTAGTTTATCGTGTTTTGGTTTAAGAATATAACTATATTTACTTTTCTTTGGATTGTCAGCAGAAGATCAGCATCAGTCATGTTCAAACTCTTCAGACCTGCGTCCAAATACATGGACATCACATTTTAGGTTATATTACCTCAGTAATATTAAGCTAATCAATTCTGCATAACTGGGGCCCTTTGGCTGTGTGTGTAGAGGGTTAGCTCAAATATTAGCTCGGGTCTAAAGAGGTCAATAACAGTATGTTCAACTCCACTAAGGGGTATACAGGAAAAAAAAATACTTACTTACACTGTAATCACATTATATTTGATCATATGCCAACAATTTTATTAGCATGATAGAAAAAAAAGACATTTTCATGTTTGTCTATTACTGCTATGATTCATTGTTTTAAAAATGTATGCATAAAGGCTACAATAAGATATATTTTGATATTAGACCAGGCTGCACGGTGGCCCAATGGTTAGCGCTCCTGCCTCACAGCAAGAAGGTTCCCGGTTCAAGTCCTGGCTGGGGGACCTGTCTGTGTGGAGTATGCATGTTCTCCCCGTGCATGCGTGGGTTTTCTTCAGGTACTCCAGCTTCCTCCCACCGTCCAAAAACATGCTTCATAGGTTAATTGGTTACTCTAAATTGTAGGTGTGAGTGTGTATGGGTGTGTGACCCCTGCGACAGACTGGCGACCATGAGTAGCCGGGTTAGGCTCCGGCAACCCCGTGACCCCGAAAGGGATAAAGCGGATTGGAAAATGAATGAATGAAAGGATGAATGAATATTAAGACCACAGAAATAACATATTGGAACTTGTTTTGAGTTTGAGGATGACGTTCATACTGAACACGTAATACAGGAAAAGATGTTATTTGTTGTCTAAAAGTTACTTGCACCTCTGTACTGTGAAAGCTTTACATATTTGTGTAAAACACTGAGTAGTTACCGACAAAGATTCATGATGTAAATATTGGTTAACTGATCCGTTGCTGAGCTGGAGACTTTAGCTAAAGAAGTTTGCTGCTTTGGCATGGAGGAAAAACCGTGGGCGTGGACAAAAACAAAAGGGGTAAAAAAAAAAACGGCTCAACCCAGTCCCACCTCTTTTCTCCATGTATGGAACTTCCGAGTTAGGTGGAGTTAACTCCAACCACTATGACTGCACCTGTGAGCTGACAATTTAGGCTTCCAGTAGGAGACTGTAGAAGTCAATGGGTGACATCAGAGATGATTCATAGAGTTATATATATTTCCATGGTTTGCGCTCAATGCATTCTGCGGGGTAGGGGTGCATACTTTGGTAGACTCACAGCTCTGCAAAACTGTGCACAAAGGACAGACGTAGAGAGACAGACTGGTGCAACTCATTGTAATGGAATACATAAATTCAGCCAGAATGAACATGGAGGAATTTAATGGTTCTTTGTGTTTTCAAAAGACTGGCTTAGTTGTAGTTTTGATAGAGATAAATACAGACGTAACAGTATTTTCCACATCAGACTTTGAGCAGTAGCATAGACCACATATGTTTTAACTTATTTTTGTGTAATTTTTCACACGGTTGTCTGAATTCAAATGACGCCAGGTTATGTCTCGAACCATGTTCATACCTTGCACAACGTTATTACTTTAAAAATATTGTTTTTTTATTTTATTTAATTACCTTTATTTAACCACAGAAGTCTTATTGATGTAAAAAAAATCTCTTTTTCAAAGGAACCCTGTTAAATGAAAAACAAGAGGATCTTGTTTGTGCTAAGCTGGTTTTTTTTTTGAGAATTTGTATGAGTGAAAAAAAGTAAAGTAACGAGCAGTGAATTACTTTTTAAAATAGATAAACAGTAAAATAATTTAATTAAAATTTTGATCCAGTACTAAATAAAGTAATCAATTACTTTTTAGAAGTAACTTACCCAACACTGACCAATCAATCTAAGAATGTGATTGATACATCTCGCAGAGCGTAATCTAGTCTGGTCTGTAGTGTTGTTTTCTTAGTTTTATAAACTGATACATGATGCAAAGGATTGCATAATCCCATCTAAGAACGTGACCTCAACTTGTTATGCAATAAAACAGGATTAATATCATAACACAGACCACTCTGGTCCACCTCTGCAAGGTGATTAGCTAAATAATGCTCAAGTAGGTAAAACACTTCCAAACTCACCGTACTTTGAGGTCCCTGGTGTGAGACCACAGTATATCTAGGAGAACATGTAATATATCTATGTCAGATGATCAAACCAATCATAGAAATGCTTTCAGTTTTATGTATTTATAAGCCTTTGAATGCAACAGATTAGTAAAGTGTTTTTGGATTTCACCAGAATCTGGTTTAAATGGAAAAAAAAAACTGCAGAATGTTGCTTTCAAATATTCAGAATGTGAATCCAGGCAAGTGGTTGACAACTTTTCCATTTGTAGCAGCACAGTAATGCACATTTCTAACATAAATTCCATCTCTTTGTAAAAGTAGTTTTTCCTGAAATGATCATTCATTCATTTTCCAAGCCGCTTTATCCCTTTCGGGGTCACGGGGTTGCCGGAGCCAAACCCGGCTACTCATGGGCGAAGGCAGGGTACACCCCTGGACTGGTCGCCAGTCTGTCGCAGGGGAAAATGTCGACTCTGAGATTCAAACTTGGGAGTCCCGCACACAAGAGGGGTGGACTTCCCGCTTTTGCCACGAGGGCACGACTGAAATGATCAATAATCCTTTTTGCAAAGAAGAGGCTGATGGAGGAACTGTCAGAGACTGCAAGGCCAAATAAAGGCAGGCGGGGGGTGGGGGGGTTGGAGATGTGTCTGTGCAGGGGGTGGAGTGGGGGTGCATAGGGAGGCACAGACAATTGAGTCATTTTTCAGGCCTGATTGGAACTGACAACGTGTTTTTTGGAGGACTCAGTCCCCACAGCATTGTTTGCTTTGGAAAGTCACGGCCAGATTTATTATGGCTGAAAAACACTGGAGAGATCGGAAGCTGGGAGGCACAGGAGCACGGCATGTCTGTCTGCACAAGGGGGCGGGGCCTTTGGAGGGCTACGATGGAGACACATTAGGTCATAACTGACACTTTGTGCTCTTAAGAGTTCCACTGGAGCAGGAAAGCATTTAAATTAAAGATCTGGTGTTGTTCTTTTGTCTTTTCAAAAAAGTGGAAACTAATTTGAGGAATATGTTGCTCTAAAATCTTCACATCTATACACATTTATACTTTTTGTGTACATTCTTTTATAATTTTTTAACATTTTTGGATGAGATCTTAAAAGTATTTTGATATGAAGTATTTGCTGTGAAAAGTGTTTTGAAGTTGTAGTTGTGTCCAATCTTGTTTTTTTTAAGGAGGAGTCAAAGCGGGTATCCCTCCGCCAGTAGTGTGTTCCATGTCGTGATTGTATCACGGAGAAGAAATGCATATCTTCACGTGGGTGTGCTCAAAGGCACAGAAGTTTATATTGAAATGTAAGTAAAGACTCTTTGCTTATGCTTAACTTTTTAAAAGCTATAAGACCCATGCTGATATGTATTTTCCTAGCACTAACAGCTACGTGCTAACGTAGATGACCGGTGACTATTGATGACGTCATCATGTGGTAGTAACGCCCTAATTTGAAGACACTATTTTTCTTGAAAGGATAAATGTAGAAGTAGGGGTAAGAAAGCAATTCAGGTTCTGTCTTGCTTTAGCCTCAAGGTAAAGCCTTGGTTATATGACCTGTGCGGGTCGTGGTTCTTTTGGTTTTCTGGACCCTTGGAGGGTCACAGAGAGAAGCAGTCATATCTTGTCCCTCTAGCTCCAGAGATGTCGCCTGTGAACCCTAAATATCACACGTATTTTGACCTACTGTAACTAGTTGACCGTTTGTGCGATCAACGTGGATCAGGTGAGTCCGACATGGAGAAAAGTAGTGTTGGATAATGACGCCAAGCCATTTTCCTCCTCAACAGAATCAGCTGATTGACATTGATTGCGAATTCACAACACTGCTGTAAAGGATTATAAAGATCAGCACTAAGCTGGTTTTCTCAGCTTCAGAATCTACAGGAATTATGCTAACATTTTGGTTCCTTCTGTTTTTCAAGATGCCTCAAGGACACAAACTGCCTACTGGTTGGGTTCAGGAGGGGCGTCAGCGCTCAGAGGAGGAAAGATGTTTTGTAAGCTACACAATTTCACTAAACTTACAGATGAGTGAAAAACAAAATACAGGTCAGCAGGAAAAAAGCACATAGCAGCAGATACTACATTTGCACTTTTGCTCACGTTAACAGTTATGTTTGCATGTTGTCTAGCTTGCTGATTTCCATGTATTTCACTGTGAGACCAGGTGGAAAAAGAACACTGCATGCTGCCCGTATTTGTGTTTTCATGCCATCCGAATGCAAAAAGAAGAGTTTTTTAGGAACTTTTAACAAACTCAGACTTAATCAGTTTGACTAATATGTAATAAACTTTCATGTTTGGAAGAATTCTGTCAAACTGTTCACAGAATTGCGTTAGCAGAATAAGTAAGTCATGAACTTAAAAAGTTTCCAAACCTTATAAAATTTGAAAAAGAGGTAGAATCTGCTGGAAATGAATAAATAATCATTTTTGGTGTCTGTGATAGTTACCTTTAAATAAAGGACGACTCTTTTAAAGTTGTTAAAAGTTGTGAAAATGACGTTTTTCTGGGAAAAGTTGTTTGTTCTTGTTCAACATTTTCTTTTTTAAAAAATCAGCCAAAAGTGAACACAGGTAGAAAAACAACGGCAGCTGAAGCAGGGCGCTCTTTTCCCGCTCACACACCTGTTTTGATAGTGAATGAATGGACAGTATGGGGAGGTTAAGTCCACTGTATTTTAGTAACCTCCAACTGACACACGCACGCACGCACGCACGCACGCACGCAC